>JBAMNC010000327.1:600000-1145000 GCA_037902135.1 Cetoscarus ocellatus | reverse complement strand
TGTCCTTGTCAATATTATCAAACACATGGCACTCCTGATATCCAATGCTGTGTTGTTGTTTCAACATGTTGCATGTGTTTCTATCCCTGCTTAACTAACACAGACAGTGCTGGTGGCATCGCTTTGTGTAAAATAAATTCAGACCACCTGTGTCTCCTCTTAGCCATGATTACTTTACAGACTCCTTTGTTTTGATTTGTCCTGACTGCTCCTTTCAAAAGCATGACATTATTTGTGTGCAATGCACTTGGCACTGAGTAGAAGGTTTTGACAAAGAAATTAAGCATGAAGATAAATCATATCAATGCCTGAAAGTGGTTCGAACTACTTTTCAACAGAAAAGACTCTTGATCCCCAACCTTCAATCTTTATTTGTTTAGCCCCAGATCCTTGATAACAAGGGAATTTTTGTATTGATAAAGTGTCAGCTAAGTCAAAGCCTAGAGAATGGTTGGTATTAATGAAAATCTACAGCAAAAATGCCTGTGGAGAGGGGGCAAACAATCAAAAATAGGTCGGTGTCCAAACACTGAACGCAAATAACATATAAAAAAACCTGTAAAAAGTGTAAAATGTGGGGTGATGCAGCATCCACTGAATTTTTTACACTACCATGAAAAACGATCAGATCTTGTTGAATGACCTGATATTAAGTTGAAACAGTCAAAAAGTCCTCAGTGCATGTTGAGCTCCATCTTTTCCATTTTTCCTCTGTTAGTGTGGCGTGTGTGTATAAATGATTGAGATGATTTATTCATTTCAAGTCTTTCATTGTGAGCCATAAAATGTTTAGCTGTGTTCTCATGTTTTCATAACACTGTGACAATATGTGAGTGTTTCCTCTCCATCAAAGTCCACCTCAGGGTCGCGTTTCTGTGTGTCCATATAAGCACTGCTGTGTGTAAAAAGGCTTCATTTATATATGTGTATCCTTATATGTGTGAAGCTTAAGATTTCCCTGTAAAGGGAAGCATGAGAGCAGCTGCTCAAGCCCCCCTCTTATTGGCCAGAATTTACAGTGGCTTTGGCTCCATGAAGTATTTACGAGTTCCCAAAACACCCGCTCTCACACATACATGCATTTTAGGACTAAGAAACAAAAACCTACCTGCAGCAGTCTTCCTTGAACAAAAATACCACACATACCTACCCACCCATCGGCCTAAAACACATTGAGTTTGATAAGAAACCAAAACATATGCACCCCCCTGAGCAGTTAAACCTCCATTACTGAGTGCGGTAGGATAATCTTTCATTGACAACATGCAGCACAGGTAGAACAACTAATTTTGAGTGTAACCTGAAATAACCAGGAGGCAGTCATAGTTCAAGTATGGAAATCTTAAATCCTGCTCAGTTTCACCAACACACTCCTTAAAAATCAGCATACGCATAACCAGGGTTAAGACATAAAACACTTAACTTAAACTTAAGGTTTTTAAAATGGCTTACTTCCTCATGATTGACTTCCTCACTGACAGCCCATCCTCCAGATCTGCCTCATTGGCCATAAAGAGCAGCCTCTTCCCTGAATGGTCCACTCCCACAAAGTCTCTCTGCTCAGCTGGAAGAATAAACATTTCACTTAATCAGAATATATTCTATATTTTAAACTAACATACAATTATGGAAGATAACTTAAAGTGAAACATTCAGCAAATTTCTTACATTTCTTATGTATATTATTTACGTACATTTATAAGAAACCATTGGCCTTACTTTGATACTTGGGAGAAACATGCACATTTGGACAAACAAAGTTCCAATGGAATTAATTATTGTTAAAATCAAAATACTAGAGAATACTGGAAAAACACTTAAACTGTCCTTCTGCCTGATGAGTAACATTATGTTCAGTATAAAGTCCCCAATGAGCAGTTATCTGTAGGGCTGTCTATTTAATACAGTATGTACTTTTACATGTGGAGTTTTCTGCTAGCTTTATTACAGTAATTGAATGAGAGTCATGCTGCCCATCACCTCTTGTGCTAAAGACTCTTCAGTGTGACACATGAGGGGTGTAAATCTCTCCTTTCAACTATGATCTAATCTGAATCTTAATGTATGGGCTACAATTTAGCATTTTGCATAGCATTTATACACAACGATATGGTACGGTTTGATCCAGTTTGGTTAGATTTGATCTATTACAGTATAGATTCATTTGGGAATCCTAAAAACTTTCAAATGTACTTTAAGAAACTTAGAAATAAGAGGGAAAACGGTGATATGGGCTACCTTTTTAAAACAAAAATATATATTTTTTTTATTTTTTTTCTAAAAGAGACTAAATATCAGGCCTTCTGTACAACAAATATTCTAACACTGTGTTTATAACTGCATTTTTATTACCACACAGACATGTCCAGGTAACTCAGTCTGACAGTTGGGGGACCAACAAGAAAATGGAATTTAAATGAATATTTCCCTTTCTGTTCATCACTTTATTGGCTTTATGAAATATTGCTTGAAAATGAACAAATTTTAATCAATT
Organism: Cetoscarus ocellatus; assembly: GCA_037902135.1. Lineage (NCBI taxonomy): Eukaryota > Metazoa > Chordata > Actinopteri > Labriformes > Labridae > Cetoscarus > Cetoscarus ocellatus. Next base: position 1,142,506 of record JBAMNC010000327.1, on the reverse strand, counting down.
TGACAATTTAATATAAGGGTAATATTGTGAAAGGGCTCATTCTGTTTATACCAGAAAAAAAAGTTTTAAAGTATTAGACTTGAGATTAGTAAAAATATATATGTTTTTAAGATTCTCTATGATTGTGAATATTTAGTCTGCATGCTGTTCTGTAACAAAGTGAAGGAGAAAAGCTGACAATGAGCAATGCTAACCTATTAGCTTTTGATTCATTTTTCCTCTTTTACTTCATTTCACTGCACACAGCATACAGGGAAACTCAACAACTTAGCAAGTGGAGGCTGAGAGGACAAAAATAATCCACAGATTGTTACACCAGACGTATTAGTAATACAACATGAGAGTCTGACTTGAGTGTAGTCAGTTTGGTGTCAGAAAGCCAGAATAGGGCTGTCACTTTTACCAAAAATGAAACTCACCAGAGATTCAATCCTCAACCCCAGTACAGCAGCAACACAGACACCAAGCATTTAAATTAGATCATTTAATATTTATCTCTCTTGAGGTCACACTAATGAGCCGTGTGTCCTTGCATATGAATCTTGCGATCTTGTCCATGATGACCTTAATCTACGCCTGCCAAAGTAGGGGGCCTACAGAGGACAACGTGGTCACACAGCCTGAGGACTTAGCATTATAGGGGATCTTCAGGTGCTGCTGGACTGTGGTGGGTGGAGGACCAACTAACGGGCTCAGGGATTTGTCATGGATGAGGAGTGGGCCAGCTGCGTTGCACATAAGCGCCCTCTGTTGGATTGGACGGTTCTCTGCTTCAGGTGCCGTAGTGTGCTGCAGAACTGTATATTTTATATTCAAATGTATATTTAGAGTTCAAGTATGGATTTGGACCCCCATGTTTGAACAAATACTTTAAAACTGAGTATAAAAGAAGAGCCCGAGCCTATAATGAATGTGAATTCATGTTGTTGCTTGTAATCAGACTCTAAAAAAGGGCATCAGTGATGGTTGGAAACTGAAAGTGGTCCAATCTGCACCTGTAAATCATCCTTTTTTCCAAGTAACACTCTCAGTGCCAGGGGGAGAGAAAATGACCTCACATATCCAAAGGGAGCTGTTTAAGCTTCTGCAAACAAGCTAAATTCAACTTGCTACTTGCTAGCATTTGTCAAATGTGTCAGGAGGATTGGTTTGCCTCCAGCTAAGCTTTGTCCTCTAAAAACATAATGTTGTTTACAAACTCTTCAGGCTGCAGCCAACTTTTTGGATAAAAATAGGTATTTCAAGTCCAGCTTTTACACTGGATTTTACGGGAGCTGATTGTACCGTACATGTCAAACTTTCACAAGAAATAATCTACAAAATATGTATTTAGTGAGTATTTCCAGTCACCTGTTTTTTTCTTGCCCTTCTGTCCAGGGACCGTCTCTGTGAATTCATGGGCTTTACTCATCAGCATGGCTAGCGTTGCATTGTGGGCCCTAAAGAGGTCGACCACTTCATGAAGCGCCACATCTGTTATCAGGTCACAACTGATCACCAAGATGTCAGTCTGTGGGTTAAAGAGAGAGAGAAGACAAACAAGACCCACTTAAAGAATAAAAACATGTTAGTTTGCTGTAATACTGGAGAAAAAGCATACACAGCAAGCTGGATTTGTTGTGTTTTTACAGGACTGTGTGGCCAGGTAAAAAGTTTCAGGCTGTTAAAAAGAGGTTTCTGCTTTGTGTCTTATTTTGGAGCAAAAACTGCCCACCTGTTGTGATTTTAAAGACATTTCCTATTCCCCCTGGCTCACAAACACGTTAAAGTCTTACAAAAAAGAAAAGCAGGGACACAGTCTTCATGGTGTTTATAAAGTGAGGTCTGCTCAGTCACGACAGTCATGCACACAGACTATACAATAATAGAAGTGGCGACAAAGCCCCGCATAAACACCTCAGGAAACCAGAGCTAGGATTATATTATTTATCGATATTCACAACAGAAACTGACTCACTCTGCAGGATTTTATGACAAACAGAGAAAAAAGAAAGTGAAGGACTGTTCGTGGTCAACACTGACATCTGCCAAGTTCATCCAAACAATACGTAAAAACTGATGACAGTGGGTCATGAATCCTTTTTATTTCACTGGTTTTGTTTAAGAATGTGTCTGCTGCTGCTCATCTGATCTGTTTCTGTGGTTAAAGTCGGCTTGTTTATAAACGGCTTGAATGACAGCTGCCTTAATAATCTTTGGCTGCAAACAGTGGCTTCACAAGGAGAAAAATTAACTGTTCACTCAAACAAGACCAAAAATTGAAAGTGTTAGATCAACTGATTTCTTAAAGAAAAAAGAGAATTTACTGAAATACATAAAATAAATTTAAAATAAAAGAGAAGGAAGGAACAAGAACAATTTTGTTTGGCTTACATATTCAAAAAAGAGTGGGAAGACAGAAAAGCCTACCTAATCCCACCCCTTTCAGTGTTTCCCTCTAAGTTTTTCTGTTAGGGATGGGAAGAAGGAGGTGAGGATAGCTGGATGTTCGCTGTTGAGTTGGAAACCGTGTGGGCATTCAGAAAAAAGATCTCTCGATTGGCTAAACAGGACCGTGAAATACTAAAAAAGTATTCTGCTGAAATAAAATGAGAGCACATTTACGGTGCAATCTATTTTAATAATATGTATTTTGTGCCTTTCTTTTGGAATGGTGGCACTTTGTCTTATGTCAGTGGGCCACAACCAAAAATAAATGGTAGGGAAATGACTGCATAAAGGAGGCTTGGTTTCTATTACAGAAATAAATTTGCTTCTCCCTCAGGAAAATGCTAGTGTCAGCAACCTGTCTGCCTTTGCTTGATTATGGTGATGTGCTGTATATGAGTGCTTCATCTAAATGTTTCAGTTATTGAACAATGTTTATCACCGTGTCCTGAGGTTTGTTACTGGTAATGGCCGCCTTACTCACCATTATGAATGGCATATTAAGTCTGGCTGGCCTTCTCTGAGTGGACAGATGTATAGGCTTGGCTGACCCTGATTAATAAGGCTCTTCTTGGCTTAGTTCTTTCCTATTTGTGCCCTCAAAGACCTAAAAGCCACAACACATTGTGCTCCTGTAATGTTCTCATTCTACCTGTTCCCCATGTCAGAGCTGAACAGGGGAAAAGAGCGTCCTGTTTCGCTGTCCCCTCAGCATGGGACACTACAGACTGAGCCCTAACTGACAGAACTCATTTCACTTGGAGCCTTTTGATTTGTCCTGATGGATAAACAGCATGAGAACATTGAGCCGTGCCAGTGTCTCTACATGTTACCTTTACTTAGGGTCAATCCCAATTGTACCCCTTAGCCCTTGTCTTATCCCTTAGCCCTTGGTTTTGCGTATTCACATCTACTGAAGGGGTATCCTAAGGTTAAGAGGAGGGGCTAAGGGGAAGGGCTTCACAGCCCTTGAAGCAAAGACAAACCGGGACCTCACTTGAAAGGAAGGGGTATGAGAATTTACCTTAATACACTGCCCCCGTTGACAAGAAGGCAGAGTGGAGACCGAAGGAACCACATAATTATAAGAAATTACTAAATCATTAAGTAAATATTAAGCGTGTTTTGAATTGTTTTTCGTATTTTAAAATTATTCATTACAACAAGCTAGCTATTGCGGCTGTAGCTACAGCTATTGTCACGTCTGCCTACGACACAGCCAGTGAGCAGCTCTGGGTGATGACGTAGCGGCATCTCGTTTCTTAGGGTCTAGTTTTCACCCATTCCCCTTGGCCCTCAAAACAGAGGGCTAAGGGGAAGGGGTTGACAAAGGGGTAAGACGAGGGGAAGGGCTAAGAGGTACAACTGGGTTTCACCCTTACTTTACTAGTACTTACTTTAATTGCAAGATACCTTAAACCTAGAAAAATGTGTATTCAACTTATAGTTATTTATCCATGATGCTGTTTTCATGACCTGTGTTGCTGACCTCTTGGGCAGGTCAGCCTTGTGATAGAGATCTTGATCTCAACAGGGTTTTATCTGGTTAAATAAAGGTTAACTAAAACGGATATGTTGAGCTCTGTAAACAAATAATCACTGATTTTTAACTCTGTCAAAACATTAATCCTTGTCTGATTTACTGTAAATTCAGGTAAGGTGAATATCCAAAAGTAAATTAGGAAAATTTGACCGGACAGTTGCTGACCTTTATTTAGCTGCAAGACAGCGACATAAATCCTACACATAAAATTTTAAACAGATATAAGAACACATAATGGGGTCATTAGCAGAACAACAGGAAATATTAATTCTATGCTTACATTCAGTGTTATTCATCGACAATAAGAACTAGAATAAGAAATACATTTTTATATTATGTTCAATTCAGTGCAATACAATAGATCAACACCAATGCTTATAAGTTCTGCATTGGTATAATATGCTAGCTATGACTGGTTACGACGCCTATGAGGTACAGTTACAGATACATCTCTTGTTGTCTAAAAGTTTTGGTTTCAAGGTAATCCAAAAGTCACTTCAACTATTTTTAGCACCCCAGCTACATATTAATATGTATCCTTATATAGGGTTTAAACTGTCTTTACGCAGCCCGTGAATTCCATTGAAGTATCACTTACTATGACTGCGACAACAGTGAGCACAAATCCTACATCAGTTATTTTAACTGGCCTCTGCTGATGTTACATGTCTGCATGTGTGTATGTGTGCATACATGTGGGTGCGCCCACATGTGGGTGCGTGTAAGTGTGCTGTATCCATCTGTCTGTCCAGTGATGAAGGCTGTCAGCATGAGAACTAATCCCACCATTAGCATGAGTCGCCTTAATGACAGCGATATCTTTACTCTGCCTTTGACCAAGGGAAGAGGGGGAAGAAAGCAAAGGAGAACAGAAGGAGGCATAAAATAAGAATTATAGGACAGTTGTGTAAAAAAAACTTGAAAGCACAATGAAAAAAAAATCATCAAACTCTTAAAAACAAAAAAGCAAAGACAGAAGTGTTTGCTGGGACTCTGTTCTTTGTGTGATTTCAGATGTCATTATTTGTGACTTTTAGGGGCACCAGCACTTGTGTAGGTAAGTGAAGACAACAGTTGGAAGTCCAGAAGTCTGGGCATAAAGACAAATTTTAGAGACCAGGTGACAATGATGCCTCCCTCTTCAGCTCTCGGTCTGGCTACAACACTTATTCTGAGGTCAGACGACACGATTTTGACACTGCCCGACCCAACAGTCATAGGGGTTTGACACTCATCTGCTGCTAAAATCGGTCGTTCCACATCGTGGAGTGTGCTTTAATAAATGACTGGAGAAGACAAGGCAGAATCATGTGAAAACACTGAATAGCGACCCACTTAAGGAAAGTGGAGAGGGCTGATACAATTTTATGTGCCTAAAACCTTTGTTTTTCATGATATGTTCCCTTTTCTTTGTCTTTAAGCAAAACGCTCAAATTCATTTTTCTGGCAATTTTATTAGCACCCTGTTTGCAGCTTAGAGGTGAAAAACTTCTCATTACAATATTGAACCCTAAAGTACAACATCCACTGTTTGATACACACGAGAATAGCGATATTTTTGGTTTTGAGTACAGCAGCTTTCACTCACTGTGGCCCTTTTCTCTCCACACTTGCTCTGCTGTCTTTGTGTCTGTGAGTCTGTGCACTGGAGTGAATAAACCTCTGCTGAAAGCAGCAATGCACTAAAGTTGGGTCATGACATCAAACCACTACTTTGAAAGGAGAGGCTGCAATATGAGGGCGCACTGCTCTCCTGTTCTGCTGTGGGAGTAGAGGTGAAGATCATTCAGCATGTGCTAAAACTAAAAAATGAATAAGTTTGAGCTATCAGTATGGCTATTGAGTCTTGTGGGTCCTTTGACGGAGCGCTGTTTAAGGGGAAGAATGTAAACTACAAGCACATCAGCACTGTGCATCAAAACAAAGGTCATATGTAGCATCTTTTCACCATGGCCCTGGGTGAATCTGTAGTGGCCTCTAAAACAGACTCAATAGATACTGGGCTAGCTTCTGCCCAGAAAGATTCTCCTCATCTGGTCACAAACTTTGACCAAAACATCTTGATTTTGTATTGTAATCCATTTTTAATTCCTTGCTGAAGTCAGCAGGATGACTGCTAGAAACACACTGAACAAACTTTAATGACCTCTAACCAGGAAAGAAATGGTTTGATGCAAAAGGCTGCAGAGTGTTGAGGTTTAAGCTCACAGCTCACAATTTCACATATTGCATTTTATTTTCTTAATGAAAAAGGTGGAAAAGATTTGTCATGCTTAAACGTTTTTACCACCTATTTTAGCATTCTCAGAAAAAATATCATTCAGCTGCCCTTCTGAAGTCTTGAACAAAAAAATACACAATTTCTCATTTTACCATCCAGCATCATTTTAGCACAAAAACAACTCCACTGGTAAAAATGATACAGCCTTAACTTATATCCTGTTTGAAAATCTATTTATTATTTTCAGAAGCTCAACGTAATGGACCAACTAATACACAGGACCTATTTTTGTGAAGTATTTACTCTAATAAATAGTTGATTTTAAACACTTTAGAGCAGTCTGTTTCAGGCAGGGTGATTATTTTGTAATTAATGAGGACGCAGTTAAGTTTTGTATGTATGTGTTTGTGAGCGTGTGCAGGAGGTCGGTATCAGTGGGGTCAGAGATCATGCAGCTGACCTGAAGGTAACTCCCAACATAACCTGGTCTGGAGCTGGCGACAGGAAACTGCCACGGCAGAGCTAGAGTTGTCTGCAGGAGATCTACTGACACTGAGACTCTGAGACCTTTCAACTCTCTCCTTCCTCCAGCACACACCAACACACACACACACATACGCACACACGCAGAGCCCGAGTGGTGCACACAAGTATGCACACTCAAACACAAATAGGCCAAAACATGTGTCTGCACAAACCACACACACAGTCATACACACGGAGTCGGGCGACAGCAGAGTGGAGTCAGCTGGAGAGACAGAGACACTTTAGCCTTTCAACAGCCAGGATCTCTGGACAGGTCAGGACCACACACACTGTTACACACACACATGGACACACACTGAGACGGCTGACAGGACTACTGCTTACACAATCCTGATCCACTATAACAGGAATCAAAGCTCTGACCTTTCATGAATCAAGATTGTGGAGTTCTGTTATCAGAATTTAACTCGGCTGGCCTTTCCATCATTTTTGTCAAATAACGCTGCACGTTTGTGTCATGCTTTTGTCAAAAAATAATCTGAGGGTGCATTAATTCATGTCATTGTATGGAGACTGAAATTGTTCGTTCGTTTTGAACATAGCTTAAAAAAATGCTTTCGTACTTATTGTCCACATCCATGCCAATAAAGCTCTTTGTACTGATTTTGTAAAACTAAACATTGCCCACTGATCAACTTTTTTGCATACTCACCAGGGATAAGATAAGATAGTCCTTTATTGATCCCCAAAGGGGAAATTCTGGTATTGCAGCAAAACAGGGCAAGTACAGGGATAGTAGCATGCATTGAATAAGACATAGATCAAAAGAATAGAAGATATTTACATTTATCAAAATTAACTAACATACTAAAGCACTAAATTAACAGAGTAACAAAGTAAGTGTTGTTCAATTATCAAATAAACTAATATACTAAAATGCTAAATTAGTATGCCCTTATCAGGCTTTTCTTGGCCAAAACCGATCATCTGTTTGCAAGATTGGCCGATACCAATCACATTAATGTTTTTTTTTAACAATTGGTAGAAAGTTTGCTCAACAAAGCAAAACAAAAAGACCTTAATGAGCAATGCAATAACAATCCTACGGACATCTGAATTACACATTTATTATTTTCATCGTGAGAATAAACAAAGTTATCGATAGACAGACTAAAACTATTAATTCAATCCAACAGGCAAAACTGTGCAAATAATTATTTTATACAAGGCAATGCATTCAAAAACATTACTCCTGTTACATTATGTCACCGATGTCATTATTTTATAATAGTAAGAAAACACATCTCATGACCACTTAGCTTTATTTTCAGTTCATCAAAATTGAAGTCTCCAGCTCTGTAAAGTACATTTCAGCACATCATGTGCTTAGCTTTGTCAAATACTCATGTTACTGAGCCAACCTGAATGCATCACAGTTTTTCCAAATAGACCTCAAATACATCACTAAACACAACACGCATTTGTTTTGGTGCACTGTGTCATTCCTTTAGTTTAGCTGCTTAGCTTTTATGCTGTTAATCTCAGTGTTAATTTCAGTACAGACGTAGATACTGGATTAATATTTTGGACTTAATGGACTGAAGACAAAACTTTGGAGACTCTACAACAGTAAATTAAAGAGGATGACAGAGGAGTGGGACAGCAGATGAATGAATAACTTCCACAAGTAAACATGAGGTTAATCCACCGGGACAGACTGGAGTTGATTTCAAATGTCAGTAAATATTTTTGAACAAAGAAAAATGGACAAAATCTGCAATGGAGGAACTCTACCTGAGTTGCCAGTGTTACTACATGAAGGAATTTCTTCATAAAAATAAGAAACAAGGCCATAATTTTCTTTGATTGAAGGGTATAAGTTTTGTAGTTTGCAAGAACTTAATATGTAATTGTCTCTCTTAAACCCTTTATAAAGTTTGATTAAATGCATGTGAAAAAAAAACAAATGCTTGTAAAATGTAACTTACCAACATGTAAATTGTGTTTTTATCCCACTAAATTAAGTAATAGCATTTGGGTTTAAAAATATAAACATTAGTACAATCCATTCTTGCATGGGCTCCACATTATTTCTGAGGTAATAATGATTCAGTGGTTGACTTGCAGATGTGACAAAAATTTTACTTATTGTGTTACTCCAATAAAATTGGACTTTAAAAGTAGGATTGTACTTGAATTTCTGATATTGGAATAGCCATCACTTAATTCAAAGGTTTCACGTCTCAAAATTATATTTCTGTCATTATTGTCACCAGAGCTTACACCATGTCCTAACTGGACAAAAGTGCGTTGCTGATGCGCAAACATGTCGCATTCAATTTGGGCAATGTGTTTGGTGTTGTGTGGTCATCCTTCGAAAAGTTGACCTTTTTAGACATGAATATTGCAAAAAACGAGTTAATTCTAAAATAAAATATAAATGTTGAAATTGTGGTGTCTCACATAGACATGCAAGTAGTGGAAGGTGGAACGAAAAGCCTCAGCTCCATCTGTAACTCATCTCTCTCTTCACCTTCTGTCCTAAGTCTAATCGGCAGACAAACACATGTAGACAAAAGGTAAACCCAGTGAATCAGAAACCCAGATGTATATAAAGCTCATTTTTCCTACATGCACTCAGGTGATGAAGCCTGAATGATGATAAAAACGTCAAAGAGGCTTTGCGCATACAAAGCAAAAAGTGCACGTTAAGTACTCCTTTCACTAGTTTGGCTTCTTGTGAAAGATCACTGCAACAATCAGTCATATCCCTCCACTTTTGTGTGACTCCTCTTGTTTGAAGAGTGAACAAAATCAAATATGCTTCTTGTAATCTCTCCTTTCAGTGATCAGGAGGAATGACCCTCTCTGCTCACACAGAGTCTCTGGTGATTCCTGTAAGTATTTTGTTTGATAGGATACACCAAATCCCCTCCTGGGAGTGTGTTTGTGTAAAGAGATGAGTGAGTGTGTGTCTATACTGTACTCATGCATCAGTCTGACAGTTTGAGTGATCTCTGTGCAGGGACTTGGCGGGCCACGCTTACAGTTCCTCACTCATCACCCTGCAGTGGGTGAATGTGTGTAACTCAATGCCTCTAATCTAGCTGGCTGCTCAAAGGATTAGGGACCCGACTATTCTCAATGGGAGCATGCTGTAGCTAGTCCTGTTAAAGTGTGTATGTCTGTGTGGTTTTACAATGCATCTATTAAAAAAACTCTCGGGCAGAGGGAATAAAAAGTATCTGCACAGACCCATTCAAATGCCAGAGGAAAGAAGCATTTAGCCCACTTGTCACAACAACTTCAGCATTTAAAGTCTCTGATAAATCTGCTTTCAAAAGAAAAGCTGGCGGATTTTACAGTGAAGAATGTAATAAGCTGCAGCTGAAGGATGCTTAGGTCCTCAAAATGTGCCATTGATGTGGTGTGCTCTAAATAAAGATGTTTTGGGAGCTTATTCTGAATCAGACTATTAGTGTGGGTTTTCTTGGGAAGTTTGGGATTTTTTCCCCTTTGGATTACGGTATGCTAAAAAATCAATGTTGGAGCAGAAATTGAGTCTTAAATCAGCTGTTTCATCAACTTTAGTTAGCTGCTTGTTTTCCCTGGACAAAAGTGGAGTAGGCCAAAAATTTGGTAACTGAAGTAAAATGTTCCAAATCACTACAACACTTAGTGGTTGATTTGTTTTCTTTGCAACCTTTCAGTTGGACAGCAGCTATGTATTACAAAGGGGACATGATTTTTTAATTTTAGATAGTCATGAATTTCGGCAAGGGTGTACCCTGCTTTTTGACCAATACATAGGATGGGTACTAAAATGCAGAACCAACATGTTAGAATTATGCTGAACTAGGGGAGTGCACTGTAGGCTCAGCTCACTTAGATCATACTCTTAACATTATCATATGAGCTGGAACAAGAGCAAACATCATCAGTGCTCTTTATTTCTTACAAAAACAAAAAATACTCACAATACCAATGGCAGCTTGGCCCCAGTTTCCATGACCCTGACAGGGATAAGCATTGTAAATGGATGGATTTTCAAAAAAAAAAAAAAATTTAACGTCCATGTGACTAACATCTTAATAATGTACTTTTCCACAGTTTTTTCCAGGGCCTGGCTGTGATGCAGTACTGCAGTCAGATGGTGGCGGTAGCAAATAAATTGTTGTTAACCAACAGAAAACATCAAAAGAAGAGGAAAGTGCCAAGTAAAATGGCTGTGGTGAAAAAAAACAAAAACAAACACAACTGGAATCGTATGAAAATTTTGCCTGGTAAAACCACTGACTGCACAATAGGGATCATCATTTGGACATGGGCAGGATTTCCCCTTTATAGTCTGTATACGGGTCAGACTTTTAAAATTAATTAGAGTAACATGAAAACTTTGGTCTATTTGACATGTTATAGTTTTAATTTTTTCTTTGTGTGTATTTTTTAGCCAGTCAGACTGAAATCAGTCTGTCTTCCAAACTGATGACACATGGGGACAATGTCTTTATTTTGGCTACATATCTCTGGGGTTTCCATGTTGTCCACCACCACCAGGATCAGAACTTATATACTTGCACTACTAGTTGAATGTCTGCTAGTCATGACTTATCAGTGAAATGCTGTGAAATGGATCAAACATGAATTTCATTCCTGATTAAAAATGTTTAATTCTTTTAAGGGGTCCCTGTAGGGATTTACCAAAAAAAAAAAAAACAATACTTAAAATGACTTTTTCCAAACTTAATAATATTGTGGGGGCTAGAAAGCTGTGGGGGGCTTGATGTGGCAGTAGGGTCAGTTGATAATCATCGTTTATGGTGTTTGTCCCAACCTGAGGTCAGTTTACCTGCTTTAATTTTGGTTAGCCTTTAGACTGCTGCCATGTGTCATAGCCCTAAGTGGTAAAATGGGAACTGCAAGCACAACGTTCTGTCGTTACAGGGGAGTGTGTCCTGATGTCTATGTTGAAAACAACAGGCCAAAGTTAGTGAAGGCTCACGTTATGCAACATAACGCAGTGAAATCATAATTTTGACAATTTCTTTCGTCTGTTTTTACACCCAGGATAAATACAGGAGTGACCCATCTTTGTAATATCCAGGAGAGTTAGAATTATATCAGTTTGTGCTCCAGTGACCGCTATCTGACCCAGTTGCAGCACTCTGACCTGAACAGCTGATGAGAGGACGACAGTGCATTGTTGGCTGAAGGATACATAGCCCATCATTTTTTATCACAAAACAGCTCCAAACACAAGAGCTTTACTGTGGAAAAGTGAAATGCTGTATAATGTCCTATTGTAGGGTCTAGTGTTGTTATAGTGCAGTTTTAACCTACAAGTGGGTTGAGTATGAGGCTTTCAGTGGCACCATTGACTGCTATATATCGGTTAGCATCAGTTCTCGGCTATCTCCTTTTAGAGACAAACTGTCTGGGTGCTTTATTGGCATCTATATTTACTAGTGCAATGGGGAAAGGGGGGCAACCCCAATTAAAAAAACCTGACCTAATCTTTGAACAAGTGAGTTGTCATCCTGGGTAAAACTTGCCTATAATAAATCTACACAGTTTAAACCAAGACTATGTAGTTTTTCCACCCTAACATAATATTTCTAGAGTCATTGTGATGGAACATCACCTTACAACAGGTTGAATGACACCTCTGTCATGGTCTGAGGGAGTCTCTATCGCCTACACTGGCACAATGCAACTTCGATGTGGATGGTAGGAACACTTCCACACTAAAAAACTACAAATTTTTACTGCTTTGACTGCTTTACGGCATACGTCGCTAATCCCTCGAGGTGAAAGCTAAACGTTGGGAAAAGGAGAATATAAAGCAGTTTTTGAATTTTCAAAACAGACTTAATGAACAGAATTTAGCATAAAGTAAACATGCAATTTTTTTCCTAATGGAAATAGGGACCTCTGGCTCACACTCCTGCATAGTAGGTGGCGGTAATGCTCCTCTGATGTTGGATGCCACCCGCCATTAAACAAGAAGAAGAAGAAGAAAGCTACATGTAGAGTTGTTATCATGGAGGAGGCAGCGAAAAACCCGAAGAAAAGAAAAGTTTTATCGGAGGAGACGAAAAAAGAAAGCGGGAGAGTAACAAGCTAAATGCCCGGACAAAGATAAACATTTGCCTGGCGTTCACTCGCTGGCGTGAGCTAAAGGAGGGATGTCTTACCGATGCTGATTTGGCCCTGTTATTGTTGGACTCTTAAGTACATGATGATTTATTTAAAAAAAAAACATGATCAGACTGAACCTTATCAGTCGACATGGTTTATTTGTCTCTTGGGACGTCCCGTCGGCTCGCTTCTCCTGCCTCTGTATGTCAACAAATGCACATTGGTGTGAGGCACTCTGTTTTACGACAGTGCAGTTACACTCAACGACCATAGAGGCCCCTAGAGAGCTGAAAGCCGGAATCTTACTTCGTGGGGCTTTAAGTGTAAATGAATCTATCAAAAACTGCTTATGATTCTTTGTGACATACAGCCTGTACTTGTTCATTTATACAAATATACACACACAAACACGCACACACATATATATAGATATATACATACATCTAATAAACAAAAATGGTGCAGTACTTACACATTAAGTGCAGACCCCTAAGACTGAAGAACACTGGCTCACCCTATGCAATCATCTATAAACAAACACTGAACATAAGAAATAGTTTTGGGGATACATCAACAGTCCTAAATTACACCAGCCTTATATATAAATATGTCTTCATGGTCTCAGGGGGTCAGTCAGAGCCATGGCATATACAGAGGGATGACACACACACCAACATACCCAAACACAAATGTTGCACAGATGTGCGTGATGAGAGTAAACGGTCCGGCGGGTAAACTGGCAGCATGGGGAGTTGGAGCCTTAACCATGACCTCATGTGTTTAGACAGAACGGGATGAAGGGAGGGATGGAGGGATCAGCGAGCAGGATACAGAGGGGGTCTGGAAATTGGGGTTTGGGGTCATGGATACTGAGGTAGTTTGTGTCAATGTGTGGCTGTGTGTATTTTAAAAAAGTGAAATGAGGCACTGCGGCAGCCTTGACCATTCAGGGGAGGTAGAGGAATGGATTGGCGGTCACCCAGCAATAAACTTTACACCCACCTTAACTTTCCCTCCAGTCTTTGTCATCCCATATCTCCAGCCATGCTTCAAGTTTTTCTTCACAAAAAGCCTGCATATTTCACAGCACTGGGGTTTTATAGCATTTATAGTGCATTAAAATCATTGAGCAATACTCAGTAGGAACAGCATTCTTTATTAACAACTAAACCACTTTATCATGATCTTATTAAGGTCATAATAAGTCAATAATATAATAAGAACCAGCAAGCTCTTTAATTCACAACAGCCTGGCTTCTGTTTGAGCATCAGTTCACCACAAACACACACGGAAAAGGTCAGTGTGACCTGCATGGATGTGGGTGAAAACAATGGGTGTAGGTAAGTGGAAGAAAGCCTTTGTTTGTGTTTAGACTGGCTTTAATTGTTGGCTGTACCATCGAAAGTCACAAATCTTGCATAAAAGTGCTTAGCTGAAGTAATGTGTACAAAAAAGAACCAGCCAATTACTGCAGCAGCCCTCAATTGTCCTTTAATTTATTATACAAGTGGATAAACTGGAATCAAACTCTGACACTAATTTTGTGCTTTTTACTGATCTTTTTAAACACAGACAGTCATGTGAATATAAGTTTCTCCATTAGGTTTTGGTGTGTAAAAACACAAGTCAATAGCATTTATTTTCCTTCTTATATCCACAGATTATATTCAAATCAAATTAAATTAACTTATATCCTAACCTAATTTGCAAGACTAATACAACAGAGCTGCTACATGTCTTAATTCTGAGCCTATTTCTTTAAAAACAAAAAGAAGTGCTACATATCAAAAGTCAAATTTAAGGGTTATGACAAAAAGGAATTTTCCACACTATACAAAGTAAGGAACTTGTTGAACCACAGCCAACTTCGACTTTAACATAAATCCAGCTGTTGACAATGCAAATCACAGTCCTGAGGTAGCCTATCAAAATTGAAAATGGCCCAGGCCATCAATTTTATTCATTTTTTGCCATTCGGAAATAAATGTTGAAGGGGTTGACACAGAGTTATAGCTTAAGGGCTCCTGCACATGGCAACGAAAACGGCTGAAAGTGGGGAGTTTTTATTGTGTTTGCCCCTTCTGTTTACATGAGAACAGTGCCCAAAGTGCCTGAATATGCAAACTTTTGAAACCAAGGTCCAGAGTGAAAATTTTTGAAAACGTTTTCATTGTCATCTATGTCCAAACAGGAATCACCGTTGTCAGGGAAAACAGGGACATGAGGTGCATGCGCAGTACTGTTGTAAATAAAGGTAGTAAGCACCTCTAGGAACAACAACAACAGCTATAGCTGACCACTGATCAGCATGTGTGTTGCTAACTGTGCTAGGTTTGTTATTGTTTGCTGTTGCCATTGTTGTTTGTGAAAACTTGGTCTTCACCAGAAAGCGTTAGTGCGCAGGCGCGTGTTGTAACACCACTGTTTAAATACAAACTTACATCACCAGCTACTGGCCTGGCACGCATGCTAACGAATTTTCAGTCATTCTCGCGGATGCGTGTGAGAGTGCATCATTGTCACATCATCTCCGTGTGAACGCAGAGAGCTTTTGAAAACACAAAGAAAAAACCCTTTCAGTTTCAGTTTCTGGTGACAGCGCTGTCGTGTAAATGGGCCCTTTTTTAAGACCTAGACAACACAGGCTGAGCGAAAAACAAGGCTTACATCGTCTCCCCCAAATAATCTCAATTTACAGTTCTGCCGTTGGGTCCTTGGATATGACATACAGATTATCAATCCTAAAATAATATACAGGAAGGAAAATCTCTGTACAAGGAAATCTCTGTAAGATTTTGCAAAAATCAGTGAATTTATTTTTTTTCCTGCTACCAAACAATTTGATACAAGGCACATTTAAAAAAAATGACATTTTCGCTTTGTTTCATTTTTTTCATACAAAGTGGAGTTTTATTGAAACCAATAATCTTTTAATAGAGAATTAAACCGACTAATACTTCCTTAGCTGGTCTAAAAACCAGTCTTTGAATACAAGATTTGTGTAACTATATACACACCTTGATATCCTGATGGATGTATCTGAGAGCATCTGCTGTCCCCATGTCTCCATCCTCCTGGATAAACTTCCAGTCCAGTCTGATCTTCACATCTAATTTCATTTTAGGGTCCGAGGTCATCTTCTGAACCTCTCTGGTGGTGATCACAGTTACCTCTGAAAACACATTTAGCGAAACAATTATGTTACTTTGCTTGGTATAACTTCTTTGACAAACGATATTCTTTAACTGAAATTTAACAAATCTACACACTTCCTGAAGCATAAGTGTGTTATTTCACCATTTGAAGTCGTATTTTGACAAGAGAGTTGAAGTATTTCTTACTGTTTCAAAGCCTGTTTTTACAACAAAAATAACTGCAATTCCTTGAATCAATAAGAGGTCAACAGATATTATTGAGTAAATCTTAATCTGTATTCAAGTGCTATTAACCTCACAACAAAACACAGTTTTTGCAAAGAAACAAAACTGGGATGTCTCTTAAACTCTGCTTAATTCTTACACTTGAATCACTTAAAGCAGGACCACTGCTCCATTTTATAAAGTTGGTAATAACATTACGAGGCTATTTTATGAATCTAGAAAAATTGCAGAGTCCGTCTACTTTAATTAGCCTTGTCTACATAAAATCTTTTTTTTTCTACGGGGCATTTGTTCACTCTAGCTGTGTCAGCCCAGTAAAACCAAATTGCAGGGCTTTGGCTAGCTGGCTGCACACAGTAAAACTGCTGGCCACACATGATGATTATGTATAGAATGCCGGTTTTATTTCAGCTATTGAGGACTAGCAGGCTTTTTTTTTTTAAACAAAAGCTCTGTTTACTGGCAAGAACAGCATACTGCAACAAATCCCTTTACAAGCCCAGAGTTTCTGGACTGACAGCAAGCTGCAGCATGAGAGGCTAAAACTAAGACTGTAAACTCAGACAGGAAATGCACACCTGACAATGGCTGATGATGTGATGACAAGCTGAGTGAAATACAACTGGAAAAATTAAAACTTATGCAAACTAAAAGCATTTTATGCAGTGAAAGGAGCAACACAATGTTTGGGCAACTTGTAAAAGTGCATTTGCCCTTTATGAAATGAACATAGGGATAATACAGTCACGTCCTTTATAATGTGGTCTTGATGTTAACATGTAATATTTGTTAAAATGTGTATTACATTAAAGTTAGTTAACTTTTTTTGGGTTAACTTTTCATTAATAATACCTAGGACATGTAATTCTGTAAATATGTGCTTTAAATACATGAACTCCCTCCATTATGACGGCCTGCAGTTCTTTATGTAAACCAAAATAATCACACTTAGCCTATTATGGCCAAAAACGACCAAATTTAAACCTATTACAAGAGTGATGTTTGACCATAAAGCTCCTTCTGCATAAACAAGCATTGTAATACGTTTTTATTTTTCATTTACAGGACAAGCTTTTAATTTTTAACTACTTTCATTAAAAGCAGAAGCCCCAGTCTTCTCAGTTTACTACTCCAAAGCAAATACATGCATTTCTTCTAATGACACTGCAGGAATTCATGCAAGATTGTGCTTTTAGATGACAAAGCACACAGAAAAATAAAATTGCACTAAATTTAATTTTACTGACAACCACAACATGTCTGTTATAATCACTGTTTTTGAGTTTTCTTGTTTAAATATCAAGGACATAGTGTACCAAAACTGAAATTGAAAGATTTTAAGTTTAAATATATATATAAAAGAAACAGGTGATTTACCCATAAACTGAGTATTTGCTTTTCATTGTTCAGGCCATTTGAGCATCTGTAATAAACACACATTGCAGAAGTCTTTTTATTTTACAAACATCAGCCATCGGTAAATAGAGTGACATGAGCCGATGACAGTTAAAAGTGTTTATTCTTTGCATCAAATCAATTTAACGCAGGCATCTAGTGTATCCAACGGCTAAAGTAAAGGAGTTGTGTTTTTTAATCAGGCAGAGCTTGTAACCTGTTGAAAACACTCAGCTGTTTCTTGGTAAAACCTGAGAGAAAATACTGGCATTATGGGAGATTTAAAACAAAAAAGCCATGGAAAATAACACAGTATCTATATCTGAAATCAACTACCATGTTATTTTTAACATGGGTATCAACAACAGCCCCAACTTTCACAGTCAGTCATCTCTAATTGTTGTAAAATCAAACATGTTACAGCATATTGCAAATGGTTGTGATATTGTGCAGGCTGAATAAACAATAGTTATACTTACATCAAACCATTATATTTATTGGATTTGTGTAAGAGATAATCTTTTCTCCTTTTGAGTCTGCTTTCCACATTAAAGTTAATATAATGAAGTTAGCACACATTTTTCTCCAGGTTTTCCACGTGGGTCACATAAAGTTACGCTCAAAGAAGTGCTGGCTGTGATTTTTGTGTCTTTACATTTTATGTGGAAACAACCAAGAAGGCCAGTGCTCCCCTGCAACACTTTCCACCCTGAACACTGACACACAGTGTGGAGAAGCACTAACTGCTCATATTTGGCAAATATCATCAAATTCATCTCATGTGAAGCTCATACCAGGAAATATACCAGGATCAGAAGTGGCCCACTTTCCTCCCAAAATTATGTGTAAAATATTTTTTAAATTATCCAAATAAATTCCATAAATTGGAGATATAAAGAAGAGATATAGAGGGTACAACTTTGGCTGCATTTGTAACTCCTTGCTATATGTTTTGAATGTTCTGGACACCATTGCTCCTGTGAAGGTTAAAACAGTTAAAAATAAGCGGAAGGCGCCATAGAGGAATGATGACTCGGTCAGGGCACAGAAAAGGGAGTGCTGGAGGGCCAAGCGGAAATGGGGCAAGTCAAAGATTCATGTTCATTATGAAGTTTATAAAGAAAAGTTGTACGTGTTCAATCAGATCTTACGAAGAACAAGGGAGAGGTACTTTTCTGAAATTACTGGAAACTGCAGTAACAACTCGCGTGTTTTATTTGCAACAGTGAACAGATTACCAAATCCTCCAGCTCAACTGCCGTTGGAACTAATCTCCTTATCTAAGTGTAATGAGTTTGCAGTATTCTTTTGCGACAAGGTTCAGACCATTAAAAATGCCATCAATTCCACAACACCAATAACAACCCTGCAGCCACCTAGACACTTAGAGCTGACCCATTTTGCACCTGTAACTGACAAAACTGTCCAAGAGATCATCACCAGTCTGAGTTCATCTACATGCTGCCTCGATGTGTTACCCACTAGATTTCTAAAGTCTGTGCTGAGCAGTCAGTGCAATCTGGAACATTCCCAAAGGCCTTGAAAACTGCGGTCATAAAGCCTCTCCTAAAAAGGAGCAGTCTCGATGCCACAGTACTGAACAGTACCGGCCCATCTCAAATCTGACGTTTTTAGGCAAAGTCCTCGAAAAAGTTGTTTACCAACAGCTTACTGACTTTCTCCTAATGAACAACTCCTTTGATATTTTCCAGTCAGGTTTTAGGCCCCATCACAGCACTGAGACCGCTCTTATCAAGGTGACAAATGACTTCCAGATGAACACTGACGCAAAGTCTCAGTTTTAGTCCTGCTAGATCTGAGTGCTGCTTTTGACACTGTCGATCATGAGATCCTGTTACAGAGACTAGAGGACTGGGTGGGCATCTCTGGCACTGCCCTAAATTGGTTGAAGTCCTATCTAGAAGACAGGAAGTACTTTGTTGAAATTGGTAACTGTGTCTCAGACCTCATGGCCTTGACCTGTGGGGTGCCCCAAGGGTCAATCCTGGGACCCCTTCTGTTCAATCTTTACATGCTGCCTTTAGGCCAGTTAATACAAAGTAATAATGTGTCCTACCACAACTATGCAGACGACACTCAGATCTATGTCTCACTGACAGCAGGTGAATATAGACCAGTGGATTTAGTCTGTCACTGCATCCAACAGGTCAGTGTGTGGATGCAAAACAACTTTCTCCAGCTAAATTCAGACAAGACTGAAGTCATCATATTTGGTCCACAGAAACAGAGAGAAAGTGTCAGCAGTCACCTCCAGTCTCTCTCTCTAAAACCTACAAATCAGGTTAGAAATCTTGGGGTAACAATGGACTCAGACTTGAACTTTAACAGCCACATCAAATCAATAACATCAGCAGCCTTTTACCATCTAAAAAACATTGCCAAAATCAAAGGTATAGTGTCTAAACCTAACCTGGAGAGACTTATCCAAGCATTTGTCTTTAGTAGGTTAGACGGCCTGCTCATTGGCCTCTCCAAACAAGCTGTAAAGCAGCTGCAGTACATCCAGAATGCTGCTGCTCGGGTCCTGACCAGAACCAGGAAGTACAAGCACATTAGTCCTGTGCTCAGGTTCCTACACTGGCTTCCTGTGGCTCAGAGAATAGACTTTAAAGCAGCTCTGCTTGTGTACAAGTCTCTCCACGGCCTAGCACCAAAGTACATCTCTGACATGTTAGTGCCGTATGAACCACCTCGGACTCTGAGGACCTCAGGGACCGGCCTCCTGCTGGTGCCCAGAGTCAGGACTAAACATGGGGAATCAGGATTCCAGTTTTATGCAGCTAAAATCTGGAACAGTCTTTCTGAAGATGTGAGACAGGCCTGTACTCTGACAATGTTCAAATCTAGGCTCTAAACAGCTCTATTTAACTGTGCATATGACTGAAAGGATCTTATCTGCACTCTTCTCTTTTAAAGTTCTTTTTATAATGATCATTTTTTTTTTATTTTGTATTGTGATTTTAATGCATTTTTCTTGTTCTGTAAAGCACTTTGAATTACCTCGTGTACGAATTGTGCTCGACAAATAAACTTGCCTTGCCTTGCCTTGCCTTACCTATATTACTAAATAGGAACTTGTGCAGCATGAAGAAAATATGAAAGAACTACTGTCATATTTGTTTTGTATGAAACTGAGACTTTGGTTTATTTTACAACATGCATGACCAGATTGTAAGTTGAATTATTTGTTTTTGAAAGCAAAAGCAAAAAAGAGCAAATAAATCAATTAGTCTTTTTTCTGATTTTAAAGATACAAACATTCACCTTAGTACAGGGCTGTGCAATATAAGAAAAAAATAACAATGTCTTTTTTTCCTTTTGCAATACAAATTACAATTTCTATATATACTGTATATATGAAAGGTAACTGCATGAGAATACTGTTAATATTGAGCATTTATTAATGTTTTAATGACACAATAACATTTTTTCTTAAAGAGGTCTTAAAGTCATTTGCAGATATAATATCAAAACTCTTTCCTTCTTTAATTTTTAACTACTGGGTGTAGGCCTGTGTTCAAAATATTGATACGGCAAAATATTGTCATGTACTCCCTGCCAATACATGTATCGATACATTTACAGACAGAGTCTGTTCAGGCATGTATGTTAGACAAACTTGTTTGTCATCAATGAGATGATTGACTCTCAACAGCTTATGTTCATTAAGTATTTTACAATGGTGATACATAGGTGGTATCTTGAACATTCAAACAGATCCTTTAATATGCACCTTTTATGATAACTACATATAATAAATTGTGAGTCAGTTTGAATTGAAAATCAATTTTGAATCAAATATTGACCCCAGAATCAGAATTGAATAGTGACCTTTTGGATTATTCACAGTCCTAGTGATAAAAGTTAGTGTGAACATAGCAGAGGGTATAATACATAGTTGGACACAAGCAGAAGAAAAAATCTCACCTTCAAAGCCCACCCTCTCCAGAAGGTTCAGCGGGTACCAGATAAGGGGCTTGTTACCAACAGGCAGCATTGGTTTAGGAGTGTTGTATGTCAGATCAGTCATACGAGAACCCCCTCCTGCTGCCATCAACACAGCCTGAAGCTCCATGATGTCTGCCAGGAAATGCTGAGAAAAATATAAACAGATGGCTTAACACTGAGTTTCATTCATAAGAATGAACAGACAACAGCTCTGATTCATAAATCTGAATGTGTATTAATGAAGCAGATGATGTAGAAAGGTGCCTTAATGATCTGAATTAATGGCTTAGCATATTCACACGTATTTATTTTTGTCTGGGAAGTGCTTGAAATTTTTTCTTTAATTAAGTACAATGTTTTCTTCAGATATGCAGTTTGTTATATTTAAATGCATGCCATTTTGAACTTAACTCAGGGCCTCTTTTTAACAAAGTATGTGGTAATGTTAACATATTCTAACACTGTACGATCATGTGTTATGGAGATATAGAGTTTTTTCATTTTGTTATTTTTTTTTTAGCTTTCTAACTATATATTTACGTCTTGATATTATTGTCTAACACCTGATGAAATACAAGGTACTTGTACTTAAAAGATAAGCGCTTGGTAAAAAGACCCCTTACTTTACTTATGTCCTATTTTTTTCCCCGGCCTAGAATCAAATTCGAATAAATCGTAACATTGGAAGATTCAAACCCATACTACCTAATCGAACACAAGGTCTCTTATAAGGCCCCAAAAAACAGCTATGCAGACTGACAGCAGAGGACAACGGGCTACCGATGGGGTTATCAATAGGGAAACTCCCATCTTCGGACTTTCAGCTGATAATCTTCTCTTAGAGGCCCGACAGCAAACCCTTGACAAAGATACTCCCCTCCATGTTAACTCTCACCACCCACCATGATACAGTTTCATATTTTTATCTACCTTACCCTTCCACAAGGCCTTACAGCCAATCAGCATCACCACCTTACACAGGCCCTGATATATGCAAGCATATCATGTAGTGACAGAGCTGATACTACAGACTCCAGCCCATAACTGCTCTAATTAAAACAGCTATTTCTCATTAACTACATTACGCTACACATACAAATCATAGGCATGCATGATATTTGATTTTTGATGTTTCTCAGCTCATAATCGCTGCTACCACTATGAAAACCTATATCATTTGTAAAGGATAAGGAATCCACTTAACCAAAATTGACCTGTTCCTTTGAAGCAAGAAAAACGTTATTCTTTAAAAGTGTTATTTTTTGTTCTTAAAAGTGGACATTTGGTGATGATGAGGTTAAATCTTTATGGTACATTTGTACATTCTGCAGATATAACAGACAATAATTGGATATTTATGGACAATTTTTCTATGAATAAAACATCTGCTGCAATTATCAAGAAAAATGTTCAATTCTGCTGACACCAATTATCACCTTTTAGGGAAATATCTGCCAAAACCAATATTGTCCTGATAATGTCAGGCATCCCTAACAAGAACTTATAAAAAAGTACAGCAAAGGTAACACATTAACAAGAAAAATGCAGAGAAGTCTGGAGGGAGAGCGTAGAGAGAGGAAGTGGACGGCTGATTGAATTAATGACAATAAAGATAAAATCAAATACAGGAAGATAATAAAAAAGGCATCTTAAGTCCAATCCACCTAAGCAAAATATCACACAGTGATTTTATGAACAGCCTATTGAACCATGCCAATACGTACATAAAAAAATAACAAAACAAACAGCCTTGAAAAAAATAAATATCAGTGCACCTTTAATGAAATAAAATAGGTATAATTCTTATTTTATCCAGACTGAACATTTAAAAGAACTTTTACGGAGTCTATGAATACTGATGCAAGTACTTCATATTGTAAAAATAAATATTTCGATAAGCAACAGTCCTTTTTATTAATGAAGACTGACTTATATTACTGATTGACATTTATGTAAATAAGACTTAAATGATCCAGCTCTACTTCATACTCAATGAATAATTTACGGACCGAAACAACAGAGACGCGTAGACTTACGTCAGACAAGAAAAAAACGGCCATTTTAATAGAACTGTTAAGAAATCATAAGTCAGAAATCACCCATCTCTGTAACATTCTGTCTGAATTAAACAGGTCATGAACACATCTGGCTGAACCTGCTCCATTACACCGTAGCTGACATATGGTGAAGGCATGCTGTCGGCTAATCACACAGAATTCGACATTAATGCAGATGAAATCATCATACAGTCATATAAATAACTAATATACCTGTCAGGTATCTTTTATAATCCTCTGTCGCTTCAGTGACAGCAGAGACTCTCACATGTAGATGAAGTTTGGCTGCTCACACTGATGTTAGCATCAGGCTAACTGTTACCCAAAGCAGAACGAACCTCCACTTCGTGACCCGGTCATAGACCGCAGGACCAGCCCTGTGCGGAGCAAAAACCCGCTCAACGTAGCGGTGCTACCAGATATTTAATAATTATTAATTTGTTTGGCAACAATTCTGTTCCACAAGCTAACGGTTAGCATCGTATGATGACACTCGCGTGCCCGCACTGAAAGCCGTCCGTGTAGAAATCTACTTCCTCCATCAACTGGTTCCTACAGAGAGGAGCGGAGAATAGAAAAAAAAAATCATATTATTAATATTAAAACAAGAAAAACGTCCAAAGTGCTGAGCTCAAAACTCTGATTAAACAAGCTAGAAATAACACATTTAACAAATTCTTATCAAATGTGTAAAAAACCTCACAAAGTCACGACAGCAAATCAAGTTTAGACCAAACGCCCCCCCTCTATATTCTCTTTTGTTAAATGGTTTTGAACTTAATTGAGTTACTGAGCAGAGGTCTGGAGCAAAAACTACAAAAGTAACTTAAATTCATTATTTATTCTCCAAGAAAGTATCAGTTCCAATGCAGTTATCAGGATCATACAAACTTCTTACAGCTTGAAATGCTAAATTTTTTCAGATCAATGATGTATACATAAATATAACAACATAAATGTTGTTGAAAGCAAAACATGAGAAGTTACAAAAATATTTAAAATACAGTAAGTTCTCTGAAGGGAACAGGACATCATAGTTTAAGGGTATTGCCTGATTTTTAAAACTGTTTGCAAGCATACTTCCAGAAAAAAAAAAAAAATTCTGTTCGTGGAGCGAAACTGCTAAACAGTCTAAATGAGTAGCTCAAGCAATGTCCAGACAAAAACCACTGAAAATATTTATACATACATGTATTATTTTAATTAGATACAGGCCTGAAGAAGTGGTTAAAATATCTAGTTGATGGCTTTATTTTATGTAGTTATGTATTCATTTTCTCCATTTAACCTGTGTTCTTTTGAATTTATATTCTGTTTCTTTCTCTCTAAATCTGAAGAATACAGCAGGTTTAAAGATATGCATTTTTTTATATGATGATAAAAAAAAATGGAAGAATTATGGGAAACCAGATGTTATTTTTACCATATTTTATAATGTATGTATTGGTATTCAATTTTCCTCAAACTGCAAATGTTTTTGGTATCAATAAGATTGATACTACATTTATTTTTCATAAGGCCCAAAATTCACTTTTAAATTTTGCAACAGATTTAAAAAAGCTGAGGTTTCTGTTTTAAATAGTTGGATTACTAATACCTTTTTGGACATGTGGACCAAATTACAACTTGCAGAGCAATTTTGGGATTATATGATAATTTTAACATATTGTTATATTAAGCATTACAATGTTCTCTTTGATTCTAAACATATTCAAAACAAAATAGCAAAACTAAAGCTAATAAACATTTTTAACAGTAAGAAAATAGAGTTAGAAGATATGGCAGTGAATGATAATAATACTTAAGGATCAAACATTAAAATACATGATTATAAGAAAGGGAGAAATAATGAACAAAAAAATACACTTGCTGGCCACTTCATTAGGTACAACTTGCATGTAAGGAGCTTGTTCCCTTATTGCATTCCAAACTGCCTTATTGCTTGGTAGCATAGATTCAACAAGGTGCTGGAAACACTCCTCAGAGATTTTGGTCCATATTAACAAAAACAGATCACATAGCTGTTGAAGATTTGTAGTCTGCACATTCATGATGCAAATAACTCATTCCACCACATCCCAAACATCTTTGCATCTGGATCTGATGACTATAGAGGCCACTGAAGCATGGTGAAATCATTGCCATGTTCAGGACACCACTTTGAGATGACCTGAGCTTTGTGACATGGCAGTTGTCCCTCCAGAGGTGGCCCACGGAGATGGGTACACTATGGCTATAACAGGAGACATGGTCACCAAAATGGTAGGCTTTTGCATCTAAACAGTCAAACACTCAGTTGGTGCTAAAAAGTGCCAAAGTGTCACCACCATTTGTATCACCACCACAGCTGATACAAGGCAGGGCAAATACTTTTATGATGTTTACTCAAAATTCTGTCCCTATACCATCTGAACCAGAAATAATCACTGAAATCAAGACTCATAAGAAGGAAATCTGGCACCCGGTGTGGTCCTCTGCTGCTGTCTGCCCCAAGATGTGATTAGTTGTGCACTCAGACATGCATACTGTCTGTAGCTGTTGCCTTTCTATCATCTCAAACCACTTTGGCCATTCTTCTCTGAGCTCTGGCATCAAACAAGACATTTTGTCGAAGAGAACCACTAAGTGGATGTCTTCTCTTTTTTAAACCATTCTCTGTAAACCCTTGAGATGACTATGCATGAATATACCAGAAGATCAACAGTGTTTTAAATACACCAACAACAGTAATGCCAAATTAGAAGGTCTCTTAAATGACCTTTCTGATGCTTGGATTGAACTGCAGCGGGTTGTCTCGACCATTTCTAGATGCTTGAGCATTGTGTTGCTGCCATTTGATTGTCTTATTAACTTTTTGGGTTAAGCAATTGAACTGACATACTCTAAAGTGGCCATTGAGTGTTTATCTATTTATTTATTTTTTCTAATGTGACCTTTTATTAGCAACGTCGGTTCCTTGTGGTCTAATATCTTTTTTTCAATGAAACCTAAAAGAGAATGGCATCTACACACAATTGAACAAAAAACACACAAACACAATAAATAAGATCAATAAATAAAATCAGTCAAAAACTATTCCTGCAGTTGTGCTTTCAACAGGTAGTGTAATGTAATTTTTTTATTTACAGTAAATGGAAGGACAATCAGAGGACATCAGGCTGTCTAATGATGCCATGTGTCATAAGTTGTTGTCGATTGTGATGTCATTATCTTAATTCACATTTAAATCACATTTCAGTCCTTTAAAAATGTTCAATTGGAGCATAAAATGAATAAAAATCTCAAAAATCAGCTTTGCTTTTCGCCTGTATCCACAGTGAAAATCCAAAGCTTCACACATAACCACAGACAAAGTGGTGTGAGCAGATTAGCAGCCACCCAGCTACTCCTCTAGACTTCAAGCTTGAAAACTCCCAATTCACAGAGCTGAGACGTAACAGCAAATTGAGCTCGGGGAATGTGGCTTTGGTTTTGTTTGCTCTGGCCAGGAGATGAGCTTCACTGCTCATTGCAGCTTGCTAAAATCCAGAAGAGCAAGAAAACGGAGGGAAGAAGAGGGGAGAAAGACAGAGAGAAAGAGACAAACAAACTTGTCTGTTGTTGTCCGAAAGCCAGAATAATAAAATTACTAAGATAATGGAGGGAGTCTGGCTGAGGGGATGAAGGTTTGAGGAGGATAGTGGAGGTGGGATGAAGTTAAGGAGACAGCTTCCTGGAAAAAGGTTGTTAAGTAATGAAGAGGAGAGAAGAAGAGGCGAGACCACAGAGCTGAGGGGGACATCTACACCTGTGAAAAAGAGGCAGAGAAAAGGAAGACAATGAGGCACTAATACGGTCAGACATAAGGAGATAACAAAATTTCTATCAGATTTTGGAAACTGTTTTGTAAAGTGAATTAATCTGGTCACTCTTTGTTCAGTGACTTTCTCATCTTCTTGTAGGAGTAAAACATAGAGACAGCTGTCAGTATTACAGGGAATATATTATGAGGTTAAAAAAAGAGATTAATGTTGTAATACAATTTTATTGGACATAAACATTTTTACTGTCTTTCCCCTTTAGCCCTTATGCATCAACACACTGCTGCATTCAGGTATTCCACTGATCAGAGGAGTGCAGTAGGTCCTCTTCAGACAGTTGTCTCAGGACCTCTGTTGTTCTTTTCTTAACTTCTGACTCGGGCTCAAAAGGTTTTCCTCTGAGCACAGATTTGATCTCAGGAAAAAGGGAAAAGTCCCACAGAGCTATATCAGATGAAAAAGGAGGGTGATCAAGCTCCGGGATCTGTTTTTGGGCCAGAAACTGCTTTACCAAGAGCACAGTGTGATTCTGTCAAGTTGTTTTGATGAAGAATGAAATCATTTTTCTACAATTGTGATCTCAGTCTTTGGACTTCTCCTCGTAATTTTTCTAGAACCTGTTTGTATTATTGTTGATTCAAAACTGACCTTTCTGGAACCCACTCCTCCAAAGTGATACCCAACTGTCAAAGAAAACAATCAACATGGCCTTCAATTTTGACTTGCTTTGTCGTGCTTTCTCCACCCTTGGTGACAGTGATGTTTTCCAATGCATCGTCTGCTGTTTTTTTGTTTTTGTTTTTGTTTTTTTTATCAGGAGTCAGAAGCTTTGGGACAACTTTCATGCAAAATTTGCCAAGCTGTTTCTTTCTCAATGGAGACCATTTTGAAATAATTCCTATACTAAGCTGTTAATCATTTGAAACAACTTTTCAATTTGATGAATGTTTCAGAGATTTTTGATGTGCATGGTGCCTTTGTAGATTAGCTAAAGACATACAGAGGCCAAAAAAAAGAAATATTATGCTCAAAATATTCTAAAAGATAAAAAGAATCTGACAGTCAAATTCAAAATTGACACGTTTCTTTCTAACAGATTTAACGTTTGTGTATTCTCAAGCTAAATTTGCTCTTTTATGCTTTCCTGTTTCTCCTCCTTACCACCCAGTTTACAAGGTGTTGTCAGTGTGCAGGTGGCATCCCACTCTTCATAAAAAAGGGGCATCTGGCAAAAAAAAAGACGCTGCAATAAAAGTCAGCCAAACCTCTGACACTCACAGATTACTGCCTGACTGGTTCACCACAAAGTGCTGACGTGTGCAGGACATTTAACATCACCAAACAGAGCTCAGGCTTAGTGGTGTCACACAGGACAAGAAGCAAAGATACAAGTGGTGGATAAAGATGTTCTTTTTTTGTTTAGTAAATACACTTTTTCCCATGTACTCTAATTCCAATACAGTTGGGAAGTTGTGTAAAAAAACAGAACAGGTTAACTGAAAACAGGTGAGTGCCAAGACTGGGTACAAACAAGCATCCCAAAAGGCTCAGTCGTTCACAAGCAAGGATTGATCAAGGTTCACCACTTCGTGAACAACTGTGTGAGTAAATTGTCCAACAGTTTAAGAACAACATTTTTCAATGTACAATTGCAAGGAATTTAGGCATTTCATCATTTGCAGTCCAAAATATCATTAAAAGATTTCAAGAATCAGGTGAAATTTCTGCATGTGAGTGGCAAGGCCAAAAATCAACATTTAATGCCTGTGACCTTTAATCCCTCAGGCAGCTTTGCATTGAAACCCAACATCATTCTGTAAAACATTTTCAGTGAAGACAGTTTGTAGCTACATCTACAGGTGCAAGCTAAACTCTACCATGCAAAGCAAAAGCCATATATCAACAACACCCAGAAATGCTGCTAGCTTCTCTTGACCTGAACTCAACTGAGATGGACTAACGGAAGTGGAAAAGTATGCTGTGGTCTGATGAGTCCACATTTCAGATTGTTATTGGAAATCATGGACAGCATTTCCTCCGGGTTAAAGAGGAAAAGGACCATGCAGATTGTTATTAGAGCTCAGCATCCGTGATGGTCTGGGGTGTGTGTTAGTGCCCATGGCATGGGCAACTTGCACAGCTGTGAAGGTACCATTAATGCTAAAGGTACATATGGAGACATTTGGATATATTTACACATTTTAAGTCTCCCAGCCTCCCTAAACTCTGGGAATCTCTATAAGAAGAAAACAAGGAGAGAACAAGTGTGAGCATCTTCACAGCCAATAGGAAATCCACCGTCCTTTGTACTTTGCATGTCATCAGAGTTCGTCTTATTTGTCAAATAAAGACATCTGTCAGGGCAATGTTGGGGGCGGGGTGGGGGGGGGTTATATAAAGAAGACACAAGCACATGTTGCATATATCTCTATACAGAACCAGATGGGGACAGACATGACGCCAAAGCCAGAGACAAGTGTGCAGGTTGATTCGCAGAGTGACTGAGACGGAGTCCTGAGATTTCCTCTGATTTCCTCCTCAGCCCCGGTCGCTGCTTCTTGTAAATCATTCTCAATTCACTGAAACAAGCCAGTTGGATTAGGTTGGTTTAGATCATAAACATTTGCAGCACGGACCACCCAAGGAGAGAGCGGAGCTGAGGCAAGAGTGTGTATTTTTGTGCCTGCGTGGATGTTGATGTGTGTGAAGTCCCCGCTGGAGTTTAGAGGTGGGCACTGCAGTGCTCAAACACACACAGAGACATACTTATAGTGTGGTTTGTGTTTGCGCCACTTCCATGGCCAATGCACTGTGGGGCCCTCACTGTTGCTGTGGAAAACATTTCAGATTAAAACACACACACATATGCGCAAGCCACAGACGACGATGTCTCTCTGCACATGCAAAGCTAAACCTGTGATCAACTTTTAGTAAAATAATTCTTTTCAGGTTGTTACATTTTCTGTCATCACTGATCATGATTGGACTAGAAGTGCTCTGCATGGTGGCCACATGCCTCACCACCACTGCCTGACATTGTAAAGAAGAGCTGGAGTGTATTTAAAGGGATAGATCTGTTTCTTTGAAGTGGGCTTGCAGAAGGTCTATGGCAATAGTAAACATAACTGCCAATAATGCAACTAGCTGACTCTCTGCAAGACAGCTGTGTACAGATGCTAGCTAATACATATTCAATGGTGCCACCGAAAGCCTTGTAATTACCCCACCTTCAGGGTAAAACTAGACAAAAAGCTACACTGGCTTGACTGGACGCTACATTGAGATTCTTCACAGCGGTTCATTTTGACTTGACTAAGCCCCTGTGTTTGGAAATATTTCTTTTTGCCTCATATGGGCTATGTATCCTTCCACCAGCCACTCACTGCGTCTTCTCATTAGCTGTTCAGGTCAGAGTGCTGCAGCATGGTTAGGTAGCGGTCATTTGATCAAAAACTCATATAAATCTAATTCTCCTGTATTTCTCTGCTACATAAAAACAGGTAAAAAAAAATAGTCACAGTACCGATTTTCGTCACTTGACATGGGTCTTTAGCCAGCTTTAGCTTGCTGTTTTGGGTATGGATGGTATGGTATCAGGATTCCCCCCTCATCTGCAATGATAGAACATTGTGTTTGCAGTGGCCCATTTTACCCATCAGGACTAGGTCCAGAATAAGTGTTGTCGCTAATCGTGCCAGCAATGGGCCACTGGGTTTGTGGGCACGGGCTCACAGTTCATGAATCTGCTCCTTGTGCACCTTGTGATCTGCCCTGCTCCTCAGTTTCCACAACAGTTTCTCCCATCCCTCTTTCTACCTGTAACTCCATCTGCAAAAGCTCATCCTCTGTGTATCATGTATATAAAGATAAGACTGAGGGTCAGTGAGGGTCGAAGCAAACATTGGTGAAAATTTCAAGGAAAATTCTTCAAAGCAAGACTGGCCAGATGGATGGACAACCTGAAGGCCTGATTCCTCTAGCCCTGGCTATAGCTGACACCGTGGCATCATGAATCAATTATCACCCCATGTGTGTTTTTAAATTAAAGTGCATGAATGAATATCATTCTTATTGACATCAAAACCCCAAAATCAAACAGATTTGTTCACCATCACCTCTCCAAACCAGCTGCAGAGCATTAAGTGTCATCGACCCAGACAAATGTGTCATGAGGCATGTTTTCCAAGAATTTTTACAAATAAATGCTCTTTTCAAATCTTCCAAAACTTCACCAGTTTGCGTCACCAGACCTCGAAAGCCATTTTTTTAACTGGAGCACAGTTGAAGGGATTCTTCTTGTTGCTCTTCGCGCATGCAGGAGCCATCTGAGAGCCAAGCTGGTGTCAGAACCAGGAAATATCTGGGCCGGGTTTATAAGAAGCAGAGAGGAAAAAGCTGGGCAGCTCCCTACATGACAATTTTCTCTGTGCTGCTCATCTCTGATTTTTTGCACAACTGACTATATAAGTTTAACTTACCTAACCCTTTAATTTAAGTCATGCCTGTCTCCAGTAATGTGTCATGGTCATGTATTTCTATGATATCAGCCTAGTTTTAGCCAGGAGGTCACTTGTTTCATTTTGCTGATAAAATTATGTTCATTTAGAGACTGAGCAAAGTTACAGCTACTGCATGGCTGCTTTACAGTAGATTATGGTGTTTAAATGATGTTTATTTGGTACTAAAGGGCATTAAGTGTGCCAAGAAATATCCCCCACACATTACACCACCACCAGCCCGAGCTGTTGATATAATTCAGGATGGATCCATGCTTTTATGATGGTCCTCGCCAGATGATGACTCTACCATCTGAGTGTTGCCACAGCATTCAAGCCTTTTCGCACAAGGCAAAACTTTTCCAAACTTCTGTTGTCCAGTTTTGGTGAGATTGTGTAAAATGTAGCCTCAGTTTCCTGTTCTAGCTGACAGGAGTGGCACCCAGTGTGTCTCCAAGCCTCATCTCACAACATTAATTGAAAAGAAAATTGGTTTTGCAGAACATGGGACCTTTAAATCACCTTTCTTGCCCATTTTGATGCTCAGTTTAAACTTCATGTCTGTATATCTAAATACACTGAGTTACTGCTATGTAATTGGCCAATTAGATATCTGTGTTAACCACAGGCTGTAAAAGAGTTGGACAAAGCCATGCCATAGGAGCCTTTGAAATGCTGTTGATGCCCCTATAACAGACACTGCTATACTGCACATGTTCTCTTAACAGAACTTTAGCTTAATCTCCTATCACACGGAGAGGCCATGTTGAGGCGGGACTTAAGGCTGTTTGACCAATAGCAGCACCACATTTCCAAAACTGAAAATCCTCAATAAATCCTCCACAGAAGAAAAGCAGGCACGATATAAAAAAATCACCCCCCTCACAGTGAGAGCAAATGATGTATTATAGTTTTAGACTTGAGCTGTTGATTGAACCAGACTATAACTATTTGTATCAAGGCTGTAAAAACAATCTTTGACCTGAATACAGTCAATAAGGTTTCATTTATCTGCAGCCAGCCCCAAGTGGACGCTCGGGGTCCTACCGTTCTGGCACTTGGGAGGCCCAATTTACAGCCCCAGAGGTTGCTGCCAAGTGTTAACAAGCACTTGAATGGATCTACCTCAAAAAGTGACTGGTATGTGTATTGAACAGCTTCTTAGTTGGAGACTTAATCTGCAATAATAAATATCAAGCATGTGTGATATCTGCAACTGCAGATCAGACAGCCTCATGAGCCAATGAGATTTAGCAGACAAGAAAGAGTCACTTACAGGATGCTTCATGCTTTTAAAGCTCACAAACATCACATCAAACAAAAACACAACCGCGCTGTCCTCTCTGCCATTATTTCTCCCATATTCTCTCTAGTTTGGTGATTTTCGCTCAAAAACAGGGTGCACACCAGGACCTCCAAGTCACGTTTGATCACACAAGTTTATTATGAGATTTTGTGCTGCTGAAATCACCACTGTGAAACTGTTACCACAAACAGCAGGTGTGTGGTCTCACGGTCTGGCTGAATTATCGAGTGTGTAACAGAATTATAATGTTAAAAAAGTTGAAAGCTGTCCTCATGTCTGTGGTCTCCTACATTTAAGAAATTGGCTAAGATTTGAAAATAGTTGAGTGTGAAGCAAACAGAGGAGAAAGAAGTCCCATGAAGGTTTGATAGTACAGTTCTGACGGCATTAAGTCCTGTTGTTTGTTTGTGTGAGTGTGTGTGTGTGTGTGTGTGTGTGAGCGTGCACATGTTTGCCCTGTGTGGTCGAGGACCTCCCAGTTAGTGGACAGTCCGTCAGACAGAACGTGGCCGAAGGAAGATTCAAGTAGCATGCACACACACACAGCCCTCCATCAAACATACCAATTTTGGACATAACAGGGAAATCTTTAAATATCTTTGACAGAAGAATTACAAATTTTGATATCTATTAAAAACATCAGAAAAGATTTTAGGTCAATAATCAAGTCCAAATAAATGAGTTTGAGAACTGACCTGAGAAATTCTTAGTCTCATATGGTTATATACAGCAGGTTCATTTGTTGCTGACTGTGTTTGTTTAGTGGGTTTACCTTGAGCATCAAACTCATGACATTATGAGGTTACTTTTTTTAATTGATTCATATATTTTGAGAAACAAACAATAAAAAAACATATTTATCTGAATGAACTGAAACTATCTTTTTGCAAATTTTGGCACTTTTTGCAGTTAATGTAATTGAAAGGTATTAAAGAAAAGAAGTTCAAGAGATAGGACAGTATTTTTTAAGTTGGGTTGTATCAGGTGCTTGCGAATAGTCACCTGAAGAGGCTGAGAGGGCTCCCAGCAGGGCAGCACCTTACAGGAGAAAGAGCTCAAACTATCGGTAAGGTACACTGCTGTTGGTGGCTACAGTTATTCCATGTAATTGTGTGAGTTTTACAAAGAACAAGCCACGCAAGTATGTTAGATTGAATGTACAATTGGGAAAAAAATATCAGAGTGCTTTATTTTTTCTCTGGGAAGCAGAACCATAAGGGGGCCCAATCATGAAGGGGCCCACAGTGAATAGAGAAATGATCCATTCTTGATTCAAGTAAAGAAATTCTTAACATAACTTATTGAAGTGAAAAATGTATACATTTTATTTGTTGTTGAAAACGTGACCTTGTTCTCTCTAAAATGGCATGAGGTTTGTAATTTTCATACTTTTGGGGACCTAGGAAATCAGAATAAGAGCCTTTACTCATGCCATAGGGCGAGCAGTCTACCAAAACATGTAAACATTAAGTAAAAAATGACAGAGAGGGGTACAGTTTGTCAGAGAGAATGCTAGTACACTCATACTGGCTCAATACTCTTACTCATAAGGCCCCCCTTTGGTAATGAAAACTCACAAAAGCTGGGTATATAACGCAGAGGGGTAGAACTGAACTCCTGTCAGTTATGTGTGCAGACATGCTAAAAGCAATTTGGGTCCCATTAATGGGGCTTTTCAGCGGCCCAGCCATGTCTGTGGGCGGCCCTGCCAGGAAGTCTGTATGCCACACAATTTTACTATGCAGCAAATGGCTATCTGTTCCTCTGCCACATTGATTCCTCCAGCTGAATGTTTCTCTAAGGATTTTTGCTTCTGTATACTCCGGTTCATGAAGGTAACCATGAGCAACCACAGTAAAAAAGAACATCATCGTCACTTGAGTGAAAATCACTCTTATTTGGTTCAGTATTAGTTTCCTCTGCCATTGACATTTACTCCTGATTCCACAGAGCGAAACAGCAGATCAGCAGAGTCAACGTGCTAAGGCACAAGTACACATTAGTATTTGCTGCATCATAAAATAGTGCCAAAAACAGAGACTTCCTGGAGGTAAAATAAAAGACTCTGAATTTTTTTCTGCCCAATCACACATTTGACCCAACACAATTTCATGGCTTGTTTTTTCATGAAATTCACACAATTGCACAAAATAACTGTACCTGCCAACAGCAATGTACCTTACTGCCAGTCTCAGCTCGTTCTCCTTAAAGATGCAGCACTGCTGGGACCTCTTTCAGCCACTTCACTGCCTATTGTCAACTATCTGATACAAGCCAGCTTCAAAAATACAGAATTATCCCTTTAACGTGATTGCTGTCATAAAGACTGAAAACACTCATTAGGTAAACAGAGTTTCTCTCATTTAAAATGTTTTATCTGTTAGCAATGACTCAGCAATGGACTTAATTCTTTTCGAATATAAACCTGTCCCTTTTTATGGACAACACACCCAAAATATTTGGTCATGTTTGATCTCTTGCTATCTGGTGGCCTGTGAGTGAGGTTAAACTTTCCTCTCCTTCAGCAAAAACAGAGACGGTGCACACATACAGACACATAAAAATCTTATTTTCAACCGAAATAAATGTTTATAGCATTCCAAACATTTTGTGTGTGAGACTGTATGTGTGGTCCTGTCTGCACCTAGCATGAGGTTTGAGGTTAAGGTGCTTGTCTGCTGCTGTGTGTGCGTGTCAGGGATGTCTGCGTGTGGGGTTGTGTGTGTATGCAAGAGAGGGAGTAAGATGGGACAATGAACTGAGGAACACCCATGCTTGCTGCTTAGATGTTGTTTTTTTGGCACAGGCCCGTATGCTGGCCATTTTGAGCATGATTATGAAAATTTAAGATTAAATCATTTCCAAATTTACTCTGTAAAGCAGCAACCTGACTGCCTCTCCTTGTGTGGTATGTTCCATTTGGGAAAAATAATTGATATTTTAATATCATAGAAAGTTTTTTTCCAGAGTCATCCACCAAACAATCCCTCATGTTCCAGGCTGCCTCTCAGATGAGCTCTTAACATTCAGAGTTCATGCCTTCATTAAAAATAAATGCTTGAAGTGAAATACTACTGAGGTTCAGATAATTGGTAATACCAACTGGTATTTCATTTGATATTGTTGGGAAGCCTCATTAGTCACTTTTAAAATGAGGTACAACTTGCAAGAATCTTGCATTTGTGAAATGAGTAGCAGAACAAAATGTGTGGGTAGTACAAAATCTCTCTTCCCCTTGCTGTTCCTCTGTGAAACAAGGGTGAGGAAGCAGTAAGCTAGGGGTGTTGTCTACTTGGGACACCCACTTTATGGTCTGTCTTTGATTTCACCAGTGTCACAGAATGTGGTTCTAAGTTTGGAAATGGTACAAAGGGGTGACACCAAATTATTCTGCCACTCTGTGTACCAGAAAACCAGCTTTCAGTCTCAGGGGATTTTGGCACACTATTTTGGGACACTACCCACACGTTTAGCTATGTTGTTCATTCCATGAGTGCACGATCCTTGCAACTTAGACCTCGTTGTAAAGCTACTATGGAATAACAACATGGCCGTTTAACTTACAATTAATTACAATATTTCCATTGAATAACATCTTATTATGACCTCTTGATTTGGAGTTTTCTCATAATTGAGTGACCTGATCTAGTTGGTTCTCATGGCTTTAACAATAGTACATGAATAACTGACGATTCAAAAACAATCAGAAATGCTTGCCGTCGGGTCCCCCGGCCATTTTTGTCGTCCTTGTTAGCAGTCAGTTAGCAGCTGTCATTTTGAACACACAACAAGGCTTTAAATTCTAAAGCAGGCAACATCAGATGCACTTTATTTACCATTAAACATTAAAAATCTCCTGTGCCTGTGTTCACCACAAACCTTATTTGTCTGACACCATTCATATAAATCCCATTTACTCTGGAGGGTTGGGAACCAGGAAGTGCTAAATGCTAACTCACATATGTGTTTTTGGACTCATTCCTGCACCACTCATTTATTATGGGGAAGAAATAATTGACCGAAATTGCGTTTCCAATGTGGTCCTTTGTTGTACTACTACCAGAAAAATGATGCATGTTGAGTTGCTAAGAAAGTAAACTACAATGGCAGACACGGAAGCAAAGGATCTGATTTGTAGCAACCTAAATCATGCCAGGAAAAGTAGTTTGCAGACAATGGAGCTACCTTGAAATGTATCTTAATATACAGAATGTGCTGTCGTCATAACTAACACACAAAGGATGCACAGTGAAGGTGATTGAGATCCACTGGGAGGAAATAAAAACACTTAAATGACTTCTTGCCTCCTGTAAAATATTCTGTCATTCAGTTTGGGGAGTTTGAGTATCATTTTCAAAGGTTTTTGTGACAAAAAATATGGGCTCATATGCCAGAACACACAAATGCACATATACACTCACAGATGTACAAGTCTGCCCCAGATGTTGAGAGTATTGTGTTTCAGTGAAGGTAAAGCGGCCACACATCCCAGAGGAGATAAATCTAAGCTCCTGGAAAGAAGTGAAGACACTTTAAGAGGTATTCATAAACCTACCACGTTCATTCTGCTCCCATATGGCAATATTTGCAGACACTGTTTGGATTGACGCTCGTACACGGAGAGAAAGACAGAAGCAGTAGAACACAGAGCTGTTATCTTTCAGCGCAACTAGTGTAGCCAAGTTTAATCTCTGTATTTGAGGAAACAATTAAAGGCTGTATCAAATAAAAGAAAATGCCAAAGGTCTGTCTTTAAATCACATGCATTAGGAATAAAGTGACACAAATGACTTCAGAGAATTATGTTTCAGCAATATTCAACAGGACTTGCATGCAGGACTGCAGGACATAGACGTCCATCCAGCGATCCATAAATTTTTAGACTTTTATTCTTTTCAGGGTCACAGGGGACTGGGGCTCATTCCAGCTGTCACTGGTCTTTGGTCAATTAGTTGGGTGCACCCTGGTCACCAGTCATTTACAGGGCAGACAGGTCGAGACAGACAACCATTCACAAACACACACACACCTATAAGCAAATTACAGTCACCAGTTAAACCTGAAAGCATCTCTGTGGTCTGTAAGAGGAAATCAGAGTACACAGAGAAAACCCATGCACGCACAGGGAGAACATGCAAACTCCAAACAGAAAGGCCCTAACTGATCCAGAAGTTTAACCAGCAACCTTCTTGCTGAGAGGCAGCAGCACTACTTGCTGAACCACCGTGCAGCCTTTTGCACTGCAGAGAGACGGCAATCACCACGAACGTGGTCTTTGAAAAATGTGCCAAAATTATGACATAGTGTGTCAAAATGTACTGAATTAATTTAAAAAGTGTGGAGGAACATTGTTTCAGGTGTTCACAGCAACTCTTGATGTTTCCCAACACAAATTTGATCAATGTGTCAATATGCAATTTAAAGTTGAAGGATTTCATAATTGAAAGAAAGAATCTAAGAAGTACTGTATAATGTTGGTAACCCCAAAAGAGCAAGGAAAGTAACGTGTTGTATAAACTATACATGCAATTTAAAAGTGATGCATCTGGTCATGGCACAGGCTACATGATCAAAACTTTTTAAAGATACACTCACCATGTGTGCCACGTAGAATAACTTAAAACATTGCAAGAAATGGTTGCTGTCATTTAAGGTACACAGTAACAACATTTCCCCCCATTTTTATAAGTTTATGAAAAAAAATGTAACCCCAAGCTTTCTCTTGCCACTTTTCCTCCTACTACTCTGCCTGTAGGGGAGACAAATTTGCTTTTTGGGAACAAACACACCAATATCTGAAATTAAATTAAAGAGCGAAACAAGAAAAAGTGTTTAATGGGACATTTGATGAGTTTACATCAAAATACTCAAAATTGCAGTTTACATCACAGAAAGAAAAAATACTGCAATGCTAATCTTTTTCAATATAGATCAGTCTTACTATTTTCAATGAAATATCTTTATATTTAGTCAATTAATTTGAACCTCAGTTGTACTTAACATTAACAACAAACAAACAAACAAACAAACAAAAAACGAAGGCTCGCTGAGATGCTAACAAAGTAACCTAAGATGGTTGAGACAGTGAGCAAAGGATCTGATGTACAGCACCCTTGAAGCACTGTCATTGCAACATTGAGAAATATTTTGAAGTCATTTTAGTAAGTAAGCAGCAGGAGTAGCCCTAAGCCATCACGCAGGCAGTTTAAATATCAGACCCATATTCTCTGAGCTTACTTTGGTAAAAAAAAAAAGTATAATATTTGAACAGATAAATCATGCCAGAACGAGTGGGTTACATTGGAGTTACCTTGAAATGTATCTTACTATATAGTGTGTGTATGGCATCCTATTTGACTCAATCAAAAGATATACTTCATATCTTTTAAAGCATTATCTGTTTTGGTCCTGTCATATTTGGCAGCAAGTTTAAATTCAATAACAGTGACTTAACCAAAAATAATCTGCCAGTGATGTAACTGTGGTAATACTCCTCCATTTTAACATAGCTGAGTATAAATGCCTCCCTCCATTGAATCCTATATGAGACACTCTGGCAGTTCAAGGCTACTCCTTCATGTGGGGGAAACAGAACCATTATTGTGGTTTTGTGAATGACAGCAGCTTCCTGGCCATGACCGCAAATAAAGTCGTTTCTCCTCTCATATTAATATGCAGCCTTTTTGAACAGGGTTGGCTTCATCAATCATGTATTCACGTGTGGTCACTCTCTCACACACGGACACACAATTCTCCTTTATGGCTGAGTCTAAAGGGCAAAATGAAAGAGATCACAGACTGCTCATTTTTGATGGTTTTTACAGCTCATTTTAAAGAAATATTTAACAACTAAAGTCTGATTCAACTGTAATATGATGAATGGGTGAGGGCAATTTGGGTGAGGACTCTCTTTAAAAAATAAAATTATATGTATCATAAAATAACAAAGCCTTAAATTATATAAAAGTTTCTGTCGAACCCCTGATACATGAAGCAATGGATAATCCCTAATGTTGTATTAAGAGGGCAGACATTAAACTGCGCTGGTGGCCTGTGAGACGTCCTCATCTGCATGACTAAGTGAATGAGCACCACCTGCTGGTCAGTTGAATGTACTACAGTCAACTGGGTAATAAATAGATAAAAAAATAAGCAACAAAAAGAAAGGAGTAACATACTAACAATGTGAACTATGCCTCCAATTACATGAGAAAGCTAAGGCTCATGTTAAGAGCTTTTGACTGTTTTACTTCTGATATGCTTATTTGATCTAAAATGTCTTCAAAGTCATTTTGAATTGCATCTTTGGGTGGTCAAATTATAAAAGGTTGTTATGCTGTACATTAGTTTTGTCAAACACCTGCCCTGCAGCAGCAACAGCAGTGACAGACAAATAAAATAATTACATAGAAATAACTGGTCAATGCACTGATAGTTTTCCGTGCGCATGAGAAACTTACAATTTATTTTTTTTCTGCCAATATATCCTTAGGGGCTCCATACTTTAGTAACCAATGATAAATGATTAAAAAACTGTATGTTTTATAATGTAATTATAAAATGGCAAAATTCAGCTTATATAGAGAGGTTTGAATCATCATTTTTATGAAGGGCACCAGCTTACTTTAGATCAAATCTCTCAGTAGTGCAGTTATATTCATTTTTACTAATTTATTGCAAGAAGTATAAGGGTCCTTCAGAAGGATTTTTTTCAATGGTTTAAGCTTATTGCATTGGTTGGTGGTCTGTTTTGGGGTCAAGGAACCATGGCAAAAATCTGATTCTATTTACAATGGTTAATGCACAAATTTGCTGTTTTATGTGCACATTTCTGCAGCTTAAACTGTAATTGTAGCAACTAGAATACATTTTTAAATGTAAAACTGAGTAATTGGTGTAAAATAGGTTGTGGAGCAATGCATATGTGCAAAAGTTGATACATTATTCAGCATATTTACCTTGTTTTTTTAAATAAACCATATGGCCTGAAAAGTCAACTCATTAAGATAAAAAGCTACAAAATCTTAAATGCCTTAAATGATGTGTAGAAACTACATCAATTTTTTCTAGCCACATAAGAAACCAGTGTAAGCCAAAACAGGTCAGTCCAGACTTCTCTCTCCCCTGCCACAATTTCCAGTTCCTCCTGGGGGATTCCAAGGCATTCCCAGCCAAGGTGGGATATATAATCCCTCCAGCGAGTTCTGGGTCTGCCCTGGGGTATCCCAGTTGGCCGTGCCTGAAAAAAACTCCACAAGAAGGTGACAGGAAGCATCCTAATTAGATGCCTGAATCACCTTAACCGACTCCCTTCAATGTAAAGGAGCAGTGGCTCTACTCCCATTTTAACCGCTTGTATCCGCAATCGCATTCTTTCAGTCATAACACAAAGCTCATGACCACATTTCAGTACAAAGTCTACAACACTACAGATGCTGCACCAATTCGCTTATCCATCTCTTGGTCCATTTCACCCTCGCTTGTAAACAAGATCCCCAGATACTTACACTCCTTCACTTGGGGCAAGGACTTGCTCCTCAGCTGGAGGGAGCAATCCACCTTTTTCCAGCAGAGAACCATGGCCTCAGACTTGGAGGTGCTGACCCTCATTCCAGCCACTTGGCACTCGGCCACAAAATGCATCGATGCCTGCTGAAGGTCCCCAGCTGAAGAAGCCAACAGAAAACCATCATCTGCAAAGGGCAGAGATGAAATTCTGAGGTCTCTAAACTGAACACCTTCCTCCCACTGGCTGTGCCTTGAGATCATGCCATGTCACAAACATAAACGGTAATCGGTGATAAACCTATTGTGTGTGTATGTGTGGCTTGCAGGCACCTTAATAAGATACAATGAGATACAATACCATACAATAATAACAAAATACAGTAAAATATTATAATACAATGATAAGCTGCAATACCAACACATTTAATAAGATGCAGTGAATACAATACAATTTGATGTTACACAATAAGACCAATAATACGCTATACCATGTACAATATAATACGATGAGATAAATAGAAAGACAGAAAAAAAAAACATTTTATTAATACCTCAACAGGAAATTAATTTTTTTCACTCTTTCTCTGAAACATGCAAACCACACATTGGTCAAGATTCATAAACACAAGCTCTAACGTGTCCTTTAATCATGCAGTGATGAAGAGATGTCAGAGTGATGGCTCCTGCCCTCAGAAAAGCTCTGCATGCGTTTGTTGCCTTGCTCAAGGAAACTTTGGCACTGCCCAGGAAATCAGCAAGCACTTCTCAAGCTACCAACTTCAAGAGATGTTTCAATTAGGACTTGAACCAACCACCCTTTGGTCCCCAACCCAAGTCTTTTTGGACTGAGCTGCTGCCGCACCATTTTGATACAATACAGGAAAATATGTTTGGACACGAAACAATAAGATTCAATATGATATGATACAATAACAACAACATTATTTGATATTATGGAATACTTAAATGTTCAATACAATAGAACATTTGATATGATACAAGATATAATTCAAAAAGGAGGCCCATGAGCCGTAGCTCCTCGAGTGTCCACTTGAGGCTGGCTGCACGAACCTTGGAGAGTTTCTGACTGTGTGTGGGAAACATATTTAACCACCTGGTTTTGAAAAACTTGACATTGGATTAAATATAAAATACATTTATGTGCTCTTACCCTACAGGGGGGTGATTTTTATTATATTGTGCCTGTTTTTATTTAAAGGAGAATTTCTAGTTTGAGAAGTAAGGAAAGTGATTGAAATGGCCACATGTCCGTGCAAACTTATATAATATTGGTCAGATGGCCTTAAATCCTTCCTCAAAAAGGCCTCTGTCTTTGAGTGAGTACAGATCAAGTTTGGTTAAGATGTCATGTGCAGTATGGCAGCATCATGACACATCAACAAAGTTCCAGAGGCTCCTTTAATAATCAAACTGCTGACATCACACGGTTTCATCCAGTTCTTCTTAAAGTCTCTGGGAGCAACATGACAAGACAACAATCTTAAAAGGATAGTTCAGTATTTATGAAGCTGGGTTGTATCAAGTAAATGGCAATAACCAGTGAAGTGGCTGAAAGGGCTCACAGCAGTGCTGTACCTTTAAGGTGGATAAGCTCAGACTACCAGTCAGGTACACTGCTGTTGGCAGGTAGTTATTTTGTGTAATTGTGTTTCAAGTTTCATATTAAGAAGGAGCCACGCAAATATGTTGGGTCAAATGTAAGATTGTTCTGAGTGCTTTATTTGTCTCATTGAAGTCTCTGTGTTACTATTATACAATGCCCATGTATTCTTCTGCCTTGCACAGTGGATCGGGGAATTAATGCAGGTGGAAAAACACTTAAGCCCCGTTTCCACCAGGGTTCAGTTCGGTTCGTCTCGGTACGGCTTGCTTTTTGTGGCGTTTCCATAGCCTA
Source organism: Cetoscarus ocellatus (assembly GCA_037902135.1). Lineage (NCBI taxonomy): Eukaryota > Metazoa > Chordata > Actinopteri > Labriformes > Labridae > Cetoscarus > Cetoscarus ocellatus. Next base: position 1,098,864 of record JBAMNC010000327.1, on the reverse strand, counting down.
AAACCGGGACAGGACCCCTTATAAGCAAACTGTACCATCCTACTTTTTGGGACCCTTATGTTGGGGTGCCAAGCATACCAATCCGACCCCAGAAGATGGAGCTAGAAACACTGCAGCCTGTTGATTGGTCGAAGGAGACGTCACTTCCTGTGCGACAGCGGTAATAAAGAACAACACAGCCCCGCCATGTTTAAATCTCCACTCATCTTTGTGAAGATAACTCTCAAGGCTTTTTTGTTTGGAAAATGGCATCAAGATCGAGCGTCCCATGGTCTACTGTGGAGGTGCAGACCTTCCTCAGTATTCTCGGTGAAAAGAATCGTTGCTCTTTGTTTACTGTGTCGCGTTTTCTTCTTCGTTGTATTTGATAGCCGGGTAAACTGTGTTGCTGCTATGACGTCATGCTATCGGTATTCGGCTTAGACGCCGCCTACCAAGTAGGGTACGGCTGGCTGTGGAAACCCAACCAGGATCAGGCTTTACCAATCCGGCCTGAGCCAAACCGTGCCGATCCATACCGGACCACTTGGTGGAAACGGGGCTTTAGCCATTTCCTGCATCATAAAATAGTGCCAAATATTAAGACTTCCTGGAGGAAATAAAGCACTCTGACATTTTTTTGCCCAATCATACATTCTGCTCAACATAGTTCTGGGGCTACTTTTTATATAAAACACACCGAGTTAAGCAAAATAACTGTATCTGTCAACAGCAGTGTACCTTATTGGCAATCTGAGCTTGTTCTCCTTAAAAGTACAGCACTGCTGGAAGCTATTTCAGCTACTTCACTGTCCATTGTTAAGTATCTAATATAACCCAACTTCAAAAATACCAGAATAACTCTTACATGAACTCTCTAAGTAAAATTATCAATATAAAACCTGAAACAATTCAGGGCTAAAAATTGGTTAAAAAACTTTAATTAAAAAAACAAAACAAACCAATCACACTAAAAGTCACTATTTGACTTTTGCACAACAGGATACTTTAAACCATAAACAATTATGCTTGGTAAGAAATCATTTTCTGTGATGCACAGCTCCAGAAACTAAACACCTCACTTAGGATTTCACATTTAAATTTAAATTACTTAATAAGAGACTAAAATGCAGACATATTAACATGAAATGACAAAAGCTTATACTTCAATAGCCATTAAACACAATAACAGATTTATACTATAGCTCCTGAGCACCAAAATGGACCACCAAACAGCACAACAACTTGGACTTAAATGTAAAGAATGCTCCTGAAAGTCCCATTTACTCTTTGTATGAATACTAAAGCAGGGCTACAGCAAAGAAACTTGCTGCTTAATTATTAAAAGTGTGCAGTGTGTGCTCGGAGGGGGACATTCTGTGGACATGATGGGACTGACCTTGTTGCTTTCAGCCCATTCACTCTGCTGCCGTGCTTCACTGGTGGATGTCACAGTGTCACCCACAGGGCCGAGGGAGAGGGAGAGAGAGAGAGATGGAAGGAGCACATTCCTGCACTTGTTGCTGCTTACAGTCTCTGCATTAACACACAAGCAGCAAGTCACAGCATCCTCATGAAGATCCCTGGTAAAGCCAAAGCAATGCAACTGCTCCTCCTTTGCAAGACCCCCTTAACTCCCTCCCTCCTTCTCCTACTCTTTCTCCTCACTCCCCTCCTCCTCCTTCTCATCCCCAATCTCTACCCCGATCCCTGTTAGCTGGCCCCGCTCTTTTCTCCTGGTTGCCATGGAGACAGCTAACAAAGCCATCACTTTTACCAATTTCCTCAGAGACAGGTGCTGGCACAATGACTGCTTCCTCGCAGGCTGAAAGGGGAAGGGGCAAGAGGGGTCCATGGGAACTCCAGGCGAACACTCTGAGGGCTGTCCAAGTGTCCTCCTCCCCGGGCCCTGCCGAGAAAAGAAGGCTAATTTGTTGTCCCTGTTTTCCCAGGGAGGGGGGATGCAGGAGGAAGGAGGCGGGGGGAGAAAAGGAGAAGAGAGAGAGAGGCTGGAGTTGGAGGGAGTGAGACATAGTGAGGGAGTGAGCGAGTGTGTATGCAAAGGGGTGTTGACCAGTTTTCAAAACAGACCGCCTAATATCAGTCTCCTCTCGCTTTCTCCTGCCAACCGGTGGCAAGGTTCCTCATTTTCTCCCCTTGTTCCTCCAACTCCTCTCGCTTCTCCCTTTCTCCTGCTACAACTCTTTGGGGGCCGAAACAAAGGCAAGTCATGGCACCATGACTGCAAGATGTTTCAATTTAGCTTTCAGCCGGTCTTCACTTCCCTCTTTGTGTGTGCTGCCCCAATGTGTGTTTGTGAGTGTGTGAGTCCTGGACTGTAAGTATGTAGTGACAAATGAGCTGAGCAGAAAATGAAATGTCAATTGCAATTACTATTTCCTCCTAAATAACAAAATATGTGTTGCAAAGTGTTTGTCTGACTTAATGATTTTTAAGTGTTGATGGTGTTTTTAATAACATCTGTTACAACAGCTCCATTGTGGAAAAAATTATCATCTTGATTATTCTAATTGATAGTGAGATCAATGTTATTAAGCATGATAATTCATTGTGTTAAAATAATACCTTTCTCAAATAGTGGGGTGGGACCCAAAGGGGGTGTGGCTTGTCTAGACAGGCGGGTGGCGAAATTGGGGCATGGGCCCCCTAAAGTTTTGATCAGCCACCCCATGTGCCAATACAAACTTCTGCACTGTGAAAGGCTACTTGCCATGTCAGAGAAGGGATTTATTTAAAGTCAGTGTTAGCTGTGTAACAACAGATTTCTGTTGGCTGTTTTTTTTTTGTTTTGTTTTTTTTTAATTAAAGTGACAGTTCAGGTTTTTTGAAGCGGGGTTACTCGAGGCCCATGGCACTAGTAAATATGATTGCCACTACAGCAACTGGCTAACTGCCACCCCCTGAGGGAAGACAGCCAGGTACAGATGTTGGCCAATACAAAGCAGGTAATGGTGCTTGGAAATCCTCTTAATTATCACACTTTTAGGGTGAAACTACACACAAAACAAAGTAGGCCAAAATATACATCCATAAAAACACTTAAATATAAATCATACAAACTTGAATAAGTCAATGAGTAAATACAGTAACCTATAATTAAGTAAAGCTCAGTCAAAAGTGGGGCTAAAAAGGGGGTTCTTGAGTTTGCTTTTAAGATTATTGATACTCAGCTGCCCGATGATCTGCAGGTAGGTAGTAGAGAGCCCTGGTGTGTGTGTGTGGTGTGTGTGAACCAGATCTGCATGTCCAGGCAAGACAATACAAGACACTGGACACAATAAGAGACTAAATTTAAGACACAGCTATGGCAGGTCTTAAGAGTTGCTGCAGCTGTACCACAATGCAAACCACAGAAAACAAAACCAAACAGAGGCAAGTGAAAACATAGCTATGCTTACTAGTGGCTGCTGAAGGATGAGACTACCTCGACTAGAAGAGCACAATCTTCTGGTCTCATGTCAGCTCAGTCTGGTGTATGGAGTTCAGGGTTTTTAGATGTTAGTTTTGGAGAGAGGGTGGAGGGGGAAGGGAGCCAGTGGTCAAGTCATCCAATGACACAAAGTAAAAGGCATGCAAGTCTGAAGTCCAATTGTGCGCTATGCTAAACTGGTACAACTAAACCGAGCTTACCCATAATAGGGTTACCATGAATCACAAACCTGCTGTAGCCTTGCAGCTACTGTCTTGGCATCCTCCAGGGGCACCCCAAGTTTCCAATTAGCCAGTCTTCACAAACACGTGGATGAGAAATTACTTCACATCCAGAGACCATCATCACAGGGAGTTGTAGTTTTTCCCCAAGCTTCCACCGGCATATGAATTCATAACAAAAGCATAGCTACGACACCTCCAGCTTACAAACAGCTCTTAAATAAATAAAAGAAAAGAAAACCCCAAAACATATCATAACACTAAGTTATTTTATTATTTTTAACACACCACTACTGCTGCTGGTATTTGTTACCCCTTCTTAAACGTCTTATAACTAAGAAGGAGCTAGTCATTAGGCTAACACACGTCCTCACAGATTGTATAGCTCTACACTCATTTAAGGAAGCTTCTGCAACACCTCCACATTATACTAATCACCCAAAGAAAGGCGGGTTTATGGGCTCTCCAGCTATACTGTGCTCTATAGCAGGGGTTAGTTTAGCAGAGTAACAGTAATATTAGAATATGCATATTTTAGCTGATTTACATTTCTGCAGTTGTGTCTGTCTTCGTGTTGTTCTTGCATGTCTGAATTTTTGTCTGTATCATTGTTTGCTGTCTTTTACAATGCCACTGACACTACGAAAGAAAGGCTGTCTGTTGGCACAGCTACAAAGTATTTATTGCCCTGCGAGGGAAAGAGGCCATGGGGCTTTCAGATAGGGGGAGGGGTGAATGTGTGTGTGTGTGTGTGTGTCTGTACATGTGTGTCCAACTATGACATTTGTGCATGTGTGTGTTTGTGGTGGGGCTTTTGTTTGAATAGGCTATACAAACTTTTTGTTGGTGGCACAAAACTGTTTGAAGCAGCATGTAAAGCACTTACCTTCTGTAAAAGACGTGCCATTCAGCTGCAAAAGACCCTAACGGCTGTGAGTGAATGTGAGTAAAGGAGGCCCCTCAGAATTGGAGCATGATGGATAGGCGGATAAACTAAGAGTTAAATTATGAGGTATTTTTTGACAGTCAGTGTGAAAGTTTTTCTAACATTAATTAAGTCAAGCAAATAATAGAAAGTATGGGTTGTGATGATAGTATACAATCAATATTGAGGTGAAACACTTAAAAAATCTGTGTAATAAATAAGTCCATCGTGGTTAAAAACTTGTTGTCTATTAAGCATATTTCTTGTTTTTATTCTCATATTCTGAGGGTGAGTTAAAACAAAATAATAAATGCCACCTGCATTATCTGCTTCACACACTAGCTCACTCAAACAATCACAAGAGGGCGCCAAAGCTTTGAATTCTGCAAATGAAGGTGGAAGTTGATAGAGAGATGTCTTTTGAGGTTGTACTGATATGATGGTTTGAAAATCAAACCAAAATGTCTCTTTAAGTACACGTACTGGAGAATCATTTCCCTTACACCGCTGCCAGCATAGAAATGTACAGGTGGTGAGTGGTTTTATTTATTTTTTGTGTGTTTTGATCAGTAATGCTGTTTACAAAGTGAGGAACAATGAATTCTTCATTATCAAAACATTAATGAGTTAAAAGCGATCATTAGATAATTAACTGTTCATTCTTGTTATCCATTGTTACCATCAGGACCACTATTAGCTGACATAATCAGTCTGTTATTGGGCAGTAACCTTATCAAGGAAAGTAATATTTGTATAAAATCAAGACAAAAAATTTATTTCAGGATTAGGAGAAGTCTGTTTGACAGTATTCTTTATTGTTGATCACAATCACAGAGGAACATCCAGCGTTAATACACTTGTTGCTAAACTGGGGTTTTTTGACATGAGGCTCTGTAAAAGTCTTTTTCAAGGCTTGACTCCTGATCCATTCTAGAACTGATTCATTCAAAAATAACTGTCTTTTATTAACTAGAGGTCCTCTGAGAGCACAAACTTCAACCAAGGCGTTTCTGATTTTTAAATTATTAGCTAAACTGTAGGAAACTCCCTTATCTTACAATGTTGACAAATCTTTGAAATCCTGGATCAGTTATCTGTTAATTTGTAAGTTTTCTGCAAACGTTGACATCACTCATACATATATATATATGTGTGTGTGTGTGTGTGTGTGTGTATATATATATGTATATATGTGTATATATATGTATATATATATGTGTGTGTGTGTGTATATATATATATATGTGTGTGTGTATGTATTTATATGTGTGTGTGTGTATATATATATATATATATATATAATTTTTTTTTTTTTTTTTAATTTATTTTCTGTCATCTTGCTTTTGATAAACAGAGGGGCCAGGTCAGTGTTTTAATGGACACAGAGTGGCTTCATTATTGGAGGGAAGTGTAGAGAGAGCTTCTGCCCTCATGCAGCCCATAATATAGACACAGTTTGTTTACCGTGACACAAAGAATAAACTCACAGCATCCAAGCTGACACCTGACAGCAGGCCTCTCTCTCTCTCTGTTCTATCTACAGAGTCTGTATCAAACACTATTACAGTGCTAAATAGAATATAGGTGAAGGGAGGGGAAATAATTTTTTCTGTGTTGGTTAAACTCATGATGGTCGTGAACAGTTAAAAAAAGGGAACATGGTTGTCACATGATTGAAACAGTCACTCGGGCGTGCAAAGGGAATTTCAGAATTAAGCTGTGCCATATAAGCAATGATTTTTTTAAAAACTTTCTACCAAGCTTATTAGACAATTGGTCAGCCAGTCAATATACAGTGATGTTCTTTACACCCCAACTGATCAACACCAAAATGTAATCACCAAACTTATACTAAACACTAGAAAAGCACTCAGAGAGCGCAGACCTCCGCCAAGCAGCTTCGGTCCACTTTGGCGAAAATGGTCCTATCTGGCAATGTTAAAGAATCCTTTTAAAAATTCCTGGATCCAGATGATGATCCAGGTCACCCCCAAAATTTAATCAGTTCTTCCATACCCCATTTCCGACAATTCCTGAAAATTTCATCCAAATCTGTTCAGAACTTTTCAAGTTATTTTGAACACAAACAAAGACAAACAGACAGACAGACAGACAGATAAACGCCGGCAATAACATAACCTCCTTGGCGAAGGTAATAAACTTGTTACAATGCTCAGCTGACAGGGGGCATTTCTGAAGTGTGAGACATGTGAAAGTTATCAGTTGCTTTTTGTGTTGTGTTTCTGTAGTTTGTCCTTTTTGTTATAGAAGTCCCCAGAGCACCATTCTGTCATGCTGTCTCACCTACAAAAGACAGACTTCCTCTACTGTTTCAGGGTCTGTCCATGTATTAAAAGCTTCCTCTTCATAAAGGCCCAGGAAAGCTGAAAATATGAAAACTTCCTCCTTATATATCAGTCCCCATTGTTTTTCTTTACATTTGTTTCATTTTTAATCATCCGTCAGGAGTTGTATGAAGTTTACATCTCTGGTTGCCATAACACACATCAGCTGACCTATGGGAAGTTTCCCAAGCAGCTGTCAGGGGAATCCTCGTGTGTCATGCCCAGATCTATGTTTAGTATCCACGGCCCCTTTCACTGTGATGTAATGGGTGAAATACCTCACAGAGGGGAAAGGGTGAGTAAAACATGATCTCATGAGCGCAGATTCAGACAAGTCTTTATACAGCATAAGTATCCAGTAGATGTTTTATAACAGAGCTTAGCAGGTCAATTGGCTGTAGCTTGTTTGGTGCTTATAGTCATCTGCCCATTCAAAGTGCCTTCACATTTACCAGTTCACCTCAAGTTATTCATACCCTGATTGTCAAGGCTGCTTTGTCAGGGGGCCATAGGTGTTAGCTTATCCCATTCAGACATTCATGAACATTTACAAGACATAGACCAGCAATGAGAGCAGATCCGTCTTAAGGATCTAGGATTCAAACCCCTACCCTTCAGCTACTCCTGATCCACAGCCAACCCCTACATATAGAATTTAGGTGCCAATAAAGGGATATATATTAAACATACCAAACAAAATATTCAGAAAGTGGTATAAAGTTTTAAAAAAGAATCAGAGGAAAGTATTAAACATGCTGATCCTCATAGATTTAATAAGGCAAAGGGTCATGGTCATGGTCACAGACTAAAAATGTCTCTATAACATCACCTCCACTGTTTATGTAGCATCTTGTTGCCATGAGACTGCTTCATTGACAAAGTTAGGTCATGTTCAAATAGTCACATGTGGAAACCTGTAGCTTCATGAAATAGGATCATCTGTGGGTGAGCAGTCATTGACGGTATACTCTGTTAACCCAACACTCCTGATGACAGGAAACAGCTCAGCAATATACACACTACAGCTCATTTACGGATAACTCTTTAAATCAGTTTATTAAACTAGATTAGCCCTCATGTCCAATTAATGTAAAAGTTACAGTCCAAAAGATGGACACATCATAAACGTTCCAAAAATCATTATATTTTGATATGATTTTCAACTCTTTACTTCTTTGTTCCATTTTAACTCTGTCACTTTTCTCTGTTGTTTTTTTTCTTTTAATTGTGTTTTTAATAACTTTGTAATGTGTCCTTGAGCGCTCAGAAAGGCGCTTTTAAATAAAATGTATTATTATTATTATTATGAACTCCGATTGATGATTTAAAAAAACACATATTTCTAGAAGTCTGACTCTTCATTTGTTAGTTTCAATACATGATGTACCACATTCAAGGAACAGACACAAATGTGCATTTTGTCCCATAAACTGAGTGCAAGGTAGGAAATCTCTATTTGTAATTATACAGTCTTGGTCAGGTCAGTAATCATTGACAGTATGAAGTATTTGATTCATTGTTTGATGAACTATTTTATTAAAGGTACACTTAGCCCATAACCTAAAAAATGTGCACATCAGTAAATGGCTATGTAATATGTAGAGCTAAAGTTATTTTTCAAATTCACTTTCTCACCAAAATCAGTCCTGCTTAGGAATTCAATATATAATACTTATAAGTTTACAATAAACTAGTATGAATAATCATTATGGTAATCATTATCTATATGTGTGTGTGGTTCAGTTACATGATAATTGAATGAAACTGAATACATTTTGAATTCGTCACAAAATGCTTTTTTTTCCAGGCGAGTTTCTGCTGCGTTTGTCAGTAATAAGATGACATTTACAGTCTGCCCACTAGATGGAAGCAAACCCTCACAGTGGGGTGGCTTTCAGCAGACTGAGAAGCACCTTTTATTGCCTCAAAGTCCAGAGTAGCATGAATTAAGTAAAAGATTAGGTGGTGTTGTATAACATAACAGAGCTACTTAAATGGACAGCCATAACCTGAATGGCAGGGCTTACTGATGCAATTCACTCAAGTGTGATGTTCTCAAATTACATTTCACACAGAAAAGGCTCAGGAATGCTCACTTGTTCTACAAAACTAAAAACTGGCAAACTATAACTGCATAATGTCCTTTAAAAAACATAATTTAAAACATAACAAATAAACATTGTTAATACTGTATATATTTCAATACACTTATTTTCCTCTACATTAACCTAATAAGTCAGAATAAACATCTTATTTCAAGGAACAATAAGTGTGTCCCTACGGTGTCCCTATATCCAACTCTTAACTCTGCAGTGCGTGCTTCATATATTCTGTTGAGTAGGATGTAATTATTGAGTATTGTGTTTATTGACTTTTATGAAGTATTTTGTTTATGGGTGTGGCCTTTTGTGCTTTTTTGTTGATTACTTTATGTCTTGTATCAACTTAAGTTGATACAAGACTTAGGCTTAGACTTAGACTTCACTTTATTGTCCCCTAAGGGAAATTTGCTTTGCAGGCAGGTAAAAAACATGAAACATAAAAAACACAATCACACAAATCCAGATATAACACTGAGATGGATAAAGCACAAGTACAAGTACTATAAGGAACAACTGAGCAGGACCATCACTGCAATGTTTCGATGACTCATGACTGTTCACTGTTGAAGACATAAAGTAATCAACAAAAAAGCACAAAAGGCCATGTGAGACTATGAATTTTAGTGGTTTTCTGAATGTAGTGCAAACATCTATCTATATATTGATTGACTGATTAATTGGTTGTTTAAATGACCTCATGCAGACTCTTGCCAGATACATAAAATCGAAGTTTTACATGGTCATCTTACATTTTCTAAAAAAAAAAAAAAAAAGTCGGATCACCCATCCATCCATCATCTATTCTGCTTATCCCTTTTGGGGTCACAGGGAGCTGGAGTCTTTCCCAGCTGATATTAGGCAAGAGGCAAGGTACACCCTGAACTTGTCACCTGCCAATCTCAGGGCCACATAGAGACACACGGCCATTAACGCTCACACCTAGGACAATGTAGAATCACCAGTTAACCTAATGTGCATGTTTTTGGTCTGTGGGAGAAGGCTGAAGGGCCTGGAGAGAACCCACGCATGCACAGGGAGAACATGCAAACTCCAAACAGAAAGGCCCTGACTGACTCTGGGTTCAAACCAGCAACCTTCTGATGACACTGTGCTGCCCAAAACTCATCATGCTCTCTTTCAAAAGTCAAATGTGTTATAGTTGTGAATATTTGCTGTGAAAACCAGAACATATTTATGGTCCTGCATTTGTACATGTTTTCTAGTCGCTTCTCTACTCAAAGAGCTCTTACACTGCAGGTCATGTTTACCCATTCACACCACATTCACTGATGGCAAAGGACACCCTGTAAGGGATTGTTCAGCATTAACCAATTCCATCAGTACATATTAACATGCCACCGGCACTGCTGTAGGGGCAAATCATTGGGTATGTGACTGATCAGGCTAAGGACTGAAACCCCGACTTTCCAGTGGAGAGATGACAGACTCTACCCCTGTCAATATAAACTGCCTCTGCTGTGTCATTTATCTCCTTCTCGGGCACATACAGTCTGTATCATAACCAGCTGAGAGTCTCTCATAAGTTGACATATTTGTTTCCATTCCCCTCCTTGTTGATGGAAACTCACTTGAAAAAACTGCATTGAAAACAAAGTCACATCCACTGTGCCTAATTAAAGAATTCAGATTAAGCTGCCCCTCTCCTCTAAAAATCACTTTAATGAAGACTAATGGGAGACTTCATTAAGTCTGTGCTGTATGATTTTATATTCTGCCCATGACTTTATATCGCCTCTATGGAGTCTGATGTAAATCCCCAGCATTAAAACACTGCACAGCAGGAAGACACAGAAGAAAGTGACACACACTGTGTGTCTGCTTTATTTTCAAAGGAACTGCTTCAGGCTTTCCTCTCTTCATCATGTAAATGTTGTCTCCCTGTGGTGTTTAGAGTAAGTCACATTTACCCATCAGGGGGAAGCATTGTGTAACTTATTTCTCCATCTGCCTGAAACTCTATACAAGTGCAGCTTAACAGCTACACTCCAGCCATCCTCTCTGCCCCCCTTCCCCCTCTATTGAACTGTAAAATAAACCGTTTTATGAGCTCTCACAGTGCCAGCAGTGAGGTGACAGTGAGGGGATCTGATGGAAAAACAATACAGCGTAGCATTTGTGGCCAACGATACTTCTGTGTGCCAAACCTGACCCTGCTGGCAGGTTAACATCCTCTGCTCCACTGTGGCTCCTGATCCTAAAATGTGTGATTCGCTCCGGTGGTCCAGAACCTTCAGGGGTCAAACAGTGACAGATGTGACCAGCTGTGAACGTCCACTGTAAGATGCTGCTGATCAGTCGGATTTAGTGTGGAAACACCTCACACCATCACAAGTTCCTGTCTCATTAAGTTGCTTTGTGTTTGTTGTGGTGCTCTGCTTTTCATCTTCATGTGAAATCTTAAAAAAGCTGCTGATTAAAGTTTCTGTTTCTACTGCCCTACATAAACCACTCTGCATGTTTGCATGCTTAATCACGCACAGGAAACTGAAACACAACATTTCAAGGTTCTCGGTGTCTGATTTGCATTTCTTTTACACGAGCAGATTCAGATGAAACCTTGTGTTTACGGGAAATAAAGAGTTAATACTTGCATGCAAAATTACAGAAAAAGTCCAAAGAAAGCATGGATCAATATTTCATTTCGTTCTACCTCCCATGATAACAAGAACACGTTTGGTGTTTTCTTTGAATTTCGATTTCTCAGGAAAACAACTCTGGTTAGAAGGTTCAATTTCATAGTTTTCTCGAAATCCCGAAAAAGAAAACAATCAGAGTAAAACCTGTGTTGTTCCAGCTAAACAAAAACAAACATAAAGATTTTGAGAAAAACAATCAAATTATACAGGTAATCCTGTTTGCAAGTTTTTACGTGCAAATGGGAAACAAATGTTTTTATATTTCATTTTCAAGCTGTCAGAGCATTTGGTGTGCAATGCTATTTTAATACACAATAGCATCACACGTCATTAAAATCTGAGGGCTTCCAATAATTGCACATTCTATTTGTACAACCTGTCTTATGTTGTGTTTGACATTTGTACAATGTCACTTTTATATTAACAGTTCTGTATTATTGTGATGTTTATGATGTGCTTGAGCCTGCATGTTTGGATGATTATTCTCAGGAAAATGATGATAAACAGTTAAACTGTTTCCGATGATTAACGTTACACATGGATTTAAAAAAGACCTTTGGCAGACTGACACACATTTTTTCATTCTGTTGTTGATGTTATTGTTTTTATGATCTTTTAATCTTGCACAGTGTCCATGAGTGTCATGAAAGGCACTTTTACATAAAAAAAAAGTTAGTTAAAAGTTATTAATATTATTATAAACTGATAAATATGAAAGCAGTAATCAAGAGTTGGGTTTATATTAAAAAATGTGAGTCAGCATTAATAATGTATTGATGCTAAAAAAAAAAAAAATACTAATAATAAACATTACACATATTCTTAAATACATGATTTTCTTTTGACAAGATAAAATTTTGACAACTACAAATGCATAAGCCACTGCTGAACAGGATAAGTTATGTTCTCTCTCTGTTTTTGTGTCTTTTCATTTTCTTGTTGCTTTTTGTTTGCCATTGTGTTTTTTATTTGCTATTGCAGGCTTTATTTGATTTTTTATTTTAAAATTTTATTAAACTTGTTAAATTTTGTTGTTGCAATTTTTTTCATTTGTTATTGCCACATCTTAATTGTTACCATGTTTTTAGTAGTTGTTTATTATTACTTGGTCTTTATTTGTCTTTATCATTTTTATTTGTTGTGCTATTTTTAATTGTGTTTTATTCATTATTGTGTTTTGTGATTTATTCTTGCATTTTCCAATTAGTTGCTGTTGTGTGCATGTCTCGTCATGGGTGTAAGTGTAAAGTCATTGTTTTGTTTCATTTTGCCAGTGTCATATTTCTTTGTTTTTGTGATCTTGACATTATTGATATGTTTTCTGATGTTTTGATAGGTTTTATGCCAAATCTTTCAAGGTTTACTTTTGGCACCAAGTCTTTATTTAAAGAGCTTTTCATGGCAGCGAGTTGAAAGAATTGACAATAATGGTAAAAGAGAAGGGAACAACGTGCAGAGAAGGAGCCACAGTTCATACTTCAACCAAGCCAGGCATTGATCTGGATGGTGAGGGCTTAGTGCTAATACCATCATCTATTCCACTTATCAATAAGTTGTTTAGGGATGGGATCAAAAAACAATGTCAGTTAAGAATCAACTCCCTTAAACTCCCTTAAAGAATCAATATCTTTAGTCTTTTTTCTTAACAATTCTCTTATCAATGCCTTCTACTGACAGGGGACAGACATGGTCAGGATTATGGCAAATTTTTAACAAAAAGGAATATACCGTACAGCTTTCAGGAGCACTGAATCAAGAGTGTCATGTGTTTGACATTGTTGTCACTGAAAACCTACAGGCCAACTTTTGTCCACACAGACAATTAGCAGGAATCAATAAGGGAAATAAATAACTGGACAGATAAGTAGAATCATTGATGGCATTAATATCAATAAAACCTTATCAATTCCCATCCCTACAATTGTTTAACAATTCCTAAATTGAATCTTCTTGATTTTGTGTGTAAAAAAAAAAAGTAAAACCACACAGGTTTTATATGTCAGCTACGTCAAATACATGGCACTTCTGTTATATAAGGTTATTTTGCATCAACAAATGTTTCGGCATGTGGCTGCCGTTTCCAGCGTTGTATTTTCGTTGCTTGAAATCAGACAAAAACATCACATGTTGTGTTGTAGGCATCATAATGTGCAAAATAAAGTCAAACTTTAGTCCTCATCCGTCTCCTGTTCATGATCACTTTTTTAACTCCAGCGTGTGCTGACTGCCCCTTACAAAGAGTAGGTTTTCCAAATGTGGTGCTAGATTGCTCCTTGGATCACAGTGTCGCTGTCTAATCGTGACTGAACTAGTATTGCCTGGACAAAAATCACATTAATATTGTTCACTATTGTTGTGGTCCATGTAAAAATTCTATGGTCTCTGGAGGACAAAACATGACTGTTCCCTGAGCGGAGACAGCCCAGAAGGCTTAGTAACTATAACTCTGATATCTTAGTAGGTGAAATAAAGCACTTAAATCTGTGTTGTAATTCATTTATGTGGGTATCGGAGGTGACACTCTCCCTAGATACAGATGCCTTTTTTAAGTGAAACGCATCCTAAGCATGACCGACTGCAAAGCCATCTGCAGCCCTGGATGCCTTTCTTTTAGTCCATGTCATTTTTTCAACACCTTTAATTTTACAAATATTTTGTTTTAACTATATGAAGACATCTGAATGGCTCAACTTATGAAATGTTCCCTTTGAATAAGCTTACCATGCCTTCTCCTGTGTATGTAGTACTAGAGCTGAATTCATCTCCACATGTACACGAGGGTTTTTTATTTTTCATGATGCGCAATCCATGACAGAGGCATCCTGTAATAGAAATAGTTTAGGAAACAATAAGTTCTGTTTAAATCTTGACTAAAAATGTCTATTATCTTTGTATTTAGATTAATATTTCTCCAGACCAACATATAATAGAGGTAAGGCAGGTGGATAGTTATCTACAGTAAACACCAAGTGCATTTTTAATTGTGAAAATTTGAAACACCAGAGATTTCTGTTTGGTTTTGCAGGACATGAGATCCTCCTCTATCAGCTGCATGAGTTCTCCCTATTTTGCTCGTGAAGAGTAACACTCTGCTGTATATTTTGGCTAAAAGCAGAGCAGTCTGACTTTTTCTGCTGTTCCATTACTGTAATAACCTCGCTCCTTCCTTTGCTGTGACCCTGCAGAGTGATTCATAGACGCAGACAGCACAAAGCTAAAATAGCAGCTTTTAGACCGTCACTCTGGAGATTATCTAGCTGCAGGACAAGAACACATGGACACTTACTTTAGTACAAATGTTACAGTACTAACGGATGGACTTAATGTTATATCACAGAGGGGATTGTGCTGTGCAAGAAGATTGAAAGTGCCCGAGTTCAGAGCAGGCCATAGTTCTTTTTATGGTAAATTGGCGGCTTTGGTAAATCCAGATGCGTTTACGTCCACGGTTTAATCTGCAGACTTGATGTGATGTGTGTGGTGATGTAATCTGTGATGTGTTACTCTTCTCTGAGCCTTTTAATGTGGACCTTTGTATGTCAAATTTGCCTTTTCCCCTCTAATCTATTCACATCCTGCGTCATCATCCTGCTTTTGGTTATGCATTGTTCTATTCTGGTAACATACACAGGCAGGCAAGGGATTCACGCACACACAGACAGGCCATTACATACACTCAGAGAGTCCGTCCTAATGTTTGCAGAGGCTGAGTGCAGCTGATGTATGGAGCAAAAACCAAACAAGATGGAGAAATGAGCAGTGAGATAGATCTTTACAAAGAGACTGAAGTAGTTTCTGTTGTTCTCAGATGAAAAAGATAAAAATTTGACCACAGCCTGCACAACCATTTTTGTGGTTGAAAGTAAAGACAAAAGCAGAGATTTAGAGTAATATCACCGACTTGAATGTTCAATACGCAAACTTTGACATTATTTTTTTGTTTTTTCTAATTTAACTGATTCTTTGTTTTATATATATGCATATATATGTGTGTATATATAAACATATATATATTTGCACATATAATAAATCTAAATAAATACATAAATATATATGTATATATGTATACATGTATATTTGTATATATGTATGTATATATGTATACATATATATGTATATGTATGTGTGTGTGTGTATATATATATATATATATATATATATATATATATATATATATATATATATATATATAGTAGAGAGCTAACTCTCAAATATTTCCTTAACTTTTCTTTTTCTTTTTTTTTTTTTTTTTTTTTTGATTTTGGTGGAATTCTTTATTCAGAGGTCTTCAACCTACAGAACACATATCATTTGGTATCTTGGCTTCCAGAAATACAAACAAGAAATTCTTCATTTTGGCAAACAGTGCATTTTATCTTGAAAAATAACTTCATTCTTTCACATTCTTTTTTTTTTTTAATTTTATTTTTATTAGTAACCAAACATGTACATGTCATGTAACAACATCTTATAGCTTATTTGGTTTTCCATTTCTTTGCTCCTCAGCATGCTGTCACCAAGTCAGGTTACATAATTACATCACAGTAAAAGCATGAGTAAAAATTATGGTGAATGTCCAACACTCAATTCCGTCAGAGTCCTTTTCCATTGATTCACAACATGTAAGCTTTGGTGCATACAGTAAACAAAGAAACAAAACAGAACTATTTACACAATAACTGTGGGAAATGGTCCTACCTAGCTCATATATTTACAAGTTCATCAAATTCATGCCTATTGGGTTTAATAAAATCTATCCAATTTGACCATATATTAACAAATTTATTATGTTGCAATCTTAGGGAATATGTTAGTTTTTCCATTTTATATATTTGATAGATTAAATCTACCCAGTCTTCAATCGAAGGTGCCTTAGGCTTCAGCCACCTGCGAGTTATGGCTTTTTTACCTGCAGCCAACAGCATCTTGGTAAGGGTTCTATTATTGGAGTGTAGTTCTTCAGGGATGTTACAGAGATATAAAACATCAAATCTGAAAGGGATAGTTGATCTGACTACCGCCTGAACAGCATGATGAATGCTTTTCCAATATTCCTTAAGCACAGGGCATGACCAAAAGATATGGAAATGATTTGCATCTTTGGTCTGACATTGTCTCCAACATTCTGTGTTGGTCATCCCATGACACTTCTGATAGGGGGTGATGAAGAATCTAACCATACTCTTCCAACAAAATTCTCTCCAGGATAGAGAACTTGTAATTTTGGATTGTGTCTGACATATCATTAACCACTCCTCATTGGAGAGGGTGATTCCACTCTCCCTATCCCATCTGTCTTTGATATACATTGTCCCTTCTGCTCTTCTATTCATGAAGTAATCATATATCCTGGAGATAATCTTAGTGTTGTCGCCAGACTTGTAGGCTGTCACAAAGATTTTCAAAATCCCCTCTTCCATATTTGCCAAATTGAAGTCTTTAGTAATATTCCCAATATAGTGCTGTATTTGCAGAAATCTGTAGAAATCTTGTTGCTCAAGGTTAAATTCTTCTTTCACAGTTTCAAAATTCTTCATCACCCCCTTGTGTAACAGAGTGCAATATGCGGTAATACCTTGTCCCACCCATCTACAGAACCTTTTATCATTTAAATTAGGGAAAAAATCGCTATCGAAGGCACACCACCTCAATATTTTGGAGGATTCCTGTATGTGACATAGCTTTTGAGTCTCTCTCCAAATTTTCAAGGATAAAATAATAAAGGGATTTGTTCTATCTGAAATCTGGTCTAATAATTTTACATCTGAAATCATAGCTTGAAGTGGGACAGTATTAGAAAGGGCCAGCTCCAAGTCCTTCCATCTTGCAACATAACCAGGGTTACACCAACATATAAGAGGCCGAAGTTGAGCTGCATAGTAGTACTCCAACAGGCATGGAAGACCCAACCCCCCATACTCTTTTTTCAGCTGTAAAGTTTTATATTTGATTCTTGGCCTTTTACCGCCCCATATATATCTAGAAATGAGTTTATCCCATTCTGCAAATTGTTGCTTTGTCACCTCTACAGACAACGTTTGAAATAAGTACAGCAAGCGGGGCAAAATGCTCATTTTAACAGATTCAATTCTTGAGCTCAAGTTCAGGAATGGAATAAGATGCCATCTTTTTATATCTGCTTTTAATTTAGAGTTTAGAGGGCCATAATTGATGTCAGATAAACTTGCTAGGTCTTTTGGTAGGTGTACTCCCAAATATTTAATAGATTTTGCATCCCATTTCAATTTATATTTTATTTTGATTTCCTTCCTTAACTTTTCAAAGACAAAAATTATGACTTTTAAAGGAGACGTGGGATCATGGTGACTAATTCAATATGGTTGGCATGAGAAAATACATTAACTTAGAACTTAGAAAAACCTTTAATGTCCCCGGGGGGCAATTTTGTTTGCAGCACATACACAAACACATACATCTAGATACAATGACACACATTGATTACACAGACCTATCAGACATAAAATTCCCTAACACACAGAATACGTAAGTAAATAATCTGAAACAAATAGTCTAACGCTGAATCAGCTGCTGGACAGGCAAGCAGAAACTGCTCCTGCTGCTGTTCTGTTTCTGTATCTCATACTGAACATATTTTGTGCTGATTTACCTGTGATTGACCCCCTTTACTCTCTGCTTGCTGTCTGTTTTGTCAACCAAACTTCCTTCTTTGTCTCAATCCCCTGACCTACGTTAATAGACATTTACAAGTTAAATGGAGATCTGCTGTCTCCTTTGTTCACCTTCAGTGTCATACCTCTCAAAACTGAGGACTCTAAACAACAAAACCAGTACTCCATGAGGTGGATTCACTACCTGGAAAACCAACATATCTGTTTCATAAATAGGTTTCGCATAAGGAGGAAAAAAATGCCTCTGAAAGTGGTTATTTTAAAAAAAACAAACATTTTTTTCGCTTGCTATGCAAAATGTTTCCACAAAATATAAACGCCAAATTTCTGTTTCTGTTTTTTTTTTTTATACTCAAGAGCCCCCTTGAAGCAGAGCTATACATACCATACCTTTAAGATGTGTTTCCATAATATGGTCTGGTTTGGTTCAGTCCAGTGTTACATTTCCTCTTGTATAAAAGTGTTAAGATAAGGTTGCAATTTGGGAAACTAAAGAAATAAACTACACTTTTGAAAGATTTGGAAATTGGTCATTATTTTCTAACCATTCCCAATGGTAGAGCACTGTTACCACTTTTCATTTCCTCGGTTAAGGCTAAAACACCCCTCAGCAAGATGGACTGTGATGCTGCTGTCCCGCAGTATGGTCACAGGCTGCTAGCTTTCATTGTCTCCAAGCAGAAACACAAATATTTCACAGCTGAAGGGCTTAAAATCACCTGGCACGTAGGTACTGTTTAAGGTCTTCAACTAATGACTCGCTTACTAAGGGCCTTCTTCATAGGGCTACAGTTTAAGGCTTCTTATTCTTCTTTTGTAAAATGTGGTTGTATCTAACATCTTGACCTACTTCCTGAAGAGTGAGGAAGTAGAGCACAACACTGTAAACAAAGAGTCCAACAAATGGACTACCAGCACTCCAGTACTGGCATACCCTCTGAAGAGCTGCTGAGCCTACCAAACCAAACCTACCGGGTGGAGCTAAAACTGCTGCACTCTGTTGATTTAAACAAAAATTGTCTATTTCCATGCAACAGCAGCTAAAACGAAAACACATACTACGCCATGTTCAAATAAGCCGTGGTTTTGGAGTGATTTGTTCATTGCTGTTGCTGTAAGAATGTGTGCCTGGAACAATGTTCCACTTGTGCTGCATTCCAGTTACATCTGAACTGGGAAGAGGGAAGTGGGAATGACGTCATCTCCGAGTTATCAGCATTCCAGTCAAAAAGTCGGAAAAAACGTGCCAATCTACCAGGCTATGGTTAGCTGTTGTGTTACCCGCTGTTAGCACACCCTGCGCTATAGTTCACACATACTACATGAAGAATGTAAACAACACTATAGCAACATTTCCATAAATAAAAGTCGAACAGTACTATGTATACGGCTGATTTAGTGCGACAAACACAAGTCAGAAGCGCTAATAAACGGATTATAACAGGAGCTTAATAACTGTTTACACTGAGGGCAGCCATCTTTGATTGTCAACTCCGGGTTGGTGAGGATCCCCCGAGTTCCAACCTTGGGGGGCGTTCCAGTTGAAATTTCCCACTCGGAAATCCCGACTTCTGAGTACAACAGGAACGCACCAATAGTACTGAAGGTCCTTCATTATTGCTCTTTGTTTACAGTTGCACTCTACTTCAGATAGCTTGACTGCGAAACAACACTCTCTTGGCCTCGCATACCCGCCCTCAAGTGAAAGTACAACTGGTGGTGGAAACGCACACAAGATCAGGGTTAACTGCTCCAAATCGTACTGAACTGTACTGAACCAAACCAGACCAATCAGTGGAAACAAGGCTTTAATGGATGCCATGATGGATCGTGTTTCCACACAATGCAAGTACAAATCAATCATTACTTTAAGTAAAACATTTTCAAGTAAACATAGATTTATACTATGTATTGTTCTACCAAAAAAGCATACTGATAACAACAAATCACTACTTTCTGCCATTAATTGTTTGATTGCCATGATGTGTATATTTAACCTGAACTTAATTCTGTGGTATGAATAGCAGTAGCTGTTCAGGGGTCTTATCATAAGATGTTTACTTACGCCTGAGCTCAAAGTTCAGGAGCACAGAGTGTGTTTTGTCTTAGCCTAGCCTCATATAATTCAGTTTTCTTCTTTTAAGAGGCGAAGTGTTAAGAATGTTAAGAAATATACTAAAAATACTAAAATCTAAATCAATAAATATTATCGACTCTTAATTCATCTGTTTAGTGGCACAGATAATTATGCTTATCATTGATCAGACTGTATCCTTCTGTTTCTTTTACTTGTCTTATTAGTTAACATGTCTTACATCTTGACAGTAAAACAAATTCAAATTTCTAAGCAATTCACAGTGAACTCGAAGTGTTACATTCTGGTTTCAGCTTCAACAATCTGTGCTTAGCCTATCGACAGGATGCAGGTGACTGTGCTAAAGTGAAGGTTACAGAGCAAACAGGAAGTCAGTGTATTGTCTGGAAATTTCAGAGAATTTCACAGCTTTATGGTTTTCACCTACTGCTGTTATTGGTTCTCCGTCTGTGAGCAAAGTACCCATCTGCATTTTAGCAAAATGTGGTATTCAACCGTAGGCTCACTGACGGTTAATTAGTCTCACAAACACTTTATTCTTTTTGATTATCCTGAATATGTATGACTGCTTGCTGTCTCCACTGTGCAGTATGCGTCCCACTGTAAACAATGTGCTGCTTGTATTCTAACATCCACACAAAATGCCTTCACATACATACAGTGCACTCTACCTCTCACACACAACACAATTGATCTGCAGTCATGTTAGATTGATCACTCCGTTGGCTGGGCTCCAGACTGCTCTCTTTCCTGTTATCCCAGGACTGCAGCAGTGGGACATACTGAAGATGCAGACACAAACAATATGAGTAACGTCATGGTGTCCCCATTCAATACCACTGTTAGGTACCACTATGATTAGTAACTCAGAAAAGCTGCAGATTATGTTCAGCAGACTAAGACTTGTTGCTTATTAGTTACTGAATGTGAGATTACGACATCTAAAGTCTGGTAATGAGATACATTAGTGCCAAATCCTTTGTTGTATAACATGAGTAGATCTCTGGGAAACTGTGACAATAGTGCTTTTAGCAGAAGAAGCATTGTGAGACTGCAGCACTCTGGTTTTATCACAGCCTACATCCACTTTAATATTGACTCAGATTTCCTCCCAACCATGATTATATAATTCAGCCTGCAGAAGCTGTCAGATACTTTAGTACAATTGTATTAAAGGCCTTTTAGCAACGCCAAGGGGATTGTTCAGTCTGCAAGCATCAGACAAAAGTTCTGCTATCACATTTTACTATTTGTCTTTTCATTTTTTGGGTTACAGCCCTCCTTTTAATACTTTGCACTGAAGTTATACAGTATGTTGATTTAAAGTTTCATTCCTTGTAGCATGTATAATACCCTTGTTAACCTCTACACTCCAAAGGGCAGGTGGTATGGCCATATCTGGCACGTGACAAGGGTCTCCCGAAGGTGACAAAGTTGTGGCTTGCTTATAACTGCAATAAACTGTAAATCTTAAGATAAACAAAGCTCGACTCATAACCTTTTACTATACACCCATATCTCCACTCTACAGCTAAGTTGTAGAAAACATTTATCAGTTTTCCCTAATGAGAGTGTTTTTTGTAAATTATACATATATGGCTTAGAGTAAATATGCTGAGTTAGTTGTTTGATGGTTCAAAGCACTAATTACACCTTAGATCCCACTTAAACATCCACATCACAATCACATATCTGTTGTGGAAATTATGTTGTAAAGTGGCCATCAGTATCTCATTTGTACACATCTATACATCAACCATTCTCCACATAACAAACGTTTTCTTGAGACACTTTTCAACAGAGGCGGCTAAAGGCATACTGCGTATTTTATACATATAAATATGTGTGAGTGTGTTTACACATATAAAAACCCAATACCAATGACACAGTATGTGCCTGAAGGAGATGGGGATCAGTCCCTCAACCTTTCATCTATCACTGGTTCACAGCAAGACCACTCTATGTGAAGTGCATAGCTGATATTAAAATAAGGCTACACTAAAAACTAGAAGTTCTCCAAGAACAAAAACCTCCTTTTAGACATTTCCAACATTGTTGGGCGATTTATTGTCTAAATTGTTGAAAACTGGTATACAAGAACTTGGAGAAGGATAATGAACACAGTCTCCAATATTATAGATATTATAGATACGATACGATATCGATTCTTTGGACAACGATACGATATTTGCCGATATCACAAAGTCTGCCATGATTCGATTTCGATTCAATACGATTCAGGGACCTTCGATTGATTTAAGATGATATTATGTACTCATTGAACACAATCAGCTACATTTCACCTAAGCAAGAAAGAAATACAAAGCAATTTCTAAGTTTTGACAATTTTATTACTGAAATGTGAAACGATATGCTGACCTTTGGGTATGATAGGTTATAGAGGAGTATAACCATCTGTATGATCTAATCGTGTTTAAAATTAAAATTGGGTTAATTAGTAGTCAGGTATGTTTAGACTTTGCTTCACTGTTTAATGGTAGGTGTGGAGGAAGAATAAGAATAAGCTCTCACTGTTTTCCTTTCATACAATAAGTAATTTTTATAATCAGTGCGCTACAAAATCAAATGATGAGATAACTTACTGTACTCATGTGATTACTCCTGTCGTGTGTGTGCAGTTTGCATCCTCTGCTGTCAGATCGACCGTATCTTACCCGGATACAGCAGTGCTATTTTCTGATTGGCCGACATGTCAAGCTCCCGTTTAGCTCTGGGATGCTAAGAGCGTGTTGCTACACGTTAGCATATAGCGGTGTTACTCGGTGGGCGCTAAACAGTACATTTTAATGCAGCAGAAATACCGGGTGTGGTGTGTGAGAGAGCGAAAAGGAGCGCGTCTCATACGCTGAATACATGAGACTTGAGAGCCCTGTAAAGTTGAAACTTAACAACGAGGCGCTATTGGGCGGAAGCGGTGAAACGGATATCCGGTCAGAATTTCAAAATAAAGGCGTTGAAGATGACGATGTTGATCGATGTTTTGAGTTTCCATCGATTTGATTGGATCATTGCTTAGCCAATCGATGTATCGATCCAGATCGATGGATCATTACACCCCTACCAGTGACAATCAGGCAACCCTTCAGAGGCTCGGGCAGATGGTGCAGTATAAGCCTCAAAGAGAGGCATCAGGAGGACTGTGTGTCCTTATCTGATGCCAAATATTTACACTCTTTATCTCAAAAACTGCATTGTTAAAAAGATAGACTTAATAAGTTGCCATGAATTAAAAGTTACTTCTAATGTTAGTTCTTTGTTTTTGTAAGCACAGGGGCTCCTTAATATTTTACCCCTTTCTGCAGCCCATTAGTGGGGGACTTAGTTTCCTCTGAGGATCAGTGGTGAGAATTAGAGTGCTTTAAAAAGAAGACTGTGAAGTGTGAAACCAAAGTTTCTGAGATGAAGAAGGATTATGTACAAAAATGGAACAGTAAACTTTCACAGTGTAAGCTGTGCGGTCATGTATCCAGGTTTTTTTTTTTAATACTCGACCTTCAGAATAAAGAATTTTAATTAAACGCAGCCTCTTTATACAGCTTATGAGGATGGAGCACCCTTGCTCCTGAACGTTACATAAGATATGTCTGTTGTGCTCTGCTAACACATAATTCATTTGAACAAGGTGAAAAATAGGAACTGTAAAAGCCTCTCCATCGCTTCAGTAATGAAAGTGTTTTCACTTAAGTGCACACTCACAACAGCTCTGCTCTTCACTCTGTCGCTCTATTTCAAAACACAACCACGTGTACAAACACAAGCACGCTGACAGAGAACATGTGCCCACTCTAATACTGATATGAAGCTAGCATGCTGACAGCTTCAGCGAGGTGCAGGGAAATCTGTACATGCTTTTTTCAGATATGTTTACAGCAGGAAATATGGAAATAGTTTGTTTTTCCATGTTAATGACCAATTCTGTCTCTACTGAGGGGCATGATATCACACCCTTTGGACAGGAAATGTTTCTCAGTCATACATTACAGCATTAGCATCCAAACATGTGCCTGTATCACTGGACTTTGCAGAAACATCTCAACACAGACACACAATTGCATACATCAAACTGAAAAATACAGCTGTCTAAATGCTTGTATTAAACAGCTGAATATTTTTATGCTTGTTCTCTACAATGTAGGCCAAACGTCATTATTTTGATGATTTCTATCTCCAATAGGAATAACAGTGATTCCTGCAGGAAGTTTGCCAGGTAAGATGGTAAATGGCTTGTTGTGTTTTACATATTGTTGCCTGTACCTCTTATCTCCAAAGTTTCTTTTTTTTTCAGGATATGAAAAAAATGTCTAAAATGGAGATAAGATGTTTTGGCTTCACAGTGTCTGCATCAAATTTGACTCAGAAGTAGAAAAGCATATACTTACAGCAGAAGTAGCAATGTTGTCTGCCTGCAAGTATTACCATAAGATAGAAGTAAACCATGCACTGTATTTATACCAGGAAGAAATTATAGAGTACCTCATAAATGCACAAGGCTGTAAACTGTTCATCTTTTGACACTGGATGGACACCTGGTTTCTTGCTCGCTAACTTGTTAGCATAGTCAACTGGAAGGTCTATTAGTTTCTTAGCTGCCTTTCATTTGTAGTGTTGTCCCTACTACTGTAGACTGCATACTGATTTATCAATGTACTAGCTGAAGATGGATTTTATTTTTTGTCTTATTTTTACATGCTTTGGTTTATATTTTTTACCCATTGTGGTGGTTAAAGTAAAGGGGGCATGGTGTTGAGGTAGCCACGTTAACTATAAAGCACTGTAGGCAACACAGATCACTCCTGTTACCTGATAGTCCCACAAGAATTGAACTAAATGTCAACAATACAAACAAAGTCAACTTTGAGTTTATTGCCCCACCTTTGTGGAGCTCACCAGCTATTATTAAGTAATAGCTGGTGAGCTCCACAAAGGTAATAGCTGTAATCAACACATTAAGTGTTGATTACACTGCCCTATCTCTCACTGATCAGAAATCTTTACAAATACTCCTGGATGTGCATCTAGATTCAGATCACCACCAGAATCTAATCACTTCTTCCTTCTGCTGTAACCAACATGCCCGGAAAATTAAATCTCAATTTGTTCAGATTCTGAGCTCTCCTGTTCACAAAGAAACATATAAACGTGGAGAGTCACAAAGCTGACTCCCTGCCAAGTAGGGGCAAGAGGCTGAAATACAATACAAAAAAACTGTCCTAAATTTCTGTAAACTGTTAGCTAATCAAATACCAATATGTACTATAAAATATCAACACAGAATCACGCTGAAAAATATTTAGATATACTAGTGTATTTACATTTTCTTACGTCCATAATGTTGATGTCCAACTTTTAGGTCTTCCTGTATGAGAGATGCAGATTTCTTGCCAAAGCTCTGTAGCCCCTGTAGACCACTCAAGCAGATCTAAAATGAAATGGTGTGGCCATCAGCTGTCTCTACCCTCCACTACATGTTTCTGATTACCGCCCCTGTCTCCTGGCAGTCTCAGAATCAATCAGTGAATTTTACGCTTTATATTAAATGGTAACTTTTTTTTACTGACGTACCTTGGAGTATGCCTTTTGTTTCTCCAGAGCACTCTTCAGACAGTTAAAATTGGACAAAAACTGTCAAACAAACAAGTGAATATTCACAAAAAAGAAGAAAGAAAAGGCCAGAGCTAACTAGACAAAAATTGGATCTGAGTGTCTTCTTTGAAGTACTGTCAAAAATTCAAGACATTTCCCTGGTAAAAGTAAGGCTTGTAAAAGGCCTTTTTGTGGCCCTACATTTCTAGAATCTGACTTGGGGCCTTTTAAGGATGCATGTAGATTTGTTAAAAAGTGGATATGGAATAATTGATAAGACCAAATGTCTTGCTGACAGTCTTAATTGCAGATACTTGTCAAAAGGCTTTAGCTAAAGCCCATAGCTGGAGACCACCAAAGGGGTCTAACATTCCGTACTTGTTTATGTGCAGACAGAGACCGCAGAAACTTGAGCGGCAATTCTGCCCATACAAAAAATATTCTTCTGGGACCACAACCTGTTCCAGTGCCCAGACTTTAAATTTTAACGTAGGATCTCTATGTAGAGGTTACATGGCTCTGAACAGAGAGAACAAACTAGGGCAATCAGAGCATCACAAGGCAACAGCAGTTCTCCCCACAAGCATCAATCTTAAAAACTCAGCACGCACAAACACACGTCAGAGCTGACATGGATGTTTACAGCTCCGTTTTTGGGCGGTTGCTCTCTGTTTCCCCTCTAATCTCATTGTGTCTCCGCTGGCCTCTGATCTTTGGCATTTTCTGCATTCCAGCCATCTGCTGGCCTCTCATTTGCCTGGCAGGAACCCAGCTGCACTAAACTAAACAGAGCGCTATAGCTGCCTCAGCTTTTATTTCTCTGTCTGTCTCCCATGTGTGAAAGAAAGAAAGAAAGAAAGAAAGAAAGAAAGAAAGAAAGAAAGAAAGAAAGAAGGAAAGAAACAGAGAGATTCCTGTTAAAAATACCCTTATGGGAGAGATCGCATTGTACATCAACTGGTGTTATAGTGACATTTGTAATAGTGATATATTAGTGCATTATCCTGTGCTAACAGTGCACACATGTACCACAATGCTTTCACACTAGGGTAGTCTGGCTCACCTTGCTTCAATATGTTGACTTTCAATCAGGTATAATAGCTGAGTGAGGTAAAACAGTGTCAAGTTTATCTTTATTCAGTGTTATATGGGGGGGGGGGGGACCCTTAATGATTAAAAAAAAAAAAAAAAATTGGGGGGGGGGGGGGGGGGGGGGGCTTGAGAGACACCCTGATTTATGCAGGTTCCCCAAACATCCAGCATATTATTTAACATTTTTACAAGAGATGGTGACATCATCCTGGATGGCAAAAAGATTTTCTTTTACAACAGCCTGTCTGCTGCAGTGCTCTGGAGGAGAAGGAGTTAATGGAAGCCAAACACTGTCTCCAGGAACTCGGGGTGGATTACTCTTCCCTGCAAGGCTACAGGTGACATTCAATGGAATAAAACTTTCCTCTCTCCAGGTGAAGCTTTAACCTTTGTCAGCAGCCAACGCTGATAATCTGCAGGCCGAGTCTGGAAAGCAAGCCTGGACAGTGGACTGTTTATGTCGGTGACTTATTCTGTATTCAACTTTGTTTTTTTTTTTTTTTACATATAACGAGGTGTGTCAGAAAAGTTCCAGGACTGGTGTCACAAAAGATTTATTTAGAATCCAAACTACTAACTACAAGTTTTCCCCTTGAAAGTAATTCCCCTGGAGTCTAATGCACTTTCCCATCCTTCTCTGCCACGCTTGCATGTACTCCTGGAAGGATTCTTCCGGGAACCTCCACAGCTCCGTCGTCATGTCGTTCACGTCTTCAAAACGGGTCCCCTTGATGACCCCCTTGAGCTTGGGAAAGAGGAAAAAATCACACGGAGCCAGGTCAGGTGAGTAGGGAGGCTGCTCCAGCACGGTGATGTTCTTCTCTGCCAGGAACTGTCGGGTGCTCAGGGCATTGTGTGCTGGCGCGTTGTCATGGTGAAGCAGCCACGACTTGTGCTGCCACAACTCTCGCCTCTTCTCGCACACTGAATGAAGCAAACGCTGCAGTATCTCTTTGTAGACATGCTGGGATTACTTTGAAGGGAAAAACTCTTCTCTGACACCAGTCCTGGAACTCTTCTGACCCACTTCATTTATGGTAAATACAGTTTGTGTGCTCATAAGGTTGATCATTTGTAATTACTGTATAATTCCAGACATGAAAGGTGAATATGTCATTTGTTTACAGTGGTGCCAATGCATAATTCAGTAGTCCAGCTAATTGTACAGAAAAATCTGTATTGTGTTGGATATATATGTAAAGGGAAAACACACACACTTACATACGCACCCCCCCCCCCCCCACACACACACATATGTATATATATATATACATATCCTGCATATACACACACACACACACACACACACACATATATATATTTATATATTTTTTTTTTTCCCAAGTCAAGCAAATGTGTATTTCTTAGAAGATTTGGGATTTTTTTCGAGGACACAACCAACATACTCAGCTCTGCTGCACAAATGCATATTTCTTAAAAATATGTGGGTTAATATAAAAGGGAATTAAAAATGCTTCCGAGCAGTATAAGATTAATTGCCAAGAAGCATTGTTACAACAAAGAAACAATCGACAAAACCCATATTTCCCTCATTTTTGTGTTAGGTTTACGTGGTAAAAAAGATGAAACTGGTGTAATGCACCTTTTATATCAGTCGGATTTATGTAAATACAGGTTAATTAAAACCTCCCATTGCGTGCCACGACAGCCAGAGAAAGTGATGAACAATCATAAGGATAAGATGAGACATCACACTGGAGATTTATTTTGTCTGCTTTAAATGAAACATGCACTACGTCACAGACAGACACATAGTTGTGTCAAACAGGACATTAATCTAAAAGTGAGAGTCAGTGGGTGGGGCTTCTTTTAGGGTGGAAGAAGCGACAGTCACTGCTACAAACGAACACCACAAGAAAGGAGTGATGAGCAATGAAAAGCTCCTGAAACGTCAAAGATTTTCCACAGAGAGAGGTTAGCTTCCTGTCT
This sequence comes from Cetoscarus ocellatus, assembly GCA_037902135.1. Taxonomy (NCBI): domain Eukaryota; kingdom Metazoa; phylum Chordata; class Actinopteri; order Labriformes; family Labridae; genus Cetoscarus; species Cetoscarus ocellatus. Next base: position 1,069,793 of record JBAMNC010000327.1, on the reverse strand, counting down.
GGTTGGTTTAAAGTGAAATGCAGCTCTGTGGTTTAGATGACAGGATGCTAGAAGGTCAGACAACAGATCTGTCACTTTCGCAGTCTCTCGCATTCTTTGCTTTTTACCTTTATTTACATTCCTAGTAACCATAATTTTCTGAACATGGCAACATTGTAAAAGGGGAGATGATTCAAAGGAGTGTCCTTTTTATTATAAATTGGTAATGTCATAGATTCAAGACAGCATGACAGCTAAGCTGAAACAGTTCTACTTTATAGATATTGTATACCGTATTTATAAATACAATATTTTTCTTCCAGTCAGACTCAGGAAAGAGGTTCAATTGTCTTCTGCACAATCATCAAATGGGATAATTTCTCAACAGCTGCAAAATTTCTCCAAAGGATACTGTCTATTATAGTATCCTTCAGCTCATTGTTTTGGCTCAATGTAACAAAAATCAATTTTGATGGTTAGCTTTCACCACTGTCAACCTTTCTCCATTTCAAGCTAAGGCAAGTATTGTTGTTAGACCACACCTCTAACACTCAGGACAAAATTAACAACTTGATATCAATCTAAAATGTTGGGAGATATACTGATTTAGCTCTAACAATAGCAAGAACATTAATGATCCTATTTCAATAATAAAATGCTTGATGTTTATATGGAAGGTTAAAACACTGAAACACTAATATTCACATAAGTAAGGTACAGGGTTACAATCTATAACAGTAATCCTTTGACATGTGTTTACAGCTTTAGTAAATACTTCAGTGACCAGAAAAGCAGCTTGAGCACCCTGAGTCAAATATTGGATACTTTCATTTAATGAGGTTCCATGTTGATAAAAATAGTATTTAATTTCTTAATTTCTTTGAAATATTTCAACTCTTGAAAGACTTGCTTGATAAAAATTAACTAATAAATGTAACTCGAGTTTCAAGATTACGGGCAGTACTAGAGCTCAGCTTATCTGAGGGCCCCGTGTGAGAAGAAGTCTGAGTGTTTGATCTGGTAATAAATACTGGAGAGGTTTTTAAAGGTCAGTCTCAAAGGGAGTTTTTATGGTGCAGTATCTGAGTGACACATGTTTTCTAGTGACATGTCGCAGACAGCAGACACACTGACGGGATGTTCCTAAGTGAATAGTTTAGATACAGGTCAGGTATTATACCAGTAAGAAGTACAAAAAAAGAGTTTAAATCTATTGGCAATCCTTACACAGTAGGCCTTCAAACGTTTTTGCAGAAACCCTGGAGGTTTCATGGTTGTGTGCAGGGAAGGGCAAGTTTTTTCAGCCTGTTTAAAAGACGGCTTCATATATACAGTAATACATCCATGCGTTCTTACTATATATTTTTTATTTTATTGAGGATTGCCGGCTTTAGAAGTAGCTACACATCCTATTGTTCAGACGGCCTTTTAGTCTCGCCTCAACACGGTCTCTGTAAGGAGGTTGAGATAAAGCTCGGTTGAGATTCCATGAAAAGTTAGGACACATCAACATTTTAAAGGCTTCGTTGATCATCACAGCTGAAGTCACGTGGCTCTGTCCGAATTTTTTTACAGTCTATGTGTAATCTTCAACAGCTGTCCAGAATGAAATTAACCCTTGGGGGTAAACAGGGACATTTTTGTCCTTTCAGGCAATTTTTTGCTCAACTTTTGGCCATAATTTTGGTTACTCAACATGGAATGATTTTTATCAGAGAGTATTTTCATGAAAAGTCTTAAAATTCAAAGTTTGATTTTTCTCAGAGGTCAAAGGTTAACTGGGGCCAAATTTACAACCCTTTGAGGTCATCAGAGGACATAAATGTCCTCCCCCAAAAGCTGCTATAAAATCATAACAGATTAATATTTCTGTACTTTTTTTGCTGAAATCATTCAATCAACTTCAGTCCTAATCAAAAATACTAAATATTTAATCATTTATTTTATTTTAACCCTTTAAATGCCAATTTGATTACATGATGTCAATGTTTTCATGAAAAAAAAACTCACAAAAAATGACTTATTTTCAATATAAGAAATGTTGGAGGGCTGGGGATTTGTTTTCAAGATCAGGCTTAAATACACATAAGATTAGTGATAAAATTGATTTTCATACACTGTTATTTGTTTGCAGTGTCCGATTCGTAATTTATGACCCTCTGAGGTCACCAGAGGACATAAATGTCCTCTCCCAAAAACTGCTATAAAATCATTACAGATTAATATTTTCTTGTATTTTTTTTGCTAAAATCATTCAATCAACTTCAGTCCTAATCAAAAATACCAAATATTTAATTATTTCTTTTATTTTAACCCTTTAAATGCCCATTTGATTAAATGATGTCACTGTTTTTTATGGAAAAAAAACAAACATAAAATGAGTTAATTTCTATATAATACATGTTGGAGGACTGAGTAGGTTTTTTTTAAGATCAGGCTTAAAGATATATAAGATTAGTGATAAAATTGATTTCGACGCGTTGTTCTTTTTTTCTCACCAACCATTTCGAGCCCGAGAGAGATGTCACTGTTCGCAAACTGGAATCAGCTGTTGGTGACCCCTGCTTTATAGAGAAGTGCCTCTTCATCTTGTTTTTTGCTCATCAGGGGAATGAAATGATCAGTGAGCCACTGACATTTATCTATAACTTTGGTTCTGACAGGACAGTGGCCCAGGTGAGTAAACTCACTAACTGTTGTTTGTGTTTACTTCACAGTATGCTCTTCGAGCTGCAGCAGAGTAGGGGCCCATGCTTTGATTCACTTTATAGAGTGCATGTTTGGTTGTGTGTGAAAGTATGCTAAAGACATACTATCAGACACAAGTTCTACAATAAGGTCAAGCAAAGGTCAGTCTCTCCACTTCAGAGACACACAGACACAGAACATGCATAGGCCTACAACAGGAAAAATGTACTTCAGTGAAAAACAAAACCATTTGCTAGCTGGGCTAACTGGTTAACATGAGTGCAGGATTATTTTGCCTCCAATCACCCTTGTGTATTGACTACCGCAACCATGGTGTCACCAAAATATCCTCTGTGCTTCAGTAAATTACAGTAATACAATTAAAATGTGACGGTGTTTGTGTTAGTTCTTGATTTTAAAAAAGTGAAGTGCCTTTCTTTAGTACACTTCTTGTACCAGCCTTGTGCAAGTCAATGTGTCGATATGGATGTTTTGCTATAAAGTAAAATTAAAATGAATATTAGTATTTTCATAACTGATCTTTAGCAAGGGTCCCAGGGGTCCCTTTTATTCAACTCTCAATTCATTGATAAATGTGCTATGCCTCTTTAAAGAAAATGCTCCCAGAAATGCCCTGTTTTTTGCTTTCTGTACTTTATTGTGTAATAGCTCTACAGCCTCCACATACATGTGAATTTTTAGTTTGTGAAAAGGAGACGCCATTGCTGTTTTGGAAGTCCACTCCATGGCCTGTAGCCCCTCCTCTTCCAATGTCCACTGAACTGGCTGCTAGCAAAGAAAACCTAAAGGTGAAAGCTGCGGACTTGGAAGCCCGGAGCCGCAGTGACATAATCTGCATTGTGAGAATCGATCAAGGGCCTGCGATCAACAGCCTTCTCCTCCTCTTCAGCATCAGAGGTAGACAGTTCTGGAGGCATTATTGTACTGAAAGCACATTATGGACAATCGTGACCAGAGTGTCAGTAAAACATCCTCTGTGCTTCAGTCTATTGAAAACACCCTGCAGTACAACAAGGTGCCCATGCTTTATGAAAGGCGTACAATGATGACAAACAAGACGAGGAATGAGGTAAGCAATGCAAAATTACCAAAAAGGCCAACTCAAAACATACATTTACAAGAATTTGCCATTATGATGTGTAATGTGTGACTATGACACTGAGAAATATCAAGACAGACAATTAGATGTGTGTGGAGGAAGCAGAGGAAGAGAGGGAGGGGAAAGACAGGCCTGGGGTTTCCTTGCCTCTCCCCTCTGCAGTCTAATCAAGGCAATGACGCAGGCACAGGAGACGACACTACACTACATAAGCACATACACACAACCACTAACACACAGCAGCATAATGCAAGTGCCCCAAAACATCACCCAGCATTTTGCAAACCGCCCACGGCTACTCAACTGCATCACTCTCTCCCCTGCTTTCACCTCCCCTCTGATCGGATCCCCTCACAACTTTCCCTTTCTGTCTCACTCTTCTTCTTTATCATTTTATCTTCTTCTCTTTTCTGTGTCCTTCCACTCACTCAGTCTTTAATCTGCTACCTCTTTCACTACCTCCTCCTTTTCTCTTCATCACTACATTCATTTATCTTTTATCAGGTCAGCCTTCAACAAACCACTTCCTATAAATGGATGCTGTGTGTGCCTACTTAGCTGCTAAGAGTTTCCTTTAGTCTGTGATAAAGTATACTCACTCCAGATGAACAAGCAGTGTGTATTGTATATGTTTATATCACTAATACATGTAGGTACACTATTCTTCACTCTACATCTTGACCATAAAGCATTCGCAAGAAAGTTAATTTCAGTAATGGACAACTGAAGAGCGACTATTCAGGACAAGCTTAGCAATCCAAACCCGTTACATCAGAGCTGGCTAGGAGTTGGATTTGTCGACAAGTTTAAACAGAGTTCAATGGGCTAATAGAGTTTGGCAATCTTCTCTTGTGTGAGATGCAAGTATTAGCAAAATGGCCTGTAAGCTTAACCTGACGCACCAGATGGACTGCTCTATTATATATATATATATATATATATATATATATATATATATATATATATATATATATATATATGTATATATATATATATATAAATAAATCATCTAAAGTCTGGGAATGGGCCAAACCTTTCAAAGCAAATCTGGCAAGTGATTGGATGATCGTTCCATCAATCACATTCGTTACAGGCCAGATAATGTAGTTGGCGGGTGCTACTGCTGCAGAGTAAAATACCAAACATAAGCCACTATAGAGAACAAACTATCTTCAAAACATGTTGGAAGTGGAGTGAAAATAGCCTTCCTATTGAGAAGTGCTCTCGGTGTTATTAGGGGTGTGCGGTATGATTATATTGGATCATGAATAACTAGAATGTATTGGTGATGTGCAAAAGTAGACAGGTTGAAGGACCGTCCAAAGGGTTCGTTTTTTCTGCTATAGTTCTATGCTCTCCCTCTTTCCTCAAGGCAAAGCTTGGAGTTGTGCTGAAAATGAAACTGATACTTGAGATTAAGATTTTTATTTGTTTTCAGACCAATACTTTAGACCACTTCACTGTGGCTGTAAATGCGTGACGTAACTGAACTGTACTGAACCAAACCAGATCACTCGGTGGAAATGAGGCTTAAGTAGCTCCTCCACTTCTTATCAAGCAAACTGCTTCTCACCCTTTTTGTATTATCCTTACTGGTGTAAACTTGAGTTTACTTCTGTCCCCATATTTAATCAAAATATAACGGTATCTAAATAAAAACTGAATATAAGGTTAGTTGTACTTTTTGAAAATAATTCCAGCAGCCATATTAAAAACCGAGGTCAGTGGCAAAGCTTGAACAAACCATTTTGCAAGCATTGGTTAATGTGCTGAAGTAAGCCACAAGAGCTGTAAAAATCAGAAACCAAACTGTTTGAAATAAATGGAAAGATTGCTTATCTAATCTGTTTGAAAGGGTACATTGTTCAATTTATTGCTTTCAGTTTTGCAGTGAAAATACAACCTCATTAACACAACTATAGATTGATAAGGAGAGACTTTATTGGTGAAGCAGTCTAAATGGTGGAGGAAGAGTATAAAGAGCTTAAATATGAAATATTTAACTTGATTTTTGTTTGTTTACATATAAAGAAGTAGACTAAATTCCTATGTGGCTGTGTCATTATTTCCCTGAATGTGTTCTGACATTAATGGATGGTTTGTTATGTTTTCCGTGTTTCTTTGAGCAGGTTTGATCACTCAGATTGTCGCTGACAGACAAACGGAAAAACCTCAGTCTGTGGAACATTCTGAGAACAGGTGGTGACAGACAGGTCATGCGTCCCGTCCCATTTTGTCACACAATGTATCAGCACAGATTTCAACTGTCTTTTGTTTTTTGTTCTTTTATCAGCTTGTTTGTAATGTTGCAATATGCACTGTGTAACCATGCTGTGCACCCTCTCCCTGGGTGTGTCAGTGATGAATGGTTTTTGTGGTATGCATCAGACTATTGCTCACAACATTTACCGTTTTCAGGGTAGAGGATGTCTAACACACATCATAATGACATTTAACGGTTTGGCTCTGTAAACTATCACACTCCGTAGTGTAGATCACCACTCTTATGCTTTCATAACAGTGAAGTTAAACATTTAATAACCACTGAGTGAACGCTCACAACATGTAATTTACTTTCAAAAACAAACAGTACCCCAGTGAAGCTCTGGCCATAATCAAATGAGTCCTCTTCAAAAAAACAAACAAAACAAAGAGTAAACATGCCAAAAACAAGAGAAAAAGGGAACCGCAGAAAGTGATTCAACCTAACACAAAAAAAAAAAAAAAACAGAACCATGCATGAATACTGGTATGCGACAGGAAATCTACTAAACTTAGATTTCTGGTATAGAGCAGGTAATATCTTACTTTGCTATAACTGTGAATCTAAATATCTTTTATGAAGCATTAGAATATAAATATAAAATGCATTTGTAAATACTACGTTTGGAAAAAATGGTTAAGGCAATATATAGACTTAAAAAATGGTAAACACTCAATGTTTTATTGTATCTAAAAGAAGCTTAAAATGGCTTTAATCTTGTTTTTTTTAAAAAAAGATCATATTGTGCAAGTATAATTTTCACAATTTTTTTTTTTCGTACAAAAATAAGTCTATGGCCCATCCACAAACCTCCCTTATGCAAGACTGTTGCTTGGTTTACTGATCCGAAACATGTGCTTAAACAGTTCCTTTGAAATACTTCCTCCTCCCCTTTTCATTTGAGAAAATGTCACCTCCCCCTAACAGGAGACACTACCTTTGCCAGGTGCTTGTTCAGCCACCGATGACTCCAGGCAGAGCCGCTGTGGTTGAGACTTGAACCCAGACTGCCAACATCGAGGCAAATGCCTCCATGCCTTGGCACTCCTTGTCTGTGCAATAATGGTGTCAAACCACTGCTGGCAAGTTGCTCTCAATTTTTAATAGGCCATTTATTTGGCAATGAGATGATGTTTTTAAATTATTACACTTTTTAAAAATTGTTATAACTTCTTTATTCCATGCTGCCAACCTATCTGCGTTATTTAGACGTCACATGTTTTCCATTTTGGTTAAAAACAACGCAGGCAAATTCCTGAACACTCAAAATTGCACTAGGAAACATTGGAAAGTAGATGAGTCTGGAGAAGGGTAAAAGTTCCCTGAGCCCTTGCCAGTTTCATTCACTTTCACTACAGCTGCCAACTTTTTTGTTCGGTTTCATTATCATTTAAAGGAAATCACTCAAAATATTGTAATGCTTAAATACTGGGAAATGCTAAATTCCCCAGTTTTTCCCAAATATTCAAACAAATCTGTGTAATGTAGACAGTACTCTAAATCTTTTGGTTTTACTATTATGACTAAATAGTCTTATATTTATGTACTTCAAAGCCTTAAAGTGTCTTCATATCATGCAACCTAGACATAGATGCCGCTGGGAAAGGACCTCATACTGGTCTTTGGTGGGGGCCCCAAATTACTTGAACTGACCCTGATCCAACAAAGAGGTTTGAAAGTTTTTACAAAGTTAGGGATATGCTAAAGTAAGCATGCAAAAAGCAAGCAACTTGAGGACGGATCTTGATTGTTTCAAATTTAAAATGAAGTTAAAAACTATGGAATAAAATGATCATCTATAGCTGTATTTTACTACTACTATCTTTAAATTCATGTTATACATTTACTCCCCTACACACAAACATCAATCGAGGACAGTCTTTTAAATAAAGGAGGTAGGACTTGAAGAACGGACAAAATCTGAACAAAATTCATCTGAACTTAGAAGAGAAAAAAGTAAATCCATTTACCCTTTGGCCTAAAACTTGCTGCACTTCCGTTTGAATACTAATAATCAGTCTGTGGTGACCTACTGTGCTGCTGCTTACCTGTAACCTCTATATCTCTAATCTCTTTATTTCCAACAATGTATTTTAACAGGGCTAGACACAGCAGATTATGTGTTTGCGTATGATCCCCAGTTGTAACACAGAGACTGCCTTTGTTTCACCCTAAATCCTTTTATATAACACAAATGCATTCGATTCAACCTTGGTCTCTTATTCTCTGCCTCACACTCCTTTCACAAACTACCTGTCAGAGTGTTTTATTGGCCTGCTGGCAGCTATAAACTACAAAACTTGAAGTGAATACAATGAGTAATTTCCTCCCTTGATAAGATCAGAGGCATTTTTTCATATTGTAGGACTCACTGCAGCCTAATTTCAGAGACATGTCTGAACATTTATACTGTTGAACATATAAAGAACAGATATTATGGGTGCTTACATTATTAAGAAAACTCAAGACACATTAATCTATGCTTTAGATTTCGATGTGCAAGGATGTAAGTGGTAGTAATTCACTTTATTTTTGATTCACTTTTATGGACTGTTGACATTATTTTAAGGGACAGTAAAGAGAAGTAAGCAAGAAGAGAGAGTGAGGAACATCATGCTGGAAAGGAGCTGAAGATCAGACTTGAACCCAGACTTGCCTGTATGGAGGATTATTGCCTTCATCCATGAGATGAAACATACTGGCACATGTTTTGGGCACTACCCACACATTTAGCCGCGTTTCTCATTTCATAAATGCATGATCCTTACAAGTCGTACCTTGTTGTAAAGATGACTAACCATGCTTTCAGGCAATATACAATTCAAGACCATGTAGTGTTATTAAAGGGGAGAAATAATCAACCGAAAAATATTTCCAAACTCATTTGAGGAGTATAATTTAAATGGCAGATTTTCTTTCTGTTCTCCTTGTTCACAATTTACATGAAGTGATCCTTTCAGAAGTCCGACCCCTCTTATTAAGTGTTACTAGGTTAGGTAAAATCTTTTGTGGCTGGAATCTCTTCCATTTAAAACATCTGAAAATACCTCATTTACAATAAACATACAAATTGATTTCACAATTTCAAAATTTGGCCTTGGTGAGAGAATAAAGACTAAACTACAGTAGGGTATAAGCAGAGACTCAAAATCTTCATAAATCTGTCAAAATATGGAAAAATATAACTAATGAATGGCCTAAGTGATGTCATCTTTGGCCGTTCAATTCAACAAAATGCTTTATCATTCACACTAAGTACTTCCAGAAAACAAGATTTTTTCAGTTTACAAATATTTTCCCTTACCTTTGAGTTAAGGTGGGTTTTCTTTGGGATTTTTAATGTTGAAATAAAATTTTCTTGCTTTAAAGTTGGGCTCTAAGATTCTGATTGGAGGTCAGGGAAGGAATCAGAGAGCTGACAAAGGGTCAGTTGTTGATATTTGAAATTGGCTTGTGGGCTTCACGGAGTTAGAGGGAAAGCCGCAAGTCGCCCTCATAAATTATGAGAAATGTTTAAAAACTTTATATATAGAATATTGTTGTGTAATGCAGTCTGGGTCATTATGTTGAATGGTTGCATTGTTCTTCTTCCCTTATCTTTAGACTGTACTCAGCTTGATCTACAAAACGTCTTTCTTACTGTGTTTATTACCAGAGCTGTACTTGGGCTGAAACTGGAAAGACTTTAAGAATGACACTCTAGATGAAAAGGTGTGTCGATAAGAACAATGAAACCATTTGAAATGTACACAACAACAGAAGCCTACATTTAAATTTATGATTCTAAATGATACCTTAAAATATAGCAATCTAGTGTGATAAGAACAATGAAACCATTTGAAATGTACACAACAACAGAAGCCTACATTTAAATTTATGATTCTAAATGATACCTTAAAATATAGCAATCTAGTGTGATAAGAACAATGAAACCATTTGAAATGTACACAACAACAGAAGCCTACATTTAAATTTATGATTCCAAATGATACCTTAAAATATAGCAATCTAGTGTGTTTCTATGAACAACATTCACACTTTTAATCTGATAAAGTCGTCTTATGCAGGGTTCCTCTTAAGTGATTGAGTGCTGTTATGAAGAGAACCAAAAGGGGGAGCAGTGTCAAACAGAAAGTCAGGACTTCTCTGGTTTCCTGAGGGAATCTAAGGACTGTGTTTCAAATTTGGGGAACAGTGAGTAAGCTTTTGTGTAAATAAAAAAAAGTTAGAACTAAAGCACTGAATCAATATGTTGTTGTGTCTCCTGTTTAAGCCATTTTCTTCTCCCCTCGGTTTCTGTAAATGTGTTTTAACTAGTGTAACCTCATAACCTCCTATATGCTTGAGAGGAAAGCTAGAAAGACTGAGAATACATCCCATCTCCTGCATTTTATTCAGAATTGATATCACTATAATTATATAAAGGCTTCCAAACTGATCAGCCATTGTGTGTGTTCCTTTAAATGGGCTGCATCTTATTAATACGATCAAAGATAAAGATGCACAACAACACTTTGTACTCATGCAGGAAGAAACAAAAGTCTGAATAAGTGTGTGATATCTGCACAGCCTTGGGTGAGAAAAACAAAAGGCCACTAGAATGATAAATAGGCAGAGTGCTGAATATGCACCAGCTCTGCATTGTTCTTCATACGAGACAGATCAGTATATCAGATACATGACACACGTATACACAGAAGGGAGCTCTCATTTTTAAGCAAATGAGGCCAAACACGCACACAAAGTGAAATATGCCAGACATGGATGTGAGGGGTGTCTGCATTTAAAACAGCCCCATAGTGCTAAGAAGTGTGCCAGAGAGCACGAGAGAGAACAACAGCAGAGATTAACGGAGTGAAAAGAAGATTCCCTCCTCCCAAAACACACACACACACACACACACACAGAGGCCTGACCTTTGAAGGAAGGCGACAGATGGGTCTTTTTCTTTGGCCAGGACCCTGCTGACAGCTGTCCAGGATAAAGGGAGGAGTTGTGGGGTGCATGCCGGGTGTGTGGAGAGTCTGGGGGCACATGGAGATGGTCAAAGGTCAGAAGGAATGAAGCATATGTAGATTTATAAGGCCGTGTTTAAAGCCCACACGTGCAGGCAGGTGTGAGCTCCTGCATGACTTACAAACCACAATTTCAATAAAGTTGGGACATTGAGTAAAATGTAAATAAAAACAGAAAACAATTTGCAAATCCTTTTCCACCCATATTTAATCGAATTTACCACAAAGACAAATTCTTAATGTTCAAACCGATAAACTTCTGTTTTTTTTGCAAACTTTCAATCATTTTAAATTTGATGTCTATATTTCAAAAAAGATGGGATAGGGACTTGCTTACCACTGTTACATCACCTCTCATTTTAACAACATTCTGTAAGCATTTGGGGACTGAGTACCTTAATTGTTGAAGCTTTGTAGGTGGAATTCTTTCTCATTGTTGATTGATGTACGACTTTAGTTGTTCAACAATCCAGGCCCTTGTTGCATTTTGTGCTTCACACATTTTCAGTGGGAGACAGATCTGGACTGCAGGCAGGCCAGTCTAGTACCTAGGACATCCCCGATAATGACAACGCTTAGACAGCAGCACATGTTGTACATTTCAACATTAATGGTACTTTCACAGACGTGCAAGTTACCCATGCCATGGGCATTAACACACCCCCATATCAAAAGCTAGCTAATGAACTTTATGCTCATAACATCCATGATTTCCAATAACAATTTCAAATGTGGACTCATCAGAGCACAGCACACTTTTCCACTTTACGTCAGTCCCTCTCAGATGAGCTCAGGCCCAGAGAAGCTGGCAGCGTTTCTGAGTGTCGTTGATATATGCTACTTACTTTGCATGGTAAATTTTAACTTGCACTTGTAGATGTGGCTACGAACTGCGTTAACTGACAATGATTTTCCAAATTGTTTCTCAGCCCATGTGGGGATATTCTCCACAGGACGATAATGTGTTTTCATGCAGTCCAGCCTGAGGGCTTAAAGGTCACAGGCATTTAATGTTGGTTTTCAGTCCTGCTGCTTAAGTAATGAGATTTCTACAGATTCTCCAAATCTTTTGATGATATTATGGACTGTAGATGATGAAATACCTAAATTCCTTGCAATTGTTTGTTGAGAAATGTTGTTTTCAAACTGTTGGACTGTTTGCTTGCACAGTTGTTCACAAAGTCCAAACCCCACCTCATTCTTGCTTCTGAATGACTGAGTCTTTCAGGGATGCTCCTTTTATACCCAATCATGACACTCGCCTGTTTCTAATAAACCAGTTCACCTGTGAAATGATCCAAACAGGTGTTTTTTGAGCATTTCTCAACTTTCCCAGTCTTTTGTTGCCCCTGTCCTAGCTTTTTGGAACATATTGCAGACATAGACAAAGATTTATTTTGACCATTTCTGTTATTTTCTCATGAAAATCAGTAACTGATGTGGCAAGTATTTTAGTCACTTATCCGTAAAATAAAATTATATTTAGAGATAAATCCATATTCATAAATGTGTCACTCTGCAGCTCTCAGCCTGCCCATCTGCTTTCCTCCTTCACTCATCAACATTTTTTCTCTCTCTTTAATCAGGCTATTGTTTTGGCCTGATTAGTCTGGGATCCCACCCACCAGCTTTAGAAAAAGCAGGGCATATCCCAGACAACACCAGCAGTGCTGATTATCACATTTAAACCCTATCACTCTAATAACCCAAATCCAAAGTGCTGTGCTGTGTTTCTTGTAAACACGGGTCAGGCCCTTTAATTCAGGACTCGACAGCGTTAACCTAACATGTGCCGGGGTTTACCTCTGCAAGTCCAGACATGTCCATACACGTATGAAAGAGAGGGAGGGGGAGATAGACCAAGGACATCACAGTGCAAACACACTCTGGGAAAAGTTGTTTCAAGATCATGCTGACCTCCATGTCAGCATTTTGTATGTGTCACTGTTGATCTGTGCTCCATGAAATTAAATCATACTTTTGAGTACACATCCTCAGCCTTCTTGCTCTCTGGGAGTTCAACAAAAATTCCCAATAGTTATGTTTTGAGCCTTAACATAAAGAAACTTTGACATGCTTACTTTGTTTTAAATGTTGTGATACTTTAAAAAAGGGAAGTCAGAACCTGTGCCCTTAACAGTTCAGCTAATAATCAAAGTTTAGGGGAAAATCCAGACAGGATAGATTTTTCTGACTAAATTTCCATTTAATTTTGTTTCATTTTGGTAACAGTTGATGTTCAGAATGCATGAACTTGATACAAATGCTGCCAGTATAAAAGCAAAGATAGTTTACAATCTCATTAAAAAATATGAAACAAATTTTCAGAGAGAAGTATTGCTTTCAGTTAATAATTAAGTGATCTCAGTCATCCTTAATAATCCAGAAACAGCAACATTTAAGGGATTTCCAGGGACTTTCTATCAAAAGTGATTTTAAAAGAGTTTTTTGAAAATTGTATAAACCACAGAGAAAAGCTGGCAAGCTGCTTCTCAAGAATTTCAGTCAAACACACCTGACTTTACGTAAATGTTCTGCTTTTACTTTCACTTTTTTTACCAGAGGTCTTGCCCCCATCTTTTTAATATAGATCAACCACAAACAGAAAGTTTCCATTGCTTGTTGTCAGGTGAGCGATTCTCAAAAAAGAAACTCTTATTGAGACACACTGCAGCTCTTATCTTCCATTTTCTTTCCATATTACATATAAGCAAATGCTTGTTTATAAAAAAACCCTCAGCTAATAAGTAATTAATCGCTATCAATGACGAACCTCATTTTTTTCATGTTTGTGAGTGGGTTTTTATAAATTTTTGACCATATTAAAGTACACAATATATTTGTAGTCAGGACGATACCACATTCATTCAGTCAGTTATTTTTCATTTTCTAAAAAGTAGCTGTTTTGGAGATAGGAGGTTTGTTCCCTTGAGCATTGGTTGTAGGTTCATGTCATTTTTTTTAATTTTTAACTGTTATGTTGTGAATTCATGAGACAATACAGATAAGAACTACAAGTAATGCATGGATGAAACCCCTGACAAAAGAATAAATAAGAGGTCTTTCCCAAAATACTTAAATTGAAGTTTTTCAACTAACCAGATTACACAAATTACATGCTCATTAAATGACTAGATACGTATTTATTAAGTTAGCTAGTTTGTTTATCAGCAGTGGATCAGTATTAGTTATCACTGAAATGATATCCAGTAAAACATAAGAGTAAAGCCAATCATAGCTAAATTTTCAAGCACACAAAGAAGTAATGCTACCTGATATGACTTACTTCTTGCAAAGAACAAAACACAAATGAGTAAAATTAGATCACAGTTGAACATATACACTTATTGGTGACTTTTTTAGGCACAACTTGCTAGTACTTCATTTTGCCTCCAGAACTGCCTTATATATTTCATGTGGCATGATTCAATAACCTTTTAGTTCGGATGGATCACCCAGATTCAGTGTCTTGAATCAGATAAATCCATTTAGCCAAGCTTCAATGCACAACAACTGTGAACAGCCCAAAGCAGCACGGACACATTTTCTGGTTCGGTTTTGGATGAAAATCTAAAATAAGGTTCATGATGAACACACACATGAGATTTCAGTGTTTAATTGAAGATAATAAAAGATATTTGATGTTGCCTGCTTTTAAATCTTAAACCAGTGTGTGCTAATGAACTGCCAACGAGGACTACAAAAATGGCCAGGGATCCGATGGGAAGCATTTCTGATTGTTTTATTAATCAACCTTAATTTACACTCTTTTGCCACAACAAAGGGCACTAGCTTGATCAAGTCATTTAATTGAAAGGAAGTTCTTAAACAAGAGGTCACAACAAGACATACATTGGAAATATTGTAGTTGCTTCTAAGTTGAAACACCATGTTGTAGTTCATCAATAGCTTAATAGTAGCTTTTTACTCATTACGTTTCGCCTCAAAACATTTAGAAAAGTAGGTTACTTTGTCAAGATCATCACAAAAAAAACTTGTTAGTTTCATCATTTTCTCTTCGCTACACAGATGTTATAAGCAATGAAAAATCTCAAAGGCTTTTATAGGTTTGTAATTGAGGGAACTAGCACTTCGCCAACTTCTGTGTTGGCCTACAAAAATATATCATCTATGCCCCACTCTATTGGGCCTTCATAGTAGTTGAAAGAGGGCTTTAAAAGACCAATAATAATGGTACACTCAAAAGCTTCATAGGCAAAGTGAAAAAAAAATGACCACGACAAGGGCAAAATGACAAAAAAAATTCAGGGTAATAATTCTCCAGTGTTATAAAATCCATTCAGGTTTCATACTGCTGTAAAATTAACCACTGTGAAGTGTTTTGGCTCCTCACAAGCTGTCAGACTAATGGGTGTGTTAGTCAAACCTGAGCTCCTGGGTCGTATTTCATCCTGTCACTGGTACCTGCAGTAACATGCCAATCAGTTCCAGGTATTGTCCCTAACAATGTGAGCATGTTCTATGGGAAAATAGCAGCCTAAGTAAAGACATACAAGTATATAAAACCAGATGTGAAGTTCTTTTTATTATCAGTATAGCACTTTGAGTAATGTTTCATTTGGAGAGTTGTGTATTTTTCTGTGAAGTGTGTTGATGTCTCCTGCAGGTGTGTGTTTTGTGGGTGTGAAGTGTCGGGTTTCCGTTTGCCCACAGAACCGGGTTTTAATTCTAGGGCACGTTATAAAGCTGCAAGGTTATGTAATAATCTCTAAAAAAAAAAGAAAAAGCTGGAGACATAAACGCCCGAGAAGGTCAAACAAGTTGAGAGCTGAAATCTTTCAACACAAGGTTGTTACTGGACTGCTGTCAGGGGGAGAAGGATACAAAGCATCTGAGGGAAGAAAAGAGACAAAAAATTCACAGATTCATGATATGTAAAAAAAAAAAAAAAAAATGCAGCTTCAAAGTACTTAATTTCTTCAGATAGATGTTGAAAATGTCACATAGAAAGTGACCGAAAAATATGTTTTAATATACAAAGATCTGTCAAAACCTTTTTCAAACAGTTGGCATTGGTTCCATTATTCTTATAACTTTGTTTGTCATGCAGAAAGTTTTTTAAAACTCTTTGGACTGCATACCAAAAAATGGGGCCGAGCACTTGATGAGGTGCCACTGCAGTGGGTAAAAAGCCGACAAATGAGCCCTCAGATTTGTTGCAGATGAGGAGTGGGCCAGCTGCTGTGCATATTATCAACACACAGCCTGTTTTATTGTGCACATGTTTGGCGTGGAGCCCAAAGTGCTTCCAAGGAGTGGTTTTGCCTGTCCTGTATTTTCTCAAGGTGTACTTCCTGTTTTAGGGGTCAAGACAGCAAAGGACAGTCGGGTCATGCTGAAAGCGCCCTCTGCTGGCTCAGGCATTTTACTGCTCCAGGTGCCATAATGTGCAACTGCACTGTATATTTTGTATTCTGATGTTTATTTACAATTCTAGTACAAATATTACCCCCATGCTCTGAAGAATAATTGCATATCCAGCATAATGTGACAGCCCTACTCTAGACACAGCATGATGCAAAATGTTTTAGATGGACACGAAGCTTATGGATCTCCTAAACTATTAAAAAAAAACACAAAAATGGCACAAACAATGCTCAGCAGTATGTGATGCAGAAATTAAAGGATCACAACCAAAGTTGCATCTATACTAAAATTTCAATTCATAATCCCAGTCTGCTCTATCATGATCATATATACTTTAAGGGCTATGTTTGTTGAATGTAAAATCTTAAAAACCAATAAAGAAATGATGGGAAAAATAATTAAGTTCTAGGATATTTTAAGTAATGGAATCTTACAATTCAAAAGTTTATGTATGGACCATACAAAGTGACTTATTCATAATTTTTATAAAGATACAGTACATTTACAACAGATACATTTCAGTTGTAATTGGTTAAAAAAAGTCTTTTTTTTTATTCCAACAGTGTTTTTTTCTCTTTTCCAAAGTCAACCTGCAATTGTTATCCCATATAACCTTGAGGACAAACTTGTTTTGGTCACTCTTTCTGTCTGATGTGTTTTACTGTCAGACCAGCATTACATATTGATCGGTCCTGATCCTGTGTGCACTGGTCCAGGCTTTTCCCAACCTTGAAATCAATACCTGTCTCTGTCTGCCAGCTGCAGGGCACACAGAAATTTGACATAGGTAATGATTAGCATGCCCTTTGAAGAATCTGTCTGCAAAACAAATGTTTAAAAGGTTTCCTAATGGGATGGTCTTTTATTTAAACAGGTGGTTTCTTACCCAAAGTCATGAGAAAAGTCTTAAAAGTCTGGGATGTGAGATGAGTATTCACATGAGCATAATGGAATCATACATGAAGAAAAATAAATGGATAATAATCACATATAAATCCTTGGGCAAATAAGAGCAGTGGAACAGATGGTAGGCCTGTTTTAATGATGAACAAAACACACTCACATCATCACTTCGATTAGTCTATACAACCTTCATCTTGTTTACTTGGCAGGCATTTTCCCTCTGATGGCATGCTTGTAAGGAGGGAAGATTGAGTAATTTAATGATTATGTGACGTGAGAAATTGTAATTTAAGCTAAATTTAAGTCATGTCTAAAACAGTACTAAACATTTTACAAAGTGGTGTTATCTGTACTGGATAGTCTGTGAAAAATGAGAGAATATGCAATAAAAGTAAACAGCTAGAGCTTTACAGTTAAAGCAGCCACATTAACTAGACGTTTCAACCCCCTTTACTGGCAACAATTGGGTAAATACTGTTCAGAGTTAACCCTTTAATGCCTGAAGATGACATAACATATTTTTTGTATCTCATTTGATACATAAGGTGTTTTAGGCAATTGATAATCCATTTGAGGACATTTTTATCATTTATCTGATTGTATTCAGATGTTTTTTTAGGAACTTGTTGATCATATTGATGAGATTGAGGTATCATAAAAGTATGTATCAAATATGATACAACAGGCGTTAAAGGACTAAGAGAAATTCAGTAATGACTTGCTGTTTTGCATTCCCAATTATAAAAAAGAAAAAGGTCTTTGGAGGATACTCTCCTGCTCCAATTGCTGCAGTCACCTTAATGAGTTGGCTCCAGGTGTCAGAGGGACTTATTAGTCAGTGACTACCTGTCTAATTTAGGAACGGAAAATTCAAAGTGAAGCACAAGACTCTCACTGGTGCTTTTATGACAGGAGTTAAACAGCTAAATAAAAAAAATGGTGACTGAAAAATATGTGTTTCTTTCCTGAAAAATACTCCCATAGTTCTTACTAATTTAGGAAATACAGATTTTGCCTTTAAACTTATGTTACCAGTACATATATGGGTTATAATGTGGCTCTCTGCATGCACACAAGAGATTCTCATACAATTCTTCCGGATGTACTTATATAAATTTCCAAATGAATTGAAGAACTTTGCTTTAACTTAAGTTTCTTGATTTTAAAATGTGAATTCGTGTTATAAATCACTTCTTGCTTATGTGCCACATTTTTAGACGTTTTCCAAAGATGTCAAGGTCAGTTATGTCGACCTTTAAAATCACTCCTGGCTGCATTCACAACAACTTTAAACAATGTCTGATTTTATGTTACTTAAAATGTGTTCTTTATCCCAAAATTAAAAAATAGCCAAAGCAATGCATTTTGCACAAAACTACAGGGGCTATTTTGCTATTATGAAAACAGCTGCCTCTGCAGTGCATCAACACATTCCTGAAGCCCCTCCACCCACTTTCTCTATCTTGTCTTCTCGGGCAGGCATGCTAAGAGGACAGGTGTGAGCCCACTGCCTCCACACATGCACACAGCAGGCTCTGGGTTTCAATAATGTCATTCAGTGGAGCTGAATAGGAGTCAGTAGGGGCCCCCGCTCTGTCCTGCGCCTCTGGTTGACAGACGAGCAGCCGTGTCTTTGTGCCGAGCCGAGGGGCCCTGGATCGCCGGGAAGAGAGGAGGAGACGGTTGGTGGGTTTATGGGGGTTTTAGTTGTGGCAATCACCAGAGTCTGTAGTCACTTAGAGAGGGCAGGAGGAGGAGGAGCAGTGGCGGTTATGGTTTTGTTGGCCTGGAATAGTGGCAGCCGTCAAGGCTTAAGGTCATGTGTCACTTCAGCACTTGCTGCTTTTGTCACAGCAGATGGAGTTTTTGTGTTTCACTGTTTTTCACCTTATTGTATGTTTCCTCTGTGCATTCACTTTACTGTTTGTTACTTTTTATTTTTTGGCTCCTCTGTGAACACTATGAGCCTGCTTAAATGGGCTTGTTTGCTGGCATCCAAGAAAATACATGATGTGCTCTTGTGTTTGTTGGTGTGTTTGTGAACTCAGGGCCGGGTAGGGGGACACATTAGTGGATCCCACCTGCTGTGGACCATTCAGAGATTTGCAGTGTTGGCTTGCCACAATGCCCCAAAGCTGCTGCTGCTCCTTCTGCTGCCTCTGAGTCTGCTCCTTTCAATTTTTTTGTTCTTTTTGTCAGACTTATCTGCTGTGACCACAATAAGTGGTTCTCTAAAGGATCCTTAAACCCAGTCTGCCAGGGGTCATATGAATATTAATACATGGCACACACAAAGCGAAGTCTGGTTCTCTAAATCCTCATCAACCTCAGGAGCAGACACCATCTAGTTAACGGATTAGTCAAAGTTAAATCAGCAAGTGCTGCAGCTTTTGCATTTACTGCCAGCTTCTGGTACCATTTCTGGTATGAATTATCAACCTGTGAATATTTGTTGAAATATAAACCAAATCACGCCTCCTTTACCTGTTGAATTTAAACAGCTGTCCTATATAACAGTCTCTCTGTGACCTTTTACTCCTCTCTATTGCTCTGCTTGTCCCTGCTTAGTCTACCTCATTTAAGTCCTGGAACCCAGCAGCTTTGTCTGATGAATTAGCCTCTGGAAGGGATATTTCTGGGCTTTCAATGCAGCCAGCAGATATCCTGATGACTGATAACGGACATCCAGGACTTCCTTTTCTGTGAGCTGGCCTGGGCTTACAGCCACACTGATTTAGATGTGAGCATGAGATCCAAGTTAAAACACAAAAACCACAGCAAGACTCCACAGATGACCGAAAATTAAAAATTTAAAGATATAGATATTGTAATCAGGCAAAAGCTGAAATCCTTGGTAGGGATTCATGATACTGGAACTAATATGCTGATATTTTCTAACCCATTTTTTGCTGATGCTGATACTGAAGAACCATGCGCAGCAGCTGATTCAGTGTCTGGAATAAGACAGATTCATCTTGACAAACTCCAATCTACAACAATTGTCAGCCACCCACAGCAGCAACGCCCAATCAGTGTCCTTTGGAGCAGGGAGACATGGGAGCTATGAGCAAGCAGGAAGTGACTGCTCATTCAGAGATTAGCATAAATGCTCACAACTTCAGTGGCAGTTTTATTAGATCTTGACCACATTTTTTTAATAAGTGAAAAAAGTACCACTACGACAAACTTCTCTATAGTAAGGATATTTTAGCTCCACTTCCAACATGTTTTGACAAGAGCTTGCTTTATAAAGTAGCTAGCATTCTGTTGCACAGTAGCACCTACACCTACTAAATTATCAGATTGGCCCATAATAAATGTTCATTGACGGAAGGACTGTCCAATCACTTGCCAAATATGCTTCTGAAAGGTTCTGCCCTCACCAAACACATCCTATGGTCTCTTTTCCAGATGGACTGGTGAAATATATTGAATAAGCCATCTGGTGTGCCAGGTTTAATACCAAAGACCACAAAGTCTGTACCAGAATTGACCTGTTTCTATCATTCTGACTGTATTATTGAGTCAGAAATGAATGCAAAACAAGAAAAACAGCACTTCATTCAATGATTCTATCATTATTTTTTTTAAATGTAGACTGGGACTGTTACATCATACTCCATATTCAAATATCCATTTGAGCATGGGGGTAAAAATCCATACTATAACTGTAAATAAAAATTAAAATATAAAATCTACAGCACAGATAAAAGTACACCTGTAGAAAATGGAGGACAGGCAAAGCCGACCAATGGAAGCACTTTGGGCTCCACACCACTAAGTAAAGCAGCTGGCTTACTCCTCATCCACGAGGTAAATAATATAGCGATCTAATGGAAATGCCTTATGTTGCCGCTGGGCTGAAAGGGAGGGGACATGAGCGTACACACTAATAACCAAATACCCTCAATTTGATTGTATGCTTGAAAACCAATCAAGTTTGATTAATGGAAGAAGTGACAGCCCCGATGTAGACATTGCATGATGATAAGATCAGGCATTATGGTACATTTGTAGATTATAGCCATTATATGCAATATACATGTATGACCAATATGCAGACTCAATATATATTGGACAGAACTATCTGCATTAATTTTGCTATCTGCCAATACCAATTATCAACCTATATAGCTGTTATCTGCTAATACTGACATTGTGCCACAACTATCATGCATCCCTCTTAGATTTTCTGTTAATGCATTTAGTATTTCTCTTAAACCCAATTGGTCAAACTCCTGGCCAACCAAGTCATCACTAAAATGCTATTGACACAAAAATCTGGCCAACAACTGTAGTTCATAGTGTGTCTGCTTGAATCTGGCAGTGGTAACCCTAGAGGTCTAGTGCAGGGAATGGACGGTTTTTAACAGCCAAAATAATCATATTTTTACATCCTGCTTCAAAAAACAGCTTCAGTCTAAACAAACAATACATCTAAGTGCTCTATGTTGCAACAGGGTTCGTTTTATTGTAAATTTTTCTTTGTGGAAATTAGGGACATAAGTGACATGGCTACATGTCTATGCTAAGTCCTTTTTTTGTTCGGACAGCTTTAGTCGAGCCTCAGCATGGCCCTTCTGTGTGAGAGAGGGTTGATCTAAAGTTCGGTTGTGACATTTACAGTATGGCAGCGTTAGCTGACATGCTTCAACAATGTTCCAAAGGATCTTTTGACAATCAAACAGTTGATGTCAAATGCCTTTGTCCAATTCTTTCAACAGTCAATGCAACACACCCACCAAAAGTCACCAGGTTACACAGTCACTGGTTTAAACAATGTACCATCTCCCATGTAATTTTAAGGGGAACAAGTTAAGGGTTCTGATCCTGTGTTATAATAAGTCATCTTCACTATGCATATACTGTGTTTGTTTGTTAAGCACAATGCTCACTGGCTCATCTGTTAGCTTCAGCAGTTACATAACAGGAACAATTGGCCTTGACAAACTTTAAGAGTTGTCTGACTACTCAGTACACACGTCACTGTATCCTTGAGTATGCATCCCCTCTTTTGTTTTGCATTGAAGCTTTTGTGCTATCAAAACAAATGCTGTCGTGCTTCTCATGGATCACTTGAAGGTATATGTAACATTGAAACACCAGATGCATTTGATTTCTGGTAAATTAATATACAATTTAAAAACCACATGGAGAAAATAAACTAAATCTGAAAGTGGGCTTTTCAGTAAAATGTTATCTAAAATTGTTTCATCTATCACATCCATTTTCAAACATGTAAAACACCATCACCAGGGATGCCAGCTCTCCACACCACATTTTTAAATTTAATGTAAGAACTTAAATCCACAGCATCTCACACTTGCTAGGATGAGTCAGTGTTCTTGCAGGAACTCCGACTAAAAGCACAGAGACACACCAGCTGCAGTGGTCTCACACAGCAGAGTTTGTTTTATTAAAGATATGAAATATTTAGACTCCCTGTTCGTGTGATTTAGCCAGAGCTTGGTTGGCTTAGTCAGAGAGGGTTACTGAAGACAGGCTGTGCTTTTTGCTTAATTTGGAGAAGACAGAAAGCCTGCAGATAGCCCATCATTAAGCACAGGGGTGGGCAGCTTACAGCCTGGGGTCTACATGGGGCCTCCTCCTCACTTATAGTGGCCTGGGAGTCAGTGCTAAAAATTTATTCTAAAAAATATGTCATGATGAATTTAAACCTCAACTTCCAGTTATACTACCATGCAAAAAGAGCAAATGCATTCGATCATAAATAATGGTACCATAATCTTAGACACTAGTATGTGTTTTACAAAAGAAAAAACAATTCCAAATGAGCACTGATGACAGAATAATAAGGAATAAATGTCATTTTTCTTTTTGCTTAACAATTCCCATATCAGTGCCTCCCACCATGTTCTTGATGCTTTGAAAATAAATAAGGCAACACTCTCATTAGTGTCAGCACTAACAACAACAAAGAAGTTAAAGACATAATCATGGCAGACAGGAGGCAGAAGTGGAAAGTCATTTGTCTTTATGACTTTCCACTTAATTGACTTAATTTTACACAGGTTTATGCTGATGGCACCAGTGCCTGCCCAGTGCCCGTGCATGTGTGATTTCAAGCATGACTGGAAACACCAGAGCCTTTCTGAAGCATTCCTCTACACAGAGCAGCATTGAATATCAGGATTGCTATTTTCTCCTCTATGCGTTTGACATTGATGACTCTGAAAACCTGTGTAGGCCTGCTTTATTTCTTATC
Source organism: Cetoscarus ocellatus (assembly GCA_037902135.1). NCBI lineage: Eukaryota > Metazoa > Chordata > Actinopteri > Labriformes > Labridae > Cetoscarus > Cetoscarus ocellatus. Next base: position 1,046,211 of record JBAMNC010000327.1, on the reverse strand, counting down.
GGAAAAACACAGGAATGGATGAAGGAATCGAAGAAGAAATGTGTACATAACTCCATCTGTTAAGATCTGCTTATAGCACTCTCTGAAAGAAAAATATTCACACTTGGTCCAAAATAGGGCTGGGTATTTCCAGCAACTTCACGATACGTATCCTGACACTGAGGCCACGATATGATATGTATCCTGATACATGTAAATTGTGAACATTGACTACGCTTTTAACAGAATTACCGACAAGTTTTGTTTTTTATTACAAGAAGAAAAAGAACAAGGAGGCGTTTTAATTGATTCTACAACTTAAGAAACTTAAGGTCCTCAAAGATGGTACACCTAAGTTCAAATTTGGAGCATGTGCTTCATCAAGTAGCTTGCCTTCTACTTTGAACTGTGCCATTGTCAACATTTCCCAAAGTGTATTGCCAACAACTGCCAAAACACTGAGGCCGTATCGATTCTGTAGAATCCGTATCGATACACATATCCCCAAGGAGTGTGTGATGATATTTTGCCGTACTGATATTTTGAGCACAGGCCTAGTCCAAAAGGGCCAAAAATGGGATAATTATCCTTGAAATGTCACAAAAAAGAATAAAAATGCATCACAATCAACTTTAATGATGATCATTAACAAGTCCCAGACTTGGGATTTTGTGTTGGTTCTTAGGTACAAATTTCAGTGACATAATCTTGACAGACTTGCATATAAAGAGTCACATTTCTGAACTAATTTTTATTTTAAAATGTAAAAACGGGGCAGAGGTTAGGAAAGTACTGCAGCGAAAATGAACGGTGAAACTTTTATATAATAATTCAATGGGGACTTTCTTCGAAGCCCGATTTTGGACTTAACAGGCTGTGAGTGACTTTTTTTCGTCGTACTGACACAGCACAAAAAAATGAAAAATGCAATACAAATAGTTTTGCAAATAATCACTCACATGTTTCAGACTGTCAATTCAAAAACAGTATAATTAAATGCTATTCCTCCTAGTGTTTTATATATCTGAATTAACTCTTTTCATTTTGTTTGTCAGTGCATGATGTAACCAAACTGCCATTAGAATGATATAAATATGTAATTATATTTAATATTTAATAATGTTTCATACTTGTAGGAACCAATGCACTATGCCTAACTTTTTCAGATGTGACATGAGGGTATGAGTGACCAGCAATTTGTGACAGTCTGGGGCTCTATGAGACTAAAACTAATGTGCCCCCTGGTAACCAGAGTGTCCCCCTCCCTGCTCTCACATGGTCCTGATGGAGATTTACAACATTTACACGACAGACAGGCTGGAAGCTCTCAGGATTAAAAGGAAAAGTTAAGTCTCTAATGGCTCCCTAATGTCTGAATCAACCATTAACCATCTTCTGAAACCCTTTATTGCAACCATTAACCATCTTCTGAAACACTTCACTGCAGGACTTTTATTTAGTCTTTGAGTTCACTTACTGCAGCATGGAGTTCAGTGCACCCTCCCTGGATGGATCTTGTTCCCATTCATGTTTATTTTCTGCTCTGTAATACTTTCACTATCCAGTAAATCAAGCCTGGCTGAATGAAACCCATTAGGATCACAGGGATCCATTAAATGGGGGAAGATGAAAGTGAGGATGACAGGTGTGGTGGTAACCCTCTTATGTAGGCAGATCACGTCTGCGCTGTGACATCACTGCACTTCCCCCTCCCTCTGTCTCTCTTTTTCTGTCTTCATGTCTTACCCTCTAGTTGGTATTCTGCTGCTGTGTCTACTACAAGAGACACAGCTCTATTCCCAACCTGATTTGGAGAAGAAATCAAGGGGGAAGCAGCAGAACGAGGATGGGGAACTGCTACACAGTGGGACAGTTTAGAGGTGGAGTAAAGGTCAAAGCAAGGAGGCCGAAATGGGAAATCAGAGCAATGATGATTCTAACAAAGACTGCAGATTGATGCAGAGAGAGAGAGCACAGAAGATGAAGAAAGTAAAAGGAGGACAAAAGGGAGAAAGAGTATAGTGTGCCAAGTCCTCTCATATTTATTCACCAAAGCAGCACCTATGGGGGCCTCCTGTCTACGCCTGAATGCATGGATGCTCGGCTGGCTGCAGTAAAGGAAGCTATCATACGTCTCTGCGCTGTCTGCTATCTCCTTCTCTCTGGCTCTCCTTGCTTGGCACACAGATCCTCTGTGCTGAGAGGCATGATGCACACTGTCATACTGTCCTACTGCATCATTCATGCATTCCTGCCCCCCCCCTTAAACTAGTCTGCCGTCACAACAGTTTTCAGCACAGTCAAAACCAAATGGCGCCCTCAAGGATTCCCACAAACATTCAATTAAATTCCATTGACCTCAGTGTGAAGAAATGCTGATCTCAGTTCAGTCCTTAGCATAAAAATGCATAACATATTTCTCTTATAGCACCCCCAGGCCAAGAAAATATGCACGCAATCACAGAAACAAAGATGCTCTGTTGCACAAACTATTCATTCCAAAATGAGTGGAGGCTTATGCTCAGTATCTGATGGTTCAGTAATGTAAGGACACTGTTACACACATTCATCGGGGACTGTGAAGCAACACTGCCTTTCTGTCACCAGTAAGGAATCCCTCATGACTCATTCTAAACTAATTTTCATCCTGCCTCAATGACGTATTTCATCTGCAGCCTGTATTGATTACATGTCTTTGTTTTTACAGGCTATTGATCAAGAAGGAGGAACCTCAGTGTTTTGCTAAATCAGCGCGCACTTTGGGAATTGCCTCACAAAATGTTTTTTCAATTAATATTTGGAAGAGAAAATCAGAACCAGCTTTAAAAAATGTAGTTTAACTGTCACAACTCACAAGGACAGACTGTAAAACATGGATGCATATTTGGTGACATCATTCATTGTTTCTGCAGAGACTTATGTAGACCATTGACTGCCATATTTGTGATGCTGCCTAAGCTAGGGGTGTATTTGATCCTATATTGACACTATGAAAGGGTGTTTTGAAATGAAAAGGAATCAAGCATATATTTGAAACACTATTTCTGCCCCTAAAACAAGCCTGTAACATTATAATGTTTCTGCACTCAATCACTAAAGGACATTTTCTTTGAGCTGATTTGTAACTGTTGGAGAAGCAACTGAATGTACTGTTGATTTCTCTTCATGCTGAAACCAAAAGTATGACATTTCCTGGTTTGGCTGTTAAAATAAAAGTACTTGATACTTCTAAGTACTTTCAACTCAGGACCTGAATTGTTAAAGAAGTTGCAAAACACATTATTCTTCAATAAGCATGATGTGCTGCAGTTACAGGTAAGCCTACAGGATAGCAATGTTTCAGCTGTCACTGCGACCCACTCACAGCCTCAGCCTACTCGTTTGATTAATTTTGGCCTTAAAAATGTGAGGCCTGGGTTTAAGCACCTCTATGGCTGATCTAATGGCGACCAATACTGCTGTTGTACTAGATAAATTGAACTGTGTTGCAGAGGGAAGAGTATAGTTTACCACATTGCTGTGTATTAATATACATTGAATGTAAACACACTCAAGCTCAAACAAGTTTGAATACTGTGTGTGTGTGCGTGGGTGTGTGTGTGTTTCTAATCAGCATGCGGATGGGAGCTGAGCTGAGTAGTCTGTCACTGTGTCTGAGCTAAACGTGCATTTCCAAATGCACTTGATGAAACTGCTTTTGGGACTGAGACTGCGCAAGTGTGAATATTTTTAAAACAAAACTGTATAATGACTTGAGGAAATCAAAAGTGTGATCACTGATTTGACCATTTTAATTAGGGAAGCACGGTATTGGATTTTTGCAGACATACGATATGCCAATATTTCCAAACTCATGACCGCCGATACCAATATATTTTATCCTCCATTTAACTAAAATTGTTTCTTTCATGGTGACAGTCTTTCTGTGCAAGAAACAGATTTAAAGCAAGTAAAACAACATTTTCTCATTAAAAGATGTGCTTTTCATTGACAAAAGCTGACATTCAGTAACGATGACATAGCCATTGTGGAACATATACATTTAGACAATATAATAATAATAATAAAAAAAAAAAAAATAATTAAAAAAAAATAATGATAACAATAATGATAATAATAACTTTATTTGCACAGTACTTTTAATAAATAGGTTTAAAAAGTGCTTTTACAAGTAGACAGGGACATAAAGACAGCGAAGCACAAGAGTTTAAGAATAAAAGAAACTAACCAGAAAATAGCACTATTTGAATCAAAGAGCACTTAAACAAACACAACTGCATTAATAAACCCAGGCACAGTTAGAACCCAAGCAAGAGAGAGCAGGAGAACTTCTACTGTCTCTCAGACCAACAGTACGCATGAAAGTGAAACATTTCCAGCACAACGAGGAGAACCTAACACCCAAAAAGCAGGCACAAACAACCTATAGGGCCAGAAACACCCAAAAACCACACCAAATATATACATGGCACATCTGGACAGCCAAACATCATTTGTAAATTCTGGCAAAAAATTTAGTATCTGCCAATATCAATAATGTTCCAATAATGTTGTGCATCTCTGATAGTCTTGAGGAGAAAGTTGAATGTTACATGATCTTTTCTGTGACCTGGTGTTTGTTTAGTGTATGTTGTTTTACTTGTTTTGATACTGCTTCAATTTTTTGCATTTAAGTTTTTAAAGGATAAAATCTTGCTATATAGCTAACTCTGGCTCAGCAGTTGTGTTGTGCATGGCCCCTGTCAAAAAAACGAATAAACTAAACTAAATACAGGAACGATGTGTGGAATGGCGTTCAGGATTAAAGTTCAGCCAGGGTCACTCAAGCACAGCTAAATAAGTTATAGAATATAATACAATTGTGATTCTTACAAATTAACCTTTACTGGAGCCATGGCAGGTTTGGGATTAATTAGACATTCTTGAAAGTCAATGAAAGCAGCTGAACTTATTTGTACGGTGGCTAACTCTATTGTTCACTAAATCTCAAGAATGTGCCTGCTGACTCTGCAGCTGCGCCTCAGTCTGATGTTCTCCGTCAGTTCTTTATTAAGGAGCTTGAAAATAATCAGAATTGTCATGTCGCCCAAAACAGAATTCATATATAATCTGTTGAAATAAAATTAAAGTCAACATGTTAATCACTGCATCCTGTACTTCCTTACAGAAAATATCCAGTTCTAAATGTGTTTTTCATGTCTTTGACCTTCCTTTTCATAAACTGCTAAAATAACAAGAAATATTGATTGATATGAGTCATGTGTTTCATCTTCTGAGTACCTGTTTTCAGCAAAGGCAATGTTCTCTTTCATGATTGCTACCAGCTGTCCAGCAATGTATGTGATGACTGATAGTCATGGCAACATTTACGTAAAAAGCCTGCGTCAATCAGGTCAAATGCATTATGTAGAGTCATGCGGCACACACGCTTGCATCCTACTGACCAACTTACAGCTGCCATGGCAACTGGATCATAGTCCTCCTTCTTTCTTTGTCTTCTTCTAGGAACAAATGTGGGCGTGAAGCAGGTAGGGCAGAAAACTTGAAAAATATATATTTTAAATTACATATTATTCTCTTTCATAATTCACATGTTCCTCTCTGCTTTATAAGGATTTTTTAATATGTCTTTACTAGATTCCTTTGCTGTGCCACTACTATGCATTGATTTTTAAGTGTTTCTGGCACACACCAACACAATAACTGCCAACCAGCTTAAGAAACCACAAAATTAGTACAGATATGCAGCTTTAATGTAACAGTTAGGGATATGAATTGGTAAGATTTTATTGTTAACAATGCCATTATCACTTCTGCTTATGAGTTGAATTTTTTGATTGATTCCTTTATTAAGTCCTGTGGATTTCTTGCATAGCAAAAGCACACCCACATAGATTTTTAGTGCAAACAACCTCAACTACATGGCACTCTTTATACTTCCTGCAGTGTTGCAATACCTCTGCAAGCTGCTACCGTTTCCAACCTTGCTTGAAATTACACAGACACTGACACTGGATGTTGCACAGTTAGCATCATACTGTGTTAACTGAAATCACAAACTTTATCACCTTTGTCTCCTGTCTGCCATGATCACATTTTTTACCTCTGCAAAGGTGGTTATGTTTTTCCTGGTGATTGTTTCACAAGTGTGAGCGGGATAACCCAAAAAGTAATCAACTGAGTTGTCATTTTTTAGAGAATGTTGGTCATGGCACAATGAATAAGTGATAACATTTTGGTGGTGATTCAAATCCAGATGCAAATCAAGGATTTTTTTTAAAGGATTTGTTAACATTGCGGGATCAAGCAGATTTCCACATTTTTGCAAATACCTAAAAACTAAATGTGATTCTCCAATCATGTGCAAGATATACTTTTGAAAGGTTCTGTCCTCCCCAAGCACTGTCTATGCACTGTTGTCCTGTTGGACTAGTGAAATATATTGTGTATAGTATATGCTGAATGGTCTATCTGGTGTGTTGGTTTACTCTGACCCAACATGTCTAATGTCTCATATCTCCTCCACTTACTTTGTCTCTCTTTCTTGATACTATATCTGCCGTTTTCTTTCTTTTTATTATCTAATGTAGAAGTTATGATAGTTGCAGATCTTAGAGTCTTTTGTTTGTGGTCAGCAGCTGATATTACATTTGTCTGAAATTAATTTCATTTGTTGGCCGATGACATCAAAAGCTGCACATATACATACTTTTATAGGTCTTTAATACGCAAGCAGGTGTAAAAACCCTCCATGGCAATACATAAGTGGCGTTACTTTCCACAAATCCATTTTATGATGGCTCAACTGTCCTTATAAGTTTAAATGAATAATCTTCACATGTTAAATGTGTCAAAGCAGGCCTGAATTGGCTTTAAGGGCAATAATTCCCCTTTCACAATCACCAAAGTACCAGTTATTTAGTATGTTGTGGGAGTGCAAACTGAAGTAGACACATAAGGTTTTTTCCCCGCAAGTTACTGTACATAAACCGGACATATATGCTCTTCTATTTGTATCCGTACATGCTGTTCCACCCTCCTCCTCTCCAACACAATCACTTTAAGTGTCAGAGCACTGTTGCATCAGCACTCAACGACTTCTCCGCGGTGTGGGTGTTCATCCTTGTCAAGTGGAATGTCTTATTCACAGTAGGCAGTTTTATGTGACTCACAGTCATCTTTGGTATTGTCCCTCCTCTTACATAACTTCCAAAGACCATTGCACAGTCTAAGGCTGGCATGTGAACAAGGTCATGCTTATGTTTTTGAGGAAATGGAGAGCTTATTCTCAAGGCAAAAAACACATTTGTCTGGGGTTAAGGGCAACATAATTACTGTGCAATCCTTAGATAATAAAAGCTTGTGCATCTCTGGGATTATATCTCCTTAACTCTGAAGCGTCTGTATGTAATTGAGGGATAATGAGTATGAGTCATATCTGATTTAAGTATCATGGCAAAAATGGAAGCATGGACACAGAAATGTTAAAAAAATGGAGATAATGTCATATTTCTCAGTCTTTTAAATAGCTTGGAATGTGATTCACTGGCAGCCTGTCTATGCTTTGCGCTGCCTGTTGCCAAATGCATGCGGGGATATGTGCCAAGACCCTTTTTCTTAGTTTTTTTGTCTGTGAAGGTGATTTTCGGTCCTGAAACACATTCTTAAGATGATTTTGATAATTTTTTTTGCATGATTAGGAGTTTAGAATATTTAGGAGTTTAAAGTGAAGAGGATGAAGCTGCTTTTGCCCTTGGAGATTGCAGGGGCTGAGCCTATTCCAGCTGACATTGGACAAGAGGCAGGGTAGAACCTGGCAAAGGCTCCAGCCAGTCACAGGGCCAACATGGAGAGACAGACAACCATTCAGACACACATGCACAAATACAGAGTTGGGATGGGATTTGAAAAGATTATTGACACTGATGCCATAACTGATTCAGATTAATGATTCTTGATCGATTCCCCTATTGATTCATATGGATTTTCTATGTAGAAAATACAGTATCCCACATAGGATGTCAGCGTCAATTCATAGGTATTTTTTTTGATGAATGTAGATTTTTTTTGACGTCCTTTTTTATATTTAATTACACTTGCTGTGAGTGCTGTAAGCTGTATGTTGTACTTTTCATTTGTAGTTGTTCAAGCACCAACTGAGACAGTAATCCAATTTCATTACACACTGTAATGACAATAAAGACTTCTATTCTATTCTATTAAACACATAGCATCACATGCAATGCTGTGCTGCATACACAAATGCATTTGCAAGTTGCTGGTGTTTGCACACAGGCTTGAAAAAGGTTGTGTAGTCATTTTGTTCACCACTAAGCCACAGTTTTGACTGCAGTGTCTCTTTCCTGCCATGAACATAACTTTTACTCATATTTATCATATCTGCCTACTGCCCCAGATGAGAGTTTTATGTCCTTGATTTGTTAGGTATGCAGGACTAAGAAAAATGACTTGGGGGTGGGGGTTAAGGAAAGAATAATGATAGTAATAATGAAGTATTTGAGCTAGTTGTTACTGATTGTAAACTGGAATAAGTTTCCGATTATCATTCCTACTTCAAGGTAATCATAGTCACCAATAACCTACGGGCATGGTTATGGTTATACTACAGGGCTTTTGTACTTTATTTAAACAGTTTAGGGTTAACTACAACTATTGTCACTTGACATGCCATTAATAACTAGACTTGGAAGAATGAATGAGCCAACATAAAAACATACTGAACCCCCAATGTGTCAGTCAGGATTCTTTTATGGCAAACATATAATAAAGAAATACTGGTGCCTTGATTGATCAGAGACAACTATTGGCTGACATCCATTTCAAAAGATGTAATAGGCTGATGAACATTAAAATTGTATGATTACCTGTGGTTCAACCCCAAGCTCACCTTCCTAATGCCAACAAATCATCCGTCCACTTGTTTACTCATCTGCTGCTCCTGCTCTTTCATCCTCTTATAGAAACTGTGGTAAATTAACAAAACTTTGTTTTCAGTCCTTTCAGTCAAAATTATTAATCCAGTGTTGAAGCATGTGCTGAGACCAACAGAATAAAAGGTTATCAGCTAATGAGCTACTTAACAAATGCATGTTGAGTTTTGTGATGCATTTGAGGTCTAGTCAGAAACATTATATGCTTATTTTGACTTAGTAAAACAAGTTGTTGACAAAGGTAAGTACTTAATGTATTTAATTGTAATTTAAAATGAGGGAAAAGAAATATTTTGGATACAATACTGAATAAATAATGTTGAGTGGGGTTGAATTTGAGATGAACAATACTGGATTTTTGTCGATATCTGATATACCAATATTTCAAAAGTCATTATCACTGATATTGATATCAATGCCAATAGCAGAGCACAAAACCTCTGAACTAAAGCTGACCTGGTCCTTTCATGTTAACTGTCCATTTGTGTTAGAACCAGATGTGAAACAAAGAAAACAACAATTTAATCTTATTTATTTTAATGTCACTGTTTCTAACAACAGTGGGCATTCAGTGATGATGAGGTAAACAATTTTGGTATATGTGTACATTCTGCCAATAATACAGCCTATTGGATATCTATGGCCAAAATGTACAGCCAAAACATCTGCTGTGAGTTTTGGCAAAAATGTTAATATCTGCTGATACCAATTATCAACTTTTAGGCAATTATCTGTCTGATTTTAATATTGTTCTGATAATAATGTACATCTGCAGTGAAATACATTTAGATTTCTCATGAAATATACCTATTATTACAAAACACCTTTTTTTTTTTTACTTTTTCACTGTTACCTGTTAGATAGATTATTTTCAGGCAGTCAATGGTTTTCTCAGTTCACATGAGAAAAAATACTCGTAACATATGAATCATGACGTTATGTAATTTAGTTTTCCTTAGATACCTGTTACATTGCTCATTAGGAGCATTTTGTAATTATCTGAGCAATCACTCAATCAGTTGCTGTAACAAAACATGACCTGTATAGGCATCATCATCAGCTAATTTTATTAATAGGTGATCAGTATTGGCCACAAAGAGACTCAGATAGAGGCATCTCTAACAAATTCCAAAGTACTCACCTAGAAGGCAATGTGAGCACTCAAGTACTGTATTTGTAAACTGCCACCCCTAACTGATGTTTTATAATCATGATCTCTCAAGCTTGATTTTTACCTTGGTCGAGCAGCCCTGACTGCAAATTCCAACCTTTTCATGGATACCATTAGATAAACTACATAACATGTCTGTCAGTGTTTTCCCCACTGTATCTAATGAAGCGTGGCTGCTGGTAACTGTAATTATAACGTGTGATTTCAGACAGCATCACATTCCTCGAGCTGCCTGAGACACAAGCTGTGAGGAGTTCACACCAGCCCGTCATAGATCATCGGCCCTGCATGAGGCCAGACTCATGATTCACCCAGGAAGTGTTAAACACAGACACACAGATAACACAAACCCAGGCAACACTCACCCACACAGCCACTCCTTCAGTAATAAAACAGTGTGAGGCAGAGAGCAGAGAGCAGCAGGGGGTCTGTTCTCAAGGGAAAACACTTTAGAGTGTCACAATAGTTAGTCTTACAAGTAATTTAATGTTCTGAGTTGTTGCATAACAGCGTGAAATTAAAAAAGAAGAAAAACCTTAGTTCATACTGCTGTCATAAACTCTCAACATTCAAATATATATGTGTTTTCCATTCACAAACAACGTTATGAAAGCATGTGAGGGTAAAGCCTCAAAACTAGTGAGATCTTTGACACCCAGTGTGTGAGGAGAGGTACCATTTAAGGAAGAAACTGTGTGAAAATATTACTCTAAAACTGGTTTGGCTTCAGAGGTGCGTGCCTTACTATGTAAGCTTGGGTGATTCTCAGTAATGCCTGCTTTATTAGAATGATCTGGTCACTGGTGAGATGCACACAAAGTCTGTGGCACAAACTAAAACCAGGAGATGAGTATCAAGACTTGCTTTTGAAGAAATTAAATTAAAAAGTGCCAAATGTTTCTTTACTTTCTTTCAGAGGCCTCACTGTTACCTTGGAGTGCTTAATTTGATGTTTTCTCCAGCAACTGTTTCAAGAGATACAGAAAATGATGTAACTGCATATTTCAGGCTTTTAATAGTTCAAACATTTTTCTCACTCTATAAAAATACTTTGAAAGGTCACATGTCCTGCAAAATCAATTTTAATTGTGTTTATTGTTGTTAGAAGGGGCTTGGGGGGCAAAAAAAACACATTTAACTAAATGCACTATGCCCCTTTTAAGAAAATGCCCCTTAAAGCCCTCTGTTTTTGTCATAGCTATACAGCCTTCAACAGACGCCATGACTATTTTGAAAGTCCGCTCCTCGGCCTGTTACCCTCCTCCCGCTTCCAATCAGGCATTGTTTGGGCAGCCAATCAGCACAGAGCTCATTATCATAGCCCTTTGTAGCCTTCCTGACCCCTCAGAGCTGATTGTTTTCAAAGAGGAGGAATAAAGAGCTGCATCTGATCCTCTACAGAGATGACATTTTTCCTCCACAACAGTCCGGTGTCACTCCATCCATGTTTTTGTGACTGTGCTGACCTCTGAACTGAAAAGTTTCTTGCCTCCGCGTCCTCCTTTCGATGAGCTCCTCATCTGTATACTCTGGCTCAAAACTGTAAGGACACCCATCATATTCAAAGTTCTCGTCCACAACATCTTCATCCGATAGATATTCGTCCATTTTGCACAAAACTGGAAGAAGAAAGTTATTGTGTAGCCACCGCTCGCCGATGAAACAATGAGCCGTACTGCGCATGCGCGCAACCGGAAAGAAACTTTTCAGTTCAGAGGTCAGCACAGTCACAAAAACATGGATGGAGTGACACCGGACTGTCGTGGAGGAGTAGCGCGAACGGACCATGATGAAATGTTGGTGAAACTAATGAGTTTTTGGACGATTAATGCAGTTTAAGGAGCGGCTATACATGCCCTGTCTGCTACCATTTATACGGATGTCCGCCGCTCGATTTTGGATCTAAATATCTCCCGAAGCACTGTTTGGATCAGGAAAGCCTTCTGGGTGAGTATATTGTTCTACTTCATTCTATAAACTATGTGAAAGCTGTAGAAACTGAACTTATCCTTTAAGTTCACTGCCTGGGACAGGCAGATACTGTGGAATGCATACAGTGTCATTGACAACATGGTGCCAAGCAGTAAACTGACAAATTACCACAGAGTAGACCTGACAACAAATCAAAGCAGACTGGGCCCACGTAGGAAAGGGAGGTCCAACAGAGTGTCTCAGAATACAGATGGATCTGAATATGAACCTAGTATAAAGAGCACATATTTTGTCTTAACTGCACCGAGTCTGCTCTGCACTGGGCTTGCCAGCCCTAGCCAACTGGCTTGAACTGCCAGTAAAACAATGGTACGACGGCTGGTAGGTCTATTCAAGGATTCAAGGGTAAGGGGAACAAGCTGGGTTTTTTGTGTTTGTTTTTGCAGCCACTGGCACTGTAAAAAGGCAGACAGGGAGAAGTCTAGATGCTGCAGACTCTTTGTCTTGTCTGTAGACATAAACATAGAGGGACATGAAAAAAAAAAACACTACAAGAAAGTAAAACTCATTTAACATGAACAGAGTTCCTGCACTCAAATACTGTTTCTCCATGCCTGCACATTAAGCAAACTGAGCAAATATTAGCTCGGCCAGCTGTATTCCTTTTTGCTAACGCTATTTCTGCGAGGATGGGCATATTCATACTTCAAATAAGCTGACCTACCTAGAAATAGCTTAGGACATTTTAGCTCTAGCAACTCCACTCACAAATTAGAGCATAATTTGTGAACCCTAATTAGCTGCTGGCTGCTTAGCAAGCCAGTCAAGGTTGATTGGCAAAAGTATTTTGGTAAAATACTTCACCCATCTTACATTCAATTGCATTTTGGATTTATTCATTTATTCTTTTATAGCTGTTATTTCATAAACACTTTGCCTGCCACCATATTGCATAAGCATCTTAGATTATTGAGACCGACAGTGGAACACGTCTTGCAGTAATTATACTTGGTTATACAATTCAGTGCTGTTTTAGCTTAATTAATTAAGCAATGTGCAGCCCAGACTTAAGCTGTGCTTGAAGTGTTACATAAATGCCACTTTGTCAGACTACCTTGTTTTAAGATTGTCTCACTGAGACAAATATGTACACATGCCATCATAACAACAGGATAAGGTGATATGTCAAAGGGGTCTTCTTTGTCTGCTCTGTGATACCAGAAAAACAGGATTTTTATAAGCTCCAGCTTTGAGCTTTGCACCTGGGACAACACCAGGCTCAGCAAGGGGGGAGGTTTATCAGAATGACAAAGTGGGGACTAGTTTCTGTAAAACACATCAGAGAGACAGAACAGCCAACAAGAAGGAGGCTGAGTGGGAGAGAAGCTGATGGGCTCTGCAGAAAACATTAGGGACACTTCTCAACAAAGTGATTTGACTGCACACACAAATATGTAGAGACAGCTGACACACACAGAGAAAAACATTAGGCACTACACTAAGACTCATCTTGTGTTCAAACTGGGCCAATGGCTATAAGAAATAACTAAAACTATGACGTCTTTTCTTTCTGTTGTATCTGCTGTGATATGAAAAACTACAGAAAATCATACCAGTTAAAATAATATGTATGTTATTTCAAGTGCATTAAAAAACTCATCTGAAATGATTTACACAATACCTGGATTTGTATTTAATTTTTCTTTAAGCAAAATTAATCCAAGAAAATTTTTGTTCCTACCACTGGGACCCCTGGCACCCATTTATATGAGGCTGATGGCTAGCTGAAGCAGGGTACACACTACATGACAATCGGCCCCACTTTTGGTTCAGAAACCCTGCTTCTAATCATTATCTGTCGGTCCGTAAGGTTTTCTTACCTTATTACCCTGTGGTGTGAGGTGTGTAAAGAGACATTTTATCCTCTCAGAAGTATATTTACAATCTGAAGTCCTTATGTGTGTGGACGGCATCGAGGACAGTCCAACACATCTGCTGTGCTTTGTCACTTGGACCAGAATAAAGTCATTAGGGGAGCAAGCTGGCTGAAGCAAGTGCAGCCATGGCAACGAAAGTAAGCATTATATTAGGCAAACATCAGAAATGGAGGACCAACTTGTTGCTTTGTACAAGCATCTGTACAGCATAACCTGTAAATTATATACAACAGACTGACGAGTAGAGGAGAAGGTAGGAAATCACAACCACTGAGGATGTCACAGGACGCTAACCACTAGCCACATTAGGCTTAAATTCCTCCCTACACTAAAGTCATGTTTACAAGCTGCCAGAGAAGAGGCCCTGGTTGTTGGTGAGTAAATCATGAGTGTGTGGTGTGCTATGGCTCTCTGTGTGGCACACCACACACTACAAGAGAAAAAATGACAAATCTGTGGACTCTCGCTGTTTTAATGTCTGTTAAGATTTAAAATATCTTTAAAAGTGTGCCAGGCCTTAAGCCCCATTTGACCAAATCAAAATTGTAAAAGCAAGATTGCAATATTCATGTAAAATCTAACAGGTAAACTGTATGCTGTGAAATAAATATGCACTTATTTGATATTACAGTTCTTTGATTTCCATTACATTGAAAATCTTTGCATGTTTAGAACAAATGATCATACATGAAAGATAGCAATGCCATTTATGGTGTCACCCAAGTTCAAACACTAACCAATAAACTTCAATGAAGAAGTGCCAGCTAATGATTTACATAGTGGTGTAAATGTCATTATTTTCTAATGTTAACACACTCACACATCCCCATGAAGACAAATGAGACACAGATCAGCACTCAGAGGATATGAATATGGATTAACACTCGGTGACTCACCAAGAAACACACTCAGTGTGATTATGGGCTGTTGCATTGCCATGGTAACACATCCTGTAATACTCTTGCACCTCATGTTTGTGTAGGTGGACATTGGCAACATAGTCACACTTGCCCCAAATTTCACAAAATGTGATGGCACTATTTTTACTGTGACCTTAGAGCAGATCTGTTACTGGTTCACTGAAAGAAAAGGTGCAAAACAGGAATTAACATTTTAAATGTGACACTTATTTCAAAACAGATGCTGTCTCTGAAACACCTCTGTTAAATTATCTTATTTTTTTAAGGGAGGTACAAACTGGTAATCTTGCAGTGCAGCTGGATCTACCTGATTCACTGTCTGTAACCAGTCAGATCCACCCTGCAAGCTCCAAGCAAAATCGACTGAGCTCTGTCTGCATTCACACTGATCCATCAATGTCCTTTAAGCATGGAGAGATGGGAGCTTCGGGGAAGTGAGTACTCATACAGAGATTAGCATAGATGCTAACAGCTTCAACTGCACTTTAAGCAGATCTGGATCATATTTCTTTATTAAATGAGGAGCAAATAAATCTGAAAGCATTTCTTGATTTAAAGAATATTTTTTGCTCAACTTCTGACATGTTCTGGCTAGATTTTGTATTTTAGACCGCAGCAGTAGCGCCTGCAACTTATAACATCTGATTGGAACGATTGTCCAATCACCTGCCAAATATGCTTCATAAAAATTCTGCCCTCACACTTGTGATACTTTCTGCCGTTTCCTGATTCCAGATTTCCCTGTTTAATAGCTCTTGAGTTATTTGCCTAAAACCTACTCATATATTGGATTTTGGCAGGCCTACAAACCCCTACAGTAAGGCCTGGTCAAAAACTCTCATAAAACAATATCCCTCTCAAGAAGTGGGTGTGCTTTCCAGCACTGTGCTTTATTGTTCTTCCATTGGAGTTAGCTGTAGACTGAACACACACCTGGCTCAGTGAGTGAGGTCAAGCATCTTCTAATAAAATCAGAGGGGAAAATTTCTAATCGACTATTGGGGCACACATTTTCTCAAAGTTGGAGCCAGCAGGAGTGAGGGGGGATTTTTCTCATGTTGGGATGTTGGTTTTCAGATGAGAAATACACAAGCAAAATCCATAAAAAAATGTATTTTGTATATTACGCAACCTTTGAGACTGTATAATGTGAAGTGTATCTGAATACAAAACAAATTTATAAAGGACAAATTACATGCTGTACATATTCGTTTAATCAATGTCATATCTGCTCACAAACACAATTATAGGTCAGCTTTTCTTGTCTGACATCTTTCAATGTAGATTATCAAGGTGCTAGAAAGCTATCAATAGGAACAACACTCCTACATTTAATCCCACATTCAATGCTCTGATTTGCTGTCTGGATTTGGCAGTGATTCAGAGGTGATTCATCGGTTTGGAAACAGGAATAACTTTCATTCAAAGAACACATCTACTACCACCTAATGTGCTCTGTTTGAGGGTACTCACTATTCTTACTCCACATATTGGTCACATATATTTCACACTGTGTACAAATAGAATTAAGTTGAGCACAGATCCAGATATGGGAGTTGTAATATCCTTTTTGTACGTTTTATGATTTCTGTGCGGACGCATTAAAGTTCTTCTGATCCTGTGCAGTAATAAAAAAGCAATAGTTGTGCAACAAAATACTGAGTCTCAGAGAGTGTTTTCATTTTTTGTACACCTCTGTATATTGAGTGTAAAAACAGTCTTATTCTAGACTTCCTCTGGAGGGACACAGCTGACGTAAATGTGTGCACATCTGTGAGTGCGTTTAGTCAAACAGTGTGAGTAAAAGATGTGTGATTTACACACGAGCGACATGTGATTAAGATAGGCTGAGCTGACTACAGAGCAATAAATTTTCACAGAGCCACTTTTAACTACCGCGCCTGTGTGAAAACATGAAATGAATGTTAATGTTAATTAATGACAACCTCTGCTTGAACCAAGACAAACACATGTTACAGCTATAAATGAATATTCAAGACGGACAGGAAGAATTATGACAAAATAAATACTGGCCAACAGATCATTGTTTCATGCCTGACTGAGTTTCATCCTGCTAAGATTAAGATGGTATTTCTGCAGAGTGGGAGTGCTGACTGCTTCCAGGAGAAATAGCAGGAGAACATTTCAGAGCCTAACACAGACTGATACAGAGTACTCCCTGTACTGAAGTTATGGTAGCAGACTTAATTTATTAGACTATGAAAATACCTTGTAAAACTAAGAAAGCTCACACATCCAACAAAAAATATCTACATACAATCACCAACAGCAAATTGTGACAGTAGATGCACACATAGTGCCATATTACGAACAACATTTTCAGAACTTTTGTAATACTACTTTGTATAATGTTACTGAGTCAGTGCTTTAATGTGTTTAAGTGTGGCTTTATACTTGTGCCTCTGCTTTCATATAAATATTCTATAGGGATGCACGATATTATAAGTTGAATATTGGTATTTGCAGCTAATTGCTTCAAAAGCCTAATACTGGTATCAGCAGCTATAAAAATTTCTGCCAATATTATAGTTATATATATTATTAGGTTTGGAATATTTGTGCACGTCAATTATAAATTGAAAAAGTGTGAGCCCCCCCAAAAAGGCTAATCTTCACAGATAAGTAAATCAGTGTTTGTAGCTCTCTTTATTGCAAATGAAGCACAATTTTACTGTTGCTGTTAAAATATATATTTTGGATATGACAAAGGGTAATCCAAAATAACCTACTTTTAGTCATTTTTGTATATAGATATCAGTAACGGTCAAAATAAGTTTTGAAATATTGGCATATTGGCATATTCAATATTGGCAAAAATGCAAAATCATGCATCCCTAATATTCCAAATCACCTTTTGAGTGACGGTCAGGAAGTTACTTGCGCTGTTCACAGGAGAGGGAGAAGCCATAGACTTTGTTGTCACATGCACAGAGGTACACTGAAGGGCAAATAAAACTCAAAATAGAAGATCATGACCTTTTTAAATCATAAAATGATGCTGCTACATTTTCCAACTGCATGTGTGTTGTTGTTGTAAACAACTCTTTGATGGCCTAAATAAGCATGTCCGCATCCGCTGAGTATTTCTGATTGCTGTCTGTAGCTGATAAACAAATGTTTATTGTCATGTGATGACATAGGAGTACCTGCACTTTCTTGCAGTGTTTTCAGTGTACACAGCTGTCATTCAGACCACCTCAGACTCTCACAGATCCTCTATTCATGTGCAGAATGTGTAGAAAAATAGCCATTTATCTGCAGCAAAATCAAAGCTTGTTCCAAGGTGGATGATCATAAGGACAGTTTAATCATGGGACGAGTCAGTCTCAGAGTTCAACTTTTGATCTTCAGAAGTACAAGGAAGTGAACCACAAAAATAAACTAGAAATCATTAACTGCCGGAGGGTCTTCCCGTTTACTGAGAATTTAGTGGTTTTATTGTTTGTAGTCTGTGCCAAGAGGATATTTTAAATTCGATGACCTTCAAGCTTATCTTGAAAATTTTATTATACGACCAAACCAGTCTAATTTTACCCACAGGCTGTTTCACTTCCTTAATCTCATTTCTCCAGAATTCATAAAAAAAGAGGGTTATGCATTAAATCAGCAGAGTTTTGTAGTATTTTTGCCCAAGAGGGTCAAAAACAGGAATTGAGAGTTTCAGGGACCAAAAAAAAAAATACCAAAACAAGCCTGAATAGTTTTGTTTGATCATGATCTCTTAGTAAAATGTTATATGGATCTGAAAACTGATCCATAAAGTTTCATGAGTAAACAACAACATCAGCAGACATTCATGGTCATAAATTCTTATCTGACATTTATCTATCAGCTATCATAAAACAGAGCTCTGCCAGCCTCAGCTGTTTACAGTCGGCTGGGCTTCTGTCAGACACTCAGATGTGTTATGGGCTGTTTCGATTGCCTTATGACACGTTTTATGATATTTCCTGCTGTCATCTTGAAGTCAACTCACTTTGGGTCCCCTATTGATTTTACAGGAACATGTATGCAGGTAAACCCTGAAAAGGTTACAGGAAAAGAGGTGGTCCCCACAAAGTAAGACAGAAAAATCTTTAGGTCTTTAATGAATAAGCACTAAACTTCTTTCTATGTCTCCTACACGACCACACACACCTACACAGTCTGACACACACAAAGAAGACATGTGAGGTTTTTTAGGATGTAGTTACTGACCGATTGATTATGAACACACACAGTGGGTTTTTCTTGTGAAGGTGGCACCCGCGGGACAGCACCGCAGTTTAAAGAAATATACAAAAGGGCGTAATGAAAAGCAGAGGAGGCGTAGTTGGGGAGATCCAGAGCGGGGTAGCTTAAGGTTTTGCTGACTCATAGACCTATTGTTGTCCCTTCTCCACACTCACTGTTTTATGTGACAACCATTTAGCATTATATCAAGTGAAAGCATTACGATCATGTTCCTCATTGCAGAATTTCCCACTTTTAGAAGTTTTGCTGGCATGATACTAGAATTTTGATGTAATACTATAGAATACCAAACATCATTTTAGTATTATTCTAGTAAAAGATGACCTCCAGGTCAGTTATTTGTGATTTCCAAACCTCTGCAGTATATAGAGACACAAAACACAAGCCAGAGTTAACAGCAACAAACCACATCAAATACAGGATTTTCTCAAAGAATCATGTAGACTATACCCAAATAAAGCATTCACTCATAATCATCTTTTAAAACCCAGAGTGTACGCAATGAGTCTGCGCTCTGTACTTTGTTTTCTTGTTAAGGAAATTCTGGGCCCTATTTCGAAAGTAATTCACTGAAGCATTCCCACCACATCAGAAATGATCAAAAGATGTCTTCTGCCTGACACGCAAAACCGTTACATCACTTATTTATTTCATAATTATAATCTACTAAACACGAGGTAACTGTTCAGGGTATCAGAGGCCTCTCAGCTCACTGTTCTGTTTAAAACTAAATTAAGATTTGTCAACAAACACTCTGATATTACACTCTGAAGAGGGTGTACTGTTGTGTCATTCTATTTTTCTATAACCAAACAATTGACAGAAAACTTTGTCAATTAAAACTCAATCCTTCAACTCCCACAAAAAAAAAAGCCATGAAAATGTCTTTTTTTTTTTTTGACAAATTGGGTTTTACACCCTAGATATTTATAAATCATTGACCTCTACCAAATGGTTGAGCTGGTAGTTTATAGTTGAAGAAGTAATCCCATTGTAAAAGTGAAAAGAGAACAGAAATCCAATCTTTTTTGAGAAACACTTTTAACTTTCACTCATATTAATTTCATATAAGCCATTTTTTTTTTGTTTTTAATGACTGGTTTTATTGTAATGTTAGGTTTACCTATCTGAGAAATTCCCCTCTTAGATAAGAAATTAATATAACATTTTTTTCTCTTATTGAAATTACATTAGTTCTGTTGGTTGGCCATAAACACCCAGCTCAACTGTTTGGTTGAGCATATTTATATTAATTTTATTTCATTATATAAGATAAATGATATCATTTTGATATCACCTCATTTGATACCCCTTAAGACTTGTTTATATTGTGTAAGTTACATTAATCTGTTGATTAAGGTTTCTGGCACCATCATACATGTAATATGTCATCTTACCTCTAAACATTTTGTTAGAATGAGGGATTTTTTTACTTTTATAGATGGAGGGAGATTTAAAAATCTATTACCTTTAAAAAAAATACAAGGAACAACTGCTTTTTTTCTAGCATTATTTTTAGCCCCCACAAAATATATATGGCCCAATCAGGTAAAATAAGTTTAATGCATTTATGAATAAGATACAGTTACTTAAAGTTTGGTTTACCAAGCAGTTGACCTGAGAGTTAAAGGGTTAATATCATCATCATGTTCTCATGTCAATGTCCATCAACATCAAAATAAGCATCACTTTCACAAAGGGCTGGGGCTAAACCCTTCTAACTCATTCTACCACTGAGGACTACAGAGGAGAAGAGGAGTTGGGTAATTCATTTCACAACTCAGGAACAACAGGACAGAGTCTAGCCAGTGAATTTGAGCCATGCTGAAATAGGAGCATCTGCAACTAAAAGCCAATGAAGAGGGATTTACAGACAAGTGACCGTGCTGTTTTGGGCTGGTTAAAGACCAGACATGCTGCTGCATTCTGGATCATCTGCAGAGCTTTAAATATGCAGCAGGGCGGCCTGCTAGAAGGGAGCTGCAGTTGTCAATGTGTGAAATTAGTATGGTCTGATCCTCCTAATGTTGTGAAGGGCATTTCGACAGGACTGAATGATATATATATAAATCTCAGTATTTTTTCCAAACAAAGAATTTTCAAAAACACAATAATGAAGCTCAAAGTAAGGATTGTTTAAGCACAAAAGGCCCCAAAGGCTTGAAGTATAGGGCTGCAGCTCACCATTCTACATAATTAACATATTGCACTTTATGTTGCTGATGTAAAAGGTGGAAAAGACTTGTCATAATCAAACTTTTAGCAACCTGTTTTTGACACCCTCTGTCAAAACATCATTATGCTGCTCATCCAAGATCTTGAACACAAAGAGCCAAAACTTTTATTTTACTATCCAGCCTGATTTTACCACAACAGTTAAATTGATTCAAACAATACTGCTTAAACTTTTTTGCGCTAAGGAATAAATCGATAGGAATTAGGAAAGACTTGCCAAAATGTTTTATACCAAGCATGTTAGGGCTATTTTGCTTGTTCCTAAAAAAAAATCACATGACGCTATGCTGTTTTCAAGACTGGTATTCCAGTAACTCCAAGTTGTAAGAGCAGCATGTAAAGACACTCACTGTCAGTGACAAATATACAACCATGTTCCCCATCACCTTAAATAAACTACATCAATGAGTTATTAGCGGTTCAAATATCATGATAATTTCCTTTAAACAACACATGCTTCAGCTTGGTTTACTTCTGTTGTCTACAGTGTCCTGTTTCTCAGGATGAGAGCCAAATCGTGTAGAGGATGGAAAAAAAATCATTCATCATGATTTTAGTTTCGGGGCTGACAGCGTCCAAGACATCTCCTGTCGTACACAAAGTCAGACAGCTTATTCTAGCTGTCGGCACAGGACAGCTTGAAATATAGCACAATAATCCCATTATCACGGCTCGCTGAGTTTGCTTCCAGTCAGTCAGTCAGTCAGGTTTTGGGTATTCCCCTCATTCCTCCTGGATTAGATTAAATTCTTCTTATCTCTTTGTGCGTGTTTTGTCAGCTCGCCTTTGGGTTTTTATTCCTAGACAGTAAACCCCTGTCAAATGTGATTTTTGGCTCCATGTAATGTTGTCAGAGTTTAACAGTGAGCGGTAAGCACTACACGTCACAAGTTTATTGAAATACATATATCACTGTATATTTCACTGGAAGAGAGCTGCTTGTATCTATGCAAATTCACAGAAAATTTGGGTTTTATGGGATGTCCCTCATAAACAAGTCATCTCTCTTTTCTCTAACTACCTGTGTGTGGAGGGAAATCACATCACAGGTACTTCCCGTGTTGTAAATCATACATTTGTCCCTTCATGTTTCCAAAACGTCAAGCTAAAAGCAGAAATAAATCTTGACTAAGCGCAGGATCTTCACATGAGCTTTTCATCTGAGCTAAACTTTGTGTCATGGGGAAACTTGGCTGAGCATGAGTGCTCTTTATTTGTGTGTCAAATGACTTGGTGTGCACGGGAATTCCCCTCTTATCAGTCGCTCTGCTCTGGAATCCGTCTGTAGCGCTAATGTTTGTTTGGGTTGGTGGAGAGGAAAGAGGAGCCGGGGAAAGAAGAGAGGGTCAGAGAGGAGAGACAGGGGAAGAGAGTGAAAACATCATGTGTTTGTCCAGCCAGATTAACAGATAACTTATCTGTTAACTCTATCCTAAATTAAATCTCCTAGATATTTTGAAAAAGGGTACCATTTCAGTGATGTTTGAAAAAACAGTCTGATAAGTCAAAGGTTTATGAATTTTAACAGTAAATATCCATGACTTGAGACTGACCATTGTACCATTATGTTACCATTATTATAGTGACTGTCATATTTGTAATTCAACTTAATTCAATATTTGCAGCACTTAAATGTCACACCTTTTATTTTCCTTTTTGTCTTCCTTTTAAATCCCTGATTTTCTCTTTTCCTTTTTGCTCTTCTGTTCCTTTCCTGATAAGGTCTCTAGTGGAGATTTTATTTAGGTATACTAAAAATAATCAATAAATGAATGTATATTACTATTCATTTTTCTCTTAATCAGGCTCACATGCTAATGAATTTATGTGTTGGGCCTGAAGTGGGTGGGGTTGGTAAGGGTAGGCTGATGATCCGGCATCTTTCTGCTTATTCTGTTCTTGTTCATTTGTTTGTACAATGTCATTGACTAAGCCCTTTAAGATATAAGTCAATACAAACGTTGTTCCAAAAAAAATGACCTTATTTGGTAAACTTACAGCCTAACCTTGGTTCTAGATGGATATTTCTTATGTGCACAGTTTCATACTACTCTACTCCCCTCCTTAGTAAGGGTAAATATAGAAAGTACTACAATACAGACATGAATTTACATTTTAGTGCTTCCAGCTCTTTTGTTTACAAGTCTATCTCCTGCCAAGAACTTACTTGACCCACCGGGTGGACTGTTCAATATATTTTACTTGTCCATCTGGGTAAATGCCCATAGAAAGTGTTTGAGAATGGGCAGAACCTTTCAATAACAAATCCCACAGGTGAATAGACAGTCATTCAGTCAATCACATTCATTACGGGCCAACCAGATACTGTAATAAGCGGGTGCTACTGCTGTGGTGTAAAATACAAGATATGAGCCAATTTGTAGAACAAACTGTCACCAAAACATATCAGCAGTGGAGCAAAGATATCATTCATACCATGTGCTTTCAGTGTTATTTTTTTTCATATAATACAGAAATGTAGTCCATAGCTGATAAAACTGCTACTGAAGCTGTTAGCATCTATGCTAACTTCTGTACACGCCGTCACTTTCTGCTGTCGTCTCACTGGAAGCTCACACCTCTTCCTGCTCTAAAGGACTCTGATTGGGCTGTGCTGCTTTGGGCTGCTCACAGTTGTTGTAGATCAGAGCTTGGCAAGATGGATCTGTCCGATTACAGACATTGAATCAGGCTGATCCAGCTGCACTGCAAGGTTAGCCAAAACATGGTATAAACAGGCTCAAGACATTTCAATACTCAGTTTTTCAACAACATAAAACACTTCTTGAAATGTCCAACGTGTTTATTTAAAAGCTTTTTTACATCTTACAAAAGGCATTTTCTAACAAGTGGCTAACCAGGACTTCACAGTTTGTCCTGGGCATTGACCGTTTTCATTTTTTCAGTGGACTAAGTTATAGGTCCTTTATATCCCAACATCAGAGTTTTACTTTTGCCAGTTACATTTACACCTAAAGAAAGTGTGAAATCAGTGTTCATATTGGCCACTGGGCTTATTTCAGTTAATAATTAAAGTAAAAAAACATGAACGAAAACAGGATCTTTGTTGATGGAACCAGCTCAATGCTAACTTCTGCACTTCAGTTCATAGTCCCTTTTTTGATTATAAACAGGGTGACATTTTTTGGTGGGTGGGGCTTAGCTGGAGGCAAAAAAAATCCTCCAAACACATTAGCTAGTGCTTGGTAGCAAGGTGCTTTAGGATAGTTCTTGACAACAGCAAAAGATAATACAGGTCTCGTTAAATATGTGAGGTCACATACGCCCCAGGAGAAAAAGTGCTGCAGAAAAGAAAATTGCACAGAGGAATTTTAACAGACTGGCTGAATTTCAGTTTTAAGCACTAACTACTATTCCTCTTTAGACCCTGCCGAAACGCATTAACATGGATTAGCATCTAGATCAGGCCTTCAGATACCATGCTAAGCGACTGCCCTCAAGTAGTACAATCTTATAATACATCATCATTACATCTTCAGTGGTAACAATTGAGCATCCAAGCCTTGTAAGGTGCTAAATAGATTAAAATGGCACTTTATTATTAAAAAAAAATTAAAGGCCTAGCAGTGATGTGTTGTTACCTCTGCAAGGAGGTTATGTTTTTGTCGACATTTGTTAGGTTGTTTGTTTGTGAACCCCCAAAAGAAAAACACAGGATTTGATTAAAT
The DNA here is from genome assembly GCA_037902135.1 of Cetoscarus ocellatus. Classification (NCBI taxonomy): domain Eukaryota; kingdom Metazoa; phylum Chordata; class Actinopteri; order Labriformes; family Labridae; genus Cetoscarus; species Cetoscarus ocellatus. The sequence continues at coordinate 1,021,143 of JBAMNC010000327.1, read as the reverse complement.
GTTCAGGGTATGTTTATCATGGCACAGGGAAGAAGGGATTAGACTTTGGTGGTGATGCAAACATGGATGTGGATCCAGGATTTTTTATATATATATAAAATTTTTTTTTTTTCAGGATTTGCTAACTTTGCCAACAGGGCTGTTTCCCACTTTTCACCAATAACTTAGTTAGTGCTGAACAGATATTCATGACATTTTCAGGTAATGTTGGTTATAGCACAAGGAAGAAGTGGTCAGATTTTGGTGGTAATCTGAATCAGGAAGTGGATCCAGGACTTATTTAAAGGATTTGTTCACAGTGTGAGGTAGAGCAGTTTTCCACATTTTTGACAGTAACTCACCCAACAATGTTGGATATGCCTTGGAGGGGGTTAGGGTAGGGTGTGCATTCTTAGAGCACTTCTAGTTTGTGAATTAGCCCTTTATGCACTGACTCTTTTTGTTCACGATATGAGAAGCCTTCCCTTTAAGAGACAGCTACCCTTTCAAACTCATTTTGTTGTTGAGTATTAGATATAAAAAAAACCAATGAAGTCTGAATGAAGAGTTGTTTGAGTGCTGAAGAATGGCTCCTTTTATTGAGCTCATCAAAATAACCTCAGACCACGGCTAGACTCCTGTGCTGCCTGCTCTTAGCAAGGCAAGGCCATTTAATCAATAGAGCACCATTCATATATAGCCATTCAAAGTGCTTTACACACAGTTTAAAACAAAGATATATTACACAAAAAGTATTTAAGACATACAAACAGAAAAAAGACAATTAAATGTGAAACACTGGGGAATTTCAAGATTAAAAGGACAAAGATGAGATACAAAAAATAAATATATATTTAATTAAAAGAGCTGAGGAGATTAAAAAAAAGAAGAAAAAGAAAAAGACACTGGATTTATGAGAAGGTTGTAGTAAATAGAGATGTATTAAGTCCAAATTCATGTTGCTTTAAGACAGGAGTAAATAAATATCAAATAGTAAAGGTTGTGTGGTGTATGATTTGTTCACAGTATGGAGGAACCTCAGCACATCTCTCTGTCTATTCATGTATTTTAATAAATGTGTGTTTCTCAGCGTGGGTAGACGGGCACAGGAGGAGGGGAAACACAGGGCAGCTCACCCGTGTAAGAAGGTGTTAATATCTGGCAAAGATAAAATTATTTTTAAAATGCATTATCATTTAATTCAGAAAGCTGTCATAGAGAGATAGGTGATGACATCAGAGTGTGATTAAACTGATACTTTTTCTAATTCTGTTTTCTTTCCTGTGACTCATTAATTTAAATTACATCTGACATCACTTATTATTCTATGATTCTGAAATCCCCTCTTCTAATCAAATTCCATCAAGTTTTCTTCCTTCTGTGAATGTAGCTAATACAGCCTTATGTGGGGGTTTCAGACAACCCCCACATAGCACAAAGTGTCCCATTGAAATGTGTGAGAGGGCCCATGGGTGCCTTGTCCTACAACAAGCTCTTTTTTCTACAACAGACGGACTGGAGCTCAAACATACTTGTAGTAGGAGGTCTTTCAGTGTCCCGATTGTTAGTAGATTTCACAGATTGTACGGTGAAATGAAAAAAGGGCTTGTCTGAGGGCTTATAAAAACACTTTTCAGTGAAAAGGGGAAACATTTATCTGAAAAACACTGGGCAGAAAAATCTGACTTTGTGATCTTGTGAGCAGCTGGATCAAAAGGGTAATTATGCTCATACAGAGATTACTTTTGAGATTTTTTAGGTAATTCCAGGCACAAAATTCCCCATGAGATTTTATGTGTCACACTATTACCACGTTTGTTAAATATTTGATGTATAAGAGCCACTTTTTTTTAACTTTTTCCATTTATTCCCAGTGTGATTGCAGCACGTGATGATCACATGTAGATATTTTTTGACCAAGGGCTCACATGGGACTTTCCACATGCTGTGAAGTATGAAAGTAGAGTGAAAGTTCATCTTTTAAATCATATAAAGTTACAAGGCTGCCTGATGTAGTAGAAATCATAATAATGATTGTTTTATAGAGATTAAGACTAAAATTACTATATATTCCATGTTGTACTTAGTTTCAAATAATAAGGTACATTTGCTCCACTGACACACAACTGTGTGGCACATTCTGGAAATTATCAGGCATCATTCCTGGTTTGAAAACCAAAGTTATAAGTAACTATATGACTCTGACAGTTTAATTGCACCGTCAAGTCAAGCTATGGAAAGAACTTGACCAGGCGATTTAACAAGTGGTGTTGTCTGAGAATACATGCGGTGTGATTATTCATTGAGGCATATCAGCCTCGGTTTTTGAGATATTTATCCTTTTAAGTTTCTACAGACTTTTATTCTGATGACTTTGCTAGCAAGTCAGCAAGCTGTGAACTGGTTAACGTATAAAAAAAAAAAATGAACAAATGCACTGTTCTGCGCATTTTACTCAAACTCAATGCTTCTCTTTTTAAACACATAAGATAACCACCATCCTTCAAGCTTTCCGTTTTGTCTAAAGCAGACAAAAATGCTGCCAGTTTGTACTTTATTCACGAATGAGAAAACCTGGTATTGCTTGCCCATGACAAACAATTCTAATTTAATCAGAAAGGAGTTGTTAAAAAGATTCTTAAGTCAATTTCACACACGGCTTTCCTATTTAATGGCCCCTCATGATGGCAACTCAGAATGAATGAGGGGATTGTTGACAGGATTTAATGGGCCAAATAAGAAACAAACATAGACATAGACAATACGTAAATGTATCACTCACTCTACCTTTTGAGTGGCATTCTTTCACTCTTCAGTTCATCAAAAATCTTACTGTATCATTCCATGCCTTTACTTCTAAATTTTCAACTACTGCAGAATCACTGTCTTATGATGTTATTGTAGTCATAAGCCACACACCTTTGATCACATTGTGTGTTACGCAGCACTTTCTACCAATAACTGTCACATTAGACAAAATTACTTTCAGAAAAAAGGGGAATTAAATGAGCAGAGTTATTCAAAATGTTATTTTTGGTAGGAGAAACTCCGGATTACAAACACTTAGATTTAATTCTTTCAATTCTGATGTCAAATTTGTCCCTCTTTCATTTTTTAGATGAAAGTCTGTATCGCGAATGACCTACATTTATCTCTCCTAGAATATGATTGAGATTAAATTTCTGTACAAAATCAGGTTAATGCTGTTAGAATCGTCTCCAATCTTGTTCGTCAGTGACTGTGCTCATTCATGTGTCCATGTTTCTGCTTTTTGTGCGTGTCATGTGAGCATCTAACCTGCTGCTGAGTGACCTCGATCAGCTGCAGGAGCCTCTGAGCTGTCCTCTATAAATGATCTCATTCAGCCACTGATGATTAGTCTGGCCTGTCATGCTTCCTCTCACATGAGTGTTGTTGACCACAGTTTGGTGTTGATGCACGCTTGTGCGTCTTTGTACTTAACTTCACTTTCAGGACGTTGATATGGCTGTGAGAAAAGCCTTTCTTTAAACCAAGCACTTTTACTAGGCTTTCTAATGAAGACAATGTAAAATTTGAAGTGTAATTTGACTTACTTTACCAATACATCATCTCACAATAAAACACTACCTGCTACCATTATGATGATTAAAAAGATATCAATAATTGAACTTAAATCAATAAAAAAAAAGCAAATTTGCTGGTGAGAAGAAAAGAAGAAGAGGAATAACAAGAAAAATGGGTGTGGAAAAAGGAACTTTTGACAAAGTTCATGCACTAAAATGACATTCTGTCTCTGCTTTTGAAAACCACAATCCCACCAATACCACAAACTTATACTCCCTTATTGATTTAAATTGCCTTTCTAAAAGTTATTAATCATCAGTTTATAGTGCATGCCCTATGAAATCCCTTCAGGAGAGTAAATCTGGCATCTTTATCCTCTGCATCACTGTCTCCTGACCATCTGTTTCCAGGACCTGTGTCTTTTTGTACTGTCAGCAGTCTCCTTCTAACAAAGACATTAGTGGATTAACAGCCCCACACACCAAGTGTCTCTTAGTGTTCAAGGGTGTGGACACGGTGGTTTTTAGCATGTCTCAGAGGAGGCCAAGAGAGTATACAATGACAGTGCCTGGCACAAACATTGACTTTTAATATCTCAACCAATTATAAAACTGTGAGAGAATCCACATAAGGACAATTATGACAGATTTAACAGTTTTGCTTGTACATTATTTTGTGTGCAACAAGATGTTTGGCACAGCACACAACACATTAACCAACCCATCTTGCAGCTTGTAGTCTTTCACAGTCAAACATAATCTTACTGTTAAAAACATTCATGGCAGACGACAACCAAAGAGAACTGCAGCTAAATGTGGTTAGCTGTAAGCTAACTGGGACACCCATAACAGTAAAAATTTAGATCAAGCTTTTCTCCTTGTTACTTCCATTTTGGTGTGATCTGTGGGACAAGTAGTTACCAGCACTTTTGCTGTTGCCACAAATCAACTTGTTCTTATTCAATTTCGTAACTACTTCCTCTTAATACTCATTTCCATGGCTGTGTTTGTTCTGCTTCCAAAACACACAGGACAAGGTTTGTCGTTCTTGTTGTTCTCCCTACACATCATGATTTCTGATTGCTAATATTGAACTTATCTGATATCTACAATTGAAAATCAAGGCAACCGTGACCTAACCTGACACACCAGATAGACAGTTCAATACAAACTATTGGGGATATACATTGTATTAGCCCTTTTAGGCAACAGCCCACAAAAAGCGTTTGGGAAGGGCAGGAACTTTAAAATACATACCACAGTCACATTTATTACAGGCCAATCAGACAATGTCATATGTGGACATAACTGCCACTGAATTATGTAGAAAACGCGAGCTAATTCAAACAACAAACTCTCAATAAAACCCGTCAGGAGAGGAGGAAAATCATCTCTTCCGTCAAGAAATACTGTCAGTTAATGAAGAAATGTTGCACAGTGCAGATCCAAACTAATAATAAAGCAGGTAGCATTAATTCTAATCCGTGTGCAAACAGTCATGGTTTACATGCTTGCAGACACTTCTTTGATTGGGCGATGCCTGTGCAGACAGACTTCAGTCATTCCAGTTTGAGGCTTTGAAGGATGGATTTGCCAAATTCCAGACATAGAATCATGTGGATCCAGCTGCACTGCAAGATTAACCCTGATCCTCTTCTGAGCAGATCAGGAGGGATAAAATCACTTTAAACTCCTCAAACCAAAGGAAAATCTGGCAGGATAATATTAGAACCACCAGATGGGCTTCTGCTGACTTAATTAGAATGAATTCTGGTGAAAAATCTGGTCAATTATCCTCTAGAGTATGCCCTCCTTAAAGTAAGAACATCTGGAACAAACATTTCTTTGATTTGCTGTACTTATCTATCAAACATTTATATAACCAAAAAAAAAACCCTCTCCAAAACTGAAAATATAATATCAGTCTGTACTTTGCTTTCTTTGTAGCACACAATCTCTGCACAAAGCCAGATAAGAGGATGGTTCATGATCTTTGATTATACACAGATGTGTTTGGGGTGAACCATGAATCAAACCAATCAAAGTGGTAAAAGTGGTGTACAGTGCACAGCAGTTTTAAGTGTTTGGTCTTGACTCTGAGCTATTAATTTAATCCCTTCTTTAACTGTGCCACCAAACACACAGAATGTCCATCTACCTTTTCAAACAGTGTGAGCACTGGGCATGAAATGACCACTGTGTCAAATGGGAAATAGGAAAGACACCTGTGCTGCCAGTCATGCTTTGTGTTAGGTAGGGCCCAGAGAGTCTGATGCTGCTCAAGGGCAAAAAATTAAATAATAGCATTGTAGATATACAAACAAAAACTCGCAATGGAGGAACTGATCCATTCAATACCAGACCTGTGCCTAAAAAAACTTCACAGCAAAATATTGTCACTTACTCCTTGCTGATTCATGTATCGTAAAGGACTCTACTAAATCGATACTGTCCAAAATACTGTAACTGTAGCTTTTAAATACACCTTTGCTAATGTTGTTAATGGTAGGGGTGTCCCAATACAACTTTTTCACCTCCGATACGATACTGATATTGCAGCCTTGACTATTGGCCAATACCGATATCGATCCGATACGATATCAGCAGGAATCATACATACTTTTATTACTTATTTTGTAGTATGGACTGGAAGAAAAGGCTTGATCAAGTGAGATTACTCAAACAGAGAACAGTGATCAGCAATAGTAGGTATGAGAGAAACTGACCCATTTGTAATAAGCCAATGGGTTAAATAAAATTTAACATAGAATATACAACAATTAAATAAAATAAATACAAAATAAATTAGAAGACCCTGAAAAGTAACCTCAATAAATCCAATAAAAACAAAAACACATATTTTTACATTGCAATATAACCACTTTGTTTAACTCAAACATAAGCATATTCTACAACTGAATTAAATAAATAAAACATAAATTAGAATGTACTGCTTGTGTCGGAGAGCTTATATCGGAGATTTTAGATGCAGGCAGATATAATCCGATATTTGTTTTTTCGCTGATATCGGACTGATATCCGATATTAATATCAGATCGGGACACCCCTAGTTAATGGTGCAGTTTAAAAGATGACAGTAGAGGCCAATGATGCAGCATACGTTCCACATTTTAATGTCTTAAGATATTTTAGGACCTGGAATTTCAGTGTCTTCAGTTGTAGGATTCTTTGAACCTCTTCCTTGCTGTTTTTGTACTTGCTAAAAATAAAAAAATCTGTAATTTTGTTAAAGGCATGATCAATGTACATGATTTATGCATATCACTATACATACTGTATTGTGGCCTCAGTATCAGGATACATATCGCATTGTGAGGTAACTGGAAATACCCAGCCATATTTTATACCCTGTATTAATAAAAGTGTTCCAAAATGTGAGCTCCATGGTATACCATTTTCACTTAAGATATCTAAATGTAAGCCTTTAGCATGCAAACAGTGATCTGTTTGATTGTTTTGAAACCAATATACTAAGTAGTTAAAAAAAATCTGACTGTTTGTTTGCAAACATTTTCAAACATTATATCCTCCTTAGTCGCTTTCCATTTGGTGCAACAACCAAATATGAGAAAATGAGAAAATCACCAGAAAATCTAACAAGTCACAGAAACAGTTCATTGTAATGTCAAGATTTCAAAAACTTCTGAATACGTTTGAGGCTTCAGTCTGTGCACAAGGTATTTTTAGCTCAGCACATCGGTTCTGTTAGTGGTCTCACCTGTGTGATACTGATATAGCAACAGAAGTTTACTGAACAACACAAACTAAGTCTTTGATGTTTATAACTGATGGAAAAATGTCACTTTGCATTATGGAAAAGTTTTAAATTTGCTTTGTTTTTCTGGTTTGTTGTTGTGTGGGCACTGTATAGCTTCCTCTGCACCTGATAAACAGGAAGATGTATTTATGTCACAGTGTGTTTATGTGTGTGTATTTACCACAGGATGTAAGGTAATCATAGTTGATCTTTCCACGAAGTACAACACACACCCATACGCGGCAACTGTAGCCCCCCTTTGACTTTTTCAACTCTATAAATAGTTTTCTTTTTGTTTCCACGTGTACGAGTGAGCTTATTGTGTGTTTGAGTGTATATTTCTGGCAAATGCACACCCACGCTAATACAGACACACACACACATACACCCTCAGAGGCAAGTGAAGGACAGTCACAGTTTCAGCTTTGCTCTGTGCTCAAAGAGCTGAAGCCGTCTGGACAGATACGGAGACACAAACAGCAGGTTTATATCAGATCTCAAAGACATAAAACATTGAACTGATGTGAGCAAACTGTTTACAACCTGTTACTACCGAACATCTTCTTGTTTAATAAGCTAAATAGCATGCACACGTCTTTCCTTATTTGTGTTAACTGTATCTTTATCATAGTTCTGGCCTTCTTTTTTGCATTTAAATGTGAATTTATCTAATTTTATGGGGAACTGTAACTTAACACAATGCAAAACAGACTCTAACAAGTATGTAACACAGAGGGTTTTATTGATTTTGCCATTTTTCACAAATTCTCCTCGTACTGTCTTTACATATAAAGAAGGGCTGCTTATGTCAAAAATCAGATTAGCAATATTTTCATTGATATTTAGATATTATTCTCTCTGCTCAACATCTGCCATGTTTGTTTACACTTAAGTTACGTTGGGCCATACAGAATTATGACTTTCAAAAGTAAAGCTGCATTTGTTGGTCAGTGAGTCTGCAATGCGTGGTGTGCTGTGTCGATCATCTTGTTGTATGCCCCACACCTGAGGAACAAAACTGTGAAATCTGTAAAAACTTTTTACTTTTTAACTTTTAAGTTTCTGTGCTTGAATCTTTAGTGTTCTTGGAGCTGTTTTCCTCTTACTGAACTGCATAGAGCCATCGTAGGCCATGCCCTCATTGGTCACCATACAATCAGGCACCTGACTGACAGCCCCTGTGGGTTCCAGCTCAAAACAAGAGTCAATGGTGACAGCAAAAAAAAAAGCCATTTGGCCATTTTTTATGGCCGCAACCCACATTCTCAGCTCTGCTGCTCATTCCACAGATGCATGTTCGTAACAAATGTGGCACCATTTAAAAGGGAAATAAACTGGCTTTCCAACGGTATAAGATTTATTGCCTAGAAACATTGTCACAACAAAGAAACAGTCTAACAAACATAAATTTCCTTACTTTTGGTCCTTAGTTTAGTTTAATTATTCAGTCTCCCTTTGAGAAAATGCATTATCAGGAGCTTAAGTACTATTAAAAATTCTCTGCTAAAAACATTCAAGAAAGTTTTATTATAGTAATATTAGTATAGAGAGAAATCTAAAATGGGTAAAACAGACAGACGAAATTTAAGATGCTGTGAAAGCTCTGCAACTATTTTGTGTGGACAGGTGATTCCTCCTGAGGGAGACATGATTTTATGTGGAAAGGAGAGGGATGGGAGAGCCATAAGTATAATAAATCAATGTGGGAAATGAATATGCAGACCTGAACATGGAGTCGTGGGAAGGGAAAGGGTCTGTTGAAACTGATGAAAATGACTCAAACACTGTTTCCTGAAAGGAAACGTGTGTTCACTAAAACCCTGTTAAAGTACAAATCCTCACACACTCACTCACACAGGCCTCGGCTTGTGGCCTTGGCAAGAACCCATAAGAGGAAGGAGCTCTACAATAGCCTCCCTCTTGCACACACATTAACACGCACTGAAGGGGGCTGGGGGAAAGAAAGCTCTTGAGAAAACAGAAGTTACTAATTAGGTAAAGTTGTCCCGCCATAGTTAGATGTCTGCCTGAATTCTTCCTCTCCTTCTCCTCTCATCTGTCTCCCTCCAGATGTTTGACTTCCTGATGCAGGGACTATGGTTTTAGTGCTGTTTCATGTTCAGTTCAACCAGCAGGAGATATTGTGGCTGATCATTAGTGAAAATGAATAATGAGCCCAGCTGAAACACCAAAGAGCAGGAAGAAAGACACAGGGGGAAAACAGGAAGAAATTAACAAGAAACATGAGATACAGGACAGGATGTGTGTTTCAATAGATTACAAAGGATCACATCTGTATATAGAATATCCTGGAAAACGTATAAACAAAAATGACCGTAAAATATCTAATTTCACTGTATGTCTCTTTTTAGACAGACATGTTTGAACAATTACCACCCACGACTCTAACAAGCAGAGAAAGTATGTGAAGATTTTAAGTCGTACACTTTATAAACACTACACACTGGGTCCCAATTCAGGAGAGCATCCTCAGAGGGCCTTTAAAGACATGTCAACAAGCTGACATGTTCCTCCTCCCTTTTTTCCGGCTATGAAGGATATGTAAGACACATTCTTCATGGCTTAACATACTCAAGGATTTATTATACACCACTTCAAAGAAGTTGGCAGACTACTCTCAAGTGGCTAGTACTTCCAGCCTCTTCCTTCCCAGAGGATGCTGCATGGTCAGTGCCTCTGCAGACCGAGCTCAGTCGTTCCAACTTGGAGCTTAGCAAGACGGCTCTGTGGATTACAAAAAATGAATAGCAGATGCAGAGGCAGTTGCACTGAAAGCTTAATAAGAACCAGTACTGTTCAAACCTAGGCCTGAAACTTCAAATGCCTTTAAAGGGCAAGTTACATGACTAAGTAACAGTGACTACTTGCTAGACTTCAGGGGCAGCACTTAAAATTGTAAGGGAAGGACTTAATAGGCTGCATTCCTTGAAGGAAACTTGACTTAAAATAAGAGCCACAGGGAAGTAATAAAACCCACACTATTTTATTTTGATCAACAGCTAATGTTTTAGCTATCAAATGGAAAAAAAGACTGCAAAAGTAACCAAAAAATGATCATGTCAGCACATTTAACAAAATAGTCTAGTACCTATGCTACGAGATTAGCACATTTAGCAAAGCAGATATACACTTTCTGGCCAGTTTTTTTAAATACACCTAGCTTGTGCGAGGTTGGACCCCTTTTTGTCTTCAAACTGCCTAATTTATTTATGGTAAAATTGAATCTGTGAAACTGGTGAAGTAAGGCTGAGCACAATCACCCACTGGAATGTCAATACTCCAAGCAGACAACAACACAGAAATATCTGAGTAATGCGTGTGGAAGCACTTTGGGCTCCATATCACCAATGGCCAAAAAAAATAAAATAAAAAAACAAAGACTGAGCTGTGTGTAAACTTTGTCCAAAGCAGCTGGCCCACTCCTCATCCACAACAAATCTGCGTGTTCATTTGTCAGTCTTCTAACCAAGTGTCCAGGAGCACCTTGTCAAGTGCTCAGCCTCAAGCAACCACGTCCTCCTCAGTAGATGCCCCTGCCACATGTGTAGTAAAAATCCTTCAAAGGCAAGATTGCAAGATCCCTATGCAAGGACATGCAGCTCACTGGTGTAGCCTAGGAGAGGTAAATAGTAAGATGATCTAATGGAAATGCCTAACTAAAGCAAACATTCAGTTACAGATACAACACTAAGAACAGGAGTATACAGTATACAACAAAAGAGTATACAGGAAAAAATTCATTACTATCACAGTGTTAGCACAGGTCGCAAAATATACTGAGATATCACACACTTTAGCCTGTTCATATTGATCCGTTTGGTATCTTATAAATGCTACGATAAAGCCAATAAGTTGTGAAATAACATCCCTTTTTTGTTGAAAGACTTCAAGCTGACTGATTCACACCAAAGTGGAGAAGAAAAATCATTCTGGCAAGAAGAAGTAAATGACATTCCTCTTTGAGCTTTAATGGAAACCAGAGGGAAAACTGCAAAAGGAAACACACATTTCCTGTAGGACTGGTGTGTGACGTACACAAGCAACAGGAACAGGAATGTGACATCAGCAGCAGGATCCCGCCAGAGGGATCAGCCCCAGCCAAGACAAACACGCACACATCACAACCAGGAAAAGATTTGGCCTGGGGTCAGAGAAGCAGTAACAGAGGAAAGGAGGGATGTCCCCTTACCACCCACTTGGCCTTCACTTAAAGTCCCTTCTTCAAATGTTTAATGGATCCCAGCAGTAGTGGGGGCTTTTACTCCCTCATAAATAAAGGAGAAATAAGGCCACAGAGCGTGCTGTCTTACTGGCAGCCTAATTATGTCGACTTTATTTCAAACAGCTGCTCAAGCTGTGGCCAGAAAACATTTAAAAAATCAATTTTACCTTTTAATTTTAGATCCAGATTGTCTTCTCAAAAGGAACTGTCTTGTTAGGGTATCTGAATTAGGGCTGTGGGTCATAAAAGTCATATCTTTAATATTTTAACTAAGTAGGGATATAATATTTAACTGAACATTTAATGTATTATTAAAAAAAGTCCCTTCCAAGTACAGTTCCCATCAGCTGAAAGCAAAAATCCCTACAATCACTATTACTGACAGCCAACATGTACAAACCCCAATTTCAATGAAGGGATATTCTGTAAATCATAAGTAAAAAGAGAATACGGTAATTTGCAAATCATTTTGAACATGTATTCAATACACTAAATATTCACTCACTATGAAATAGTCGTCAACACATTCCAAAAAATGCCGAGACAGCGGCAACAAAGGCATGCTCAGAAAACACCTGTTTGGAACGTTCAACGGATGAACAGGTGAGTGTCATGACTGGGTATAAAAGGATCATGAAACTGCAGCATTTTGCCTTTGAGTTTGAGTGTAGCTTTGTAAAGTTATTAGTCGTAAAGTAGTCAGTAGTGCATAATCCAAACAAGTAACATATCCAAACCATAAAGAACAAATTGGAAAATAAAAGAAAAAAAACAGTATATATTATGTTGTATTGTTGACTTCTTTAAACAAACAACTAACAATGTTACTGCTTTTTCCTTTCAGCATAAAGGAGTTTAACTTTATACTGGATGTGTCAAAAATCTTGTCATCAATGAATCTTGATGAAGACGATGAAGATGCATTGATGCAGAGACATTCAATAATCATTTAGTCATGCAGAGGCGGCTGCTAGACTCCATTATCAGTTTTGTTTCTAAGGAAGAAAAAAAACAAATGTAGGATGGTGACACCTATGAAACCACCATGACCAGGGCCTCCTCGAGAGGGGACTGTGAGGTGCCATACAGAAAATCAGCCTTTGGACAAAATGCTCTCTCTGTCACGGCAAATAAGATCTGGAACAGTCTCCCACTCTCCATAAGGGAGTGCTCACATTACAAACTTTCCAAACGCGCGTCAAGCAGTGGTTGAAAGCAAACCAGTCCTGTAGCCACTGACTTTTAGGGTTTTAGAAATGTACTGTGTTGTGATGTGCTCTTATTGTGATCTATTTTCCTGTTCTATGTCCTGCTTTTGCATGTGTGGTGTCTTTGGCATCATGTCTTTGTATTACCTGCCTAGAGACTGCGGATGCAAATTAGCATTAATGCTAAAATCTGGCATATTTACATTTGTTATTTTCTGAATAGATGTTTGCTGAAGTTGATCTCAAAAGCCAGTTAATAAAAGGAGTTCATATTTGTCTGACTGCCTGTGTTTTTGTTTCTGTAAACTAGCGTGGTGCAGTAATATGGAAAATCAAGGATACTATTTACTGCGTTGCATCGGATGCATCATGATATTGAAGCGCATCAACTCATGAGACTATTAAAGATGCACAGCTCTACTTTATACCCACAAGTATAAAGGTATTTTTTGCACCTATCAAGTCTAACATTTAGTTGGATATGTTGGAGCTTCTCATCAAACAGGGCCTGTCATCACAGGTGCACCATTTAGCAGGAAACCAGGGGTTGAACAGGGGTTGTGTGATTTCACTCTGACAATTGTCACAAACTGAATCAGAAAGGACCCAAAAGCACAACTTAGACAGAAGTTCAAAGTCCTAAGAATGTTTAATCAATAACAGGTCTGGTACACCAAAGATCAGTCCAAAGACAGAGGTATCAAAAGTCAGCAGGCAAAAGAATGGTCAAAAATATACTTATCAGAATCAAATAAACAGAGGGAAACATGAGGAGGAATGCTGGAGGTACAAAGACAATCTGGCAAAGAACCAGAGGGGAAGAGGATTTTAAATACTCACAGGAGTCATGACAAACAGGTGGAACAGGAGGGGTCACAGCTGCAGGGAGTCATAATCAGGGAGCACATGGAGTGGGGAGGGCAGGAAACACAGCCTGAAATGAGAGACAAGGATGAGTGATTTCAAAATAAAACATGTATGACAAGACAGAACAAATGAGGATAAAAACTAAAAGGGGGAAGTGAACCAAGAGATGTGACAACCACATTGAAAATAATTATACTTTTATAAATATGAGCTTGATGATAACACATCCAATAGTTAATACAATGCTTTATGCAACAATTTGGAGTCGATACTTCTCTAGTCTCAGGAAAAAATTGGGGAAATTTTTGCATCTCTGCTATTTAGTTGTTTGTTTCTTGCAATTGTCTGTGCAATGTAAAAGTTAAATTGAAATCACACTGATTGCTACGGACAATTAATCACTCTAATAACTCTGTCTCCTGCACACTATTTTCAATGATACAGTGACCTCATATTAGATATGACAAACTGCATTTAATCTCTCATCAGAAATAATCCACGGCACAGTCATATCTGCAAGGTACCTTTTGATGAGCCCTGAGCATGAGTGATGATAATGATTTAATAAAAAAAGAAAGAAATGAAAGAGAGAGAGGGGAAGATGCAGAGAGAAGAGGACTTGGCTTAAGGTTTTTGCTGATTTTGCTGAGAGTAGTTGGCAAGTTGCCGCATTGGTTCAGTAGGTTTTCTGTCAAGGAAATAATCTACGGCTGAAAAAGCTTTGCAGCATCAGTAGTGCTTCATTTGCAGTAAAATGCGGCCTTGTCATGAGATCATACTTGGTGTAACACTGTTTCTGTATCTTTCCGTAGTGTAAACCGTGTCTTGAAAAAGCTCAATAGCATGTATTGAAACCGTAACATGCGCCTGACATTTATTATTTAAAGATCTTTTGATCAATATTTCCCTGAAACTGTGCTTCAGAGACACCATGCTGGCGTGCTGATGAAGTTTTATGACCTTGTTTTCCTCCTGCCTCTTTCCATGTTATCCGGGATCTTTTATTTACTTCAAACAAACTGCTGTTATTGCTAGAAGCAAAGCACGCCTCACTCAGTGAATCTTGGATTTTTCCTGGAAAAGGTCAATAATGTGTGGTTGTACTGCTATTTGCACATGTAGCCTCAAGCAGTGGTCATCCCTTATACTAAATGTTCTGGAAAGAGCTGCCCAAAACAGAGAGAAATATTTTTATATATATTTAATATAGAACATCTCAGAGATAAGCAAATGTCTCACACAGAGCAGCATGACACTAAATATAAAAGTAAAGAATGGCTGCAATTTTTGCAAACATGAAATGTTTTGTTCTTGTTGTAGGGCTCTCATACATGCGTCTTGACATCCTGTTATATGTTCAAGGGGACCAGGGGTGGACTAAAGCTGCTTGGCAGAGGTCTGCGCTCTCTGAGTCCTTTTCTAGTTCGGAACTATTTTTATGTTCTTGCTTACTTTGAGTTGCCTAGTTCCTGAGAGGTGATTTATAAATAAACTTAAATAGCTTTATATAGATAGAATCTTTTACATAGCACGAAATATATGTACAAACGTCTTTAGCAGGAAACGTCACAGCTAAGCTAGCATTGTTAAAACGTTTTGTCGTTGTTGTTGTTGTTGTTTTGATGTTGTTCATTTAATATCACACTCAAATGACAATTAAATATTGTTCATTGACGAACAGAGTCCTACCTTGGCCAACTTCCGGGAGCACTGACGTGTGTTTCCATCTCACCGGAGATGCCGCCATGTTGACGTCCAGCTGCAGAAGGTGGAAGGTCCAAACCTTGTCTTCAAAATAAAAGCCCAAACCAAGTACATTACAGAAAATAAAGATGAAACCTAAATTTTAGAAGTAAGTATAGCATAGTAACCTATTTGGTCTTTCTATTGATGAGTTACATTTGGTGATATCCTAACTTTTCTACATGCTCATATCATTTTATGAACTTTTTGCCCTTGGTTTCCTGAGATTTCTTCACTCCTGTCTTATAAAATTACCAAGTAATTTTCTAGCTTTTAGTGCAAAAAAAAGTCACATAATTCAGGCATTTGTTTATTGCTGAACGCCCTGGTATAAACTATAGCATTCATATTTCAAAAGAGAACCTTTCGAACACTTATAGATAAAGTTGTTTTGGTCATGCATTACATGTATCAGAAAGTCTAAATGGCATGTTGAAATATTTGGGTCATTTAACCTTACAGGATTCTGAACAAGGGTGGGCAACTGGTGGCCCAGTGGCCACATGTGGCCCTCCTCTTCACTCCTTGCGGTCCAAAACTAAGTTTTACATTTCCAAAAGCTGCAACCATGAAGATGTAAAAAAATATACACAGGCAAAACACAACGTTAACAGTGGAAAATATTAGTGTCACAGTCTTTAATAACTGGTGTTATTTCATTCATTAAAAGAGAACATTAGATTTTCTTTTTTTTGCTATAAAAGTTTATGTAAAGGTCTTTTATGAAGAATTTTTGGTGCTTTTGGGGGGAAAGTAGCCAAATGAACTTAGATAACCATAATTAACAAAGATTTTTATGAATGCTGCCTCGACCAGGCTACTGTTGTGAAATAATTTTAGATTGTCAATATAGTAACCCAATTAGGTTAAACTGATAACTTCAATATAATAAAAGTAGATAATTGTTTTATGCACTGAATTAGAAACTTTCATTGGCTTGTTTAGCTTATTGAATTCAACTTTACTGCTTGGTTTTAAGGTAGAAAATATAAATCCCTATAGATGCTATTAATTTTTTTGGTTATTTTTTATCTTCATACTAGTATCAAAATCTTAAAAGGTTTTGACAGGGTTAATAGGTTATAGATTAATTAAAACTTCTTAAGTATAAAAAACAAGCAAATAAATCAATTATAAATACTGTGTGCCTTGGAAGGTTTTTTTTAGAGTGCATGATTTCATCGACAATTTGTTCTATATTTAAGCTGATAAATGTCTTCTCCACTTTATACTATTTAATTCACTAAGTTGTAAAATTGTCAAAACAGTCAGATTTTCCTCCACAAACCAGTAATCTGGTATTTCTGACTGTAGCTTCAGGTTAAAAAACTTACCCTCAGGTTAGGTGGAGACAAAACAATGACAAACGGCAAAACTCTAACACAGTCTGTTGTAAAAAGTGCCTGACAGTCTGCATGCCACATGTCTCTGTTTAACTCTGACACACTTCTGACCATAATGATGTGGCTTTGTGTTCCTGGAAAATTGGGGGCTATTATGATGAAGAATTTGTGTGCATTCACTTTCTGTTATTTCTTCAAGGAAACAGGGGATAACTGTGCTTTGCTGCTTGTATATGATCATTTTTGTAGCCTTTTCTGCCTTTTTTGAATTGATAAAGCCATGACCTCAGGGCTGAATACTTAAAAAAAAACAACGCTATCAAACTGAACAGCTGAAGAATAACATGCATATTGGTTATTGAAGAATCCTCAGAAAGTCTTACAGATATTTATGTCAGATATTTGGGCAGCTTTATAAAGCTTGCACAGTTTTAAAGAGGAACATTGTACAGGTCTTTGAGTAAATACAAAAAATAATTTGGCAAGCCTTACACCTTCTTTTACCGACCTTCAACGTGGGCGCTTCAGAGGAGGCTGAAGCCAGGCATGAAAAAGAAACAATTGAGAGGAGAAAGATATTTTATCAGGTCAAATTCTTAATAAAAGTATAAATGTTGAGAATAGTGAAAAATAATTTAGGGGTATTTTTCAAAAATTGAGAAAAAACAGCAATTTCCAAATGAAAGAGGGTTGGGTACCACTAGCAAAATTATTGCAGAGAGGCGTCAGCCTGACTAAATGGGGCTCTGGAGGCCAATCCAAGTTAGCCACCATATTGAAAATGACTGCTCAAACAAACTTTAAATCAACATTTGAACAGAAAAGAGGCTGAATGGAGGCACAATTCCAGGCTGTCTGACAAACAGTGACACCATACAGCCTCATAATCATGTCAACAATGCCACTGTGCATAACCCTAAAGCTATAATAAAGTCAAAATGGGTTTGTTATTTAGCTATCCAGACAAAAGCTGTTTGTTTAATTTGATCATAAATTAGCTAGTTGGTTTGTTAGTATGTTTTTTTTAGCAGGATAACTCAAAAAGTTGTGTATGGATTTTAATGAAATTTTCAGGGAATGTTGGTCATAGCACATGGAAATGGTGGGAAGATTTTGGTGGTGATACAACTCAAGATGTGAATTCTGGAATTTTTTTTCAAAGGATTTGTTAACTTTGTGGGATAGAACAGTTTCCCACATTTTCATCTATATCTCAATATATTCTCTTTGGATTTATTTTTAGGGAATTTTGGTCAGGGCACATAGGATAACTGATTCGATTTAACTATTTAGTTCGCTAATTTGTCCCTGTATATTGGTGTGTAGCAGGAATCGGAGACAATTGGCAACAATATACAATTTCAACACGGACAGAAGTGTTAAATATAAATTACCAAAAAAAACACATTAAGATCACTAAATTCACAAACAATACACTCAAACAAAAGACAGGAAACTTGTAGTGATGGACGGCTTTTGGTGCCGATCCCAATCTGGATGTGATGGAAATTCTCATGGATTTCTCAACACCTTGAGAGACGACAGTTATCAACATTATGATGATAACTCTCAATGATATTGGACATGACTTGGTGATTGTTCAAGTTCCTTTTGTAAAAATGGGCTTTTATACATGGAGTGTGTATGTGACCTCTTCAGCATCCAGCCTTAAGTGGACACAAAAGGAACTGCAGTTTTTGGCACTTCTGAACTGGCTTCATCTTTTAACATCAGAGGCTGTACTTCATTTAAACCTTATACTTTAGTGTGGGCATGAATCAAAACATGCATTTTGTCTGTATTTGCTTATTTTTTTCTATTTAAAAATTGTGTTATAAGTGAGAGAGACATGTCATTGATTTTTATTTAATTAATTAAGATAAAATACCGTTTCCTGATATAAATATTGTTTCGGAATATGCTCCTCAGCATGACCAAGTTTCCCTTAGCTTTGGAAGCAGCTTGTTTTATACTTGACATCAAGTTAAGGCCAAGCATTTGCATTAAAGACAGACATGAATTAGGACAATAATTATTCAGCAGAATTATTTTATACATGATCTGTCGGCCCTCTGCAGTGAAACAGCAGACTTCAGATGGAGATTATTACTTACACCTCTGAGGTTACTTACAGAGAGCTGTGAATGTCTCACGCTGCAATTAAAGATGTGCAATCAGCACATTTTGGCCTTTAGAGCGAAGCAGCCTTTTGATCTCTCGCTGCTGCCCCAGATTCCAGCGAGCAATCAGGGCGATAGTTTGATGACATTTCTCTCTCTCTCTCTCTCTCTCTCTCTCTCTCTCTCTCTCACACTCTCTCTCTCACACTCTCTCACTGGGGTTTCTTAGAATAGCTGCCAAGTGAGTCCTGTGTGTCTGTAGGCGGCTCTCTCTTTTGTATACACACAAACACACTCACACAACACAAAACAGCCCACTAACTAGGCTGCTTTGGCTCTAGCTGCATCTCTGAGTGTGTTCATGGTTTGAAAGAACACCATGCTGCATCATAACAACAGCTGAGAGTGTGGCCGAAAGCCAGCCCCCATGTGTTCTGCTTCATGTGTTTGATTTTTTTCTTTATGTGTCATCTGATCTTCACGTGTTGGAATCTATTTTATGTAGGAGGGTTTGAGTCCAGGTGCCAAAAGTGTGAATATGCGTGTCTATCACGGTCATGTCCTTCACTGCTATCTTTTTGTTGTGATCTTTTATTCCTCTCATAATTCAACCATCTGACTCCACCAGCATGCTACCTGCCAATGAAAACAGTAAAGAGATCTGCACTGACCTGTAATAACCTCTCCTTTAAACACGTGAGGAGATAGGTCTACAATACTTTCCTAAGATACACAAATACAGCAGTGACCAAATTTATCCTGGTATTGCTTTTTTTAAAACACCTGTAGTTTACTTGGATTTCACTGATGTTAAGCCACATTCACCTGATAAGTCCAGCTACACACCTTCACTAAATTAAAATATCTGCCAGTGCAGCAACAAATTGAAGCTGTTATGTGATAAGACATACTAATTTAGATTTTAACATCCTAATCAATGGTACACAATTTTGTCCTCATATTATGTTGCAAGTATTTTTATGCAAACACAAATTACCATAAGGTTGGGATGCTGTGTAATATGTCAATAAAAACAGAATTTTATCCTTTTCCACATATTCAATTGAATACACTACAAGACAAGATATTAAATGTTCAAACTGATAAACTTCATTGTTTAACTACAAATATTTCCTTTTTGAATTTAAAAAAAAACTGGGACAGAGGCATGTTTACCACTGTGTTTCATCCCCTTTCCTCTTAACAATACTCAATAAGTGTTTGTGAACTGAGGACACTAACTGTTGAAGCTTTGTAGGTATATTTCTTTCCCAGTCTTGATTGATGTACGATTTACTGTACATTGAAAATTGTTAAATGTTCATAAACTGTTGGGACTAGTTATGCATTTGTTTACAAAGTATGTGAACCTTGCCTCATCCTTAATTAATAACAACTGTGCCCTTAGGAGATTCAAAGGTCAGAAGTATGGCACACCTTCACCAAATTTCAAGGTGCTTGGAGAGAAGAGATCAAAACAGCTCCTGAAACACATGTAGTTCAGGAAGCTACTTTATTTGACTGATGCTTTTCGGCTTATGGCCTTCATCAGGGTCATCTTTCAGAGATTCTTCTTTGATACCAAGACACTCACCTGTTTCCTATTAACCTGTTCACCTGTGAAATGATCAAACAGGTGTTTTATGAGCATTCCTCTACTTTCACAGTCTTCTGTTGCCCTTGTCCCAGCTTTTTTGGAACATGTTGCAGGCATAAAATTAAAAAAATGAGTGAATGAAGTTTATCAATTTAAACATTAAATACCTTGTCTTTGTACTGTATTCAACTGAATGTCATTCGAAGGGTATTTGCATCTCATTGTACTTTGTATTCATTTGCATTTTAGACAACATCCCAACTTCATTGGAATTAGGGTTTGTACTTTACAACAAGCCTTTTTGCTTTTTAAGTCTTGAATGTTTTATATCTGTCCAGACTCTACATTAGAATTTCAACCAGTTATTAAATATATTAAATTAAAAAATCATATACAACAAAGATTCAATATTTGCAGGGTTTTCATCACAGTTAAGCCAACATCACTCAATTTTTAAGAATACACGTTGAAATGTTTACTAATCCCCCATCATCACTTGCCTCAAATGGCATTACTGCTATGAAAACTATTCCTGAGAACAGACAGAAAAAATGTGCCTCTTTCACAGCACAGAAAATATAACTTGTTTGACAAGTTTGAACAATGTGAGACGCTCAGGGACATCATACCTCACGTTTTTCTCCTTATTCGGAGAAACAGTATCAGTGTCTCTGGCTGTGAATGTTTAAAGTCAGATTCCTGCTTCTTCTCAATATGAAAAGAAGAAGAAATCGTGCCTTTTCAAAGACAGAAATGATCAGTTTTGATTTACATATCAAAGTTGAATGAACCTATGGAATAGTAATTATATGCTGTCTTGGACGAACTGATACTCTAAATGTCTTGATATAGTTGTTTGGTCACATGTCTGATCTGAAATCCTCAGTTTTGTAGGTTTATGGCCCTGTTGTTTAGATATAACTCATGATAAAGTTGAGTTCTGGTGACACTGTTCATCAAGTGAAGTTTAAAGGCTGTAAACCTTCACTTCAGTTAACAGCACACAGGAAAGACTATGAGCGTTTACTAGTTTATCAGTGTGTCACAAAGCTGCAATGAGCCGTTCATATTTAATACAGTGAGTACACAGTTTGCTTGAGGAAGTCATTTGGTGGAAATGATGGTGGGAAAACTCACTGAGGGCGGATGGCCAATAAAAACATTGTGTTCACAATTTAAGCAGTAGATCCAGTTTTGGACCAAATGGTGTCACATAAAACAAGATGAGACATGTCTCAAGTGGTTTACAGCTGTTGACTCACTGACATTTCCGGCTCAGAATAAATAATCAGTTGAGATACCAGAGCTTGGACACCGTGATTTTGGAGCTGAATGTCATTTCATAGCAGCTTAACCTACTCTTCATGACAATGTAGTTGATTCTCTTAAAGTATCTTTTGTAGAGCACAGGTCAAATTAAGCTTATGGCATAAGACCATGCAGGAAGACTGTTGAGTATTTGTTAATCTAAGTCACCTCTCATTAATTTCTCCAACTCTCTCACTCTTCACACACTGGTGATAGCTGATAAGGAGCTTTTGCTTACTAAAGCTCTGAAAGAACTGTTACAACCCCAATTATCCCACTGCAGTCATATTCAGGCCCTGTCCACAGAGACAAAAACATTTTTGTTTCTAAAAAAGTTTACTATAAAAACTTCAAAAAGTGTCTGTCCACGTGAAAACACTGAAAATGCTGTTAAAATTAATTTGACTTCCTTTTTCATATGAACTCATTCCTTGTTAAGAACAAATGACACCAATTATGGAAGTCATGGAAAACTGTAATAGAAATATCTCCATTTTCATGCTATGATGCATTTTGCTTTTGCCTTTAGTGGCAAATAACACTGAAATACTTCATGGCAAAATTTGACATCTTTGTATCTACTTTTTTGGAGATTTGAAGTTGAACTTTAAAGATAAGAAGCGGGCCGCCAGTTGCCCACCCCAGACGTAATCTCAGTATACTTTGGATGCTTGTTCAGCACATGCTAAATTATTGAAATAACCCAGCAAAGATATGTTTGTATACTGTTACATAGAATACTTCCCCTAATATCACTATCAGAATGAAAATCTACAAGTATATTAGCAGTTTGATTCATTTTTGATGCCTTAAAATCAATAACTGTGCTGTTTTGGAGGCAGGGAATAAACTTTACCAGAGCATCAGTGAGTAAGTAGTCAACATTAGCTTGTTTATGTTATTTAATGTTAGTATCAGAATCAGGGAGCCATAAAGGGGGTAAAGTTAGGAAAATTCTATGGCCCCATGGGACCCAAAAAATATGTAGTATCAGTATTTTTTACATATCGAATTTATAGATACTTTAGGATTCTTTCACTCTCTATTTTCAAAAATATGTGTATTGTGACTATCTGTTTCTTGGCCCCAGACATGGAGGATATTAACTGCACTGGCATTGTGCTGTATATCCTTGAGTCTAAATGGCATGCTAACATTTTGGGGTTATTTAGTAAGACAAATGTGTAGATCTGCAAAAGTTTAAAATATTTGACAGGTTGAAAAGATCAGAGATTGATGTGGAATGGTTATACTGTATCTTTCATCTAAAAATAAAATGAAATAAATGACAACATATTAAATGCTTTGAATGGTCCAAATGCCAGAGAGTTACTAGTAGATAGTTTTATTTATCATTTATTACAGTATTTTAAGCTAGAGTGTTTTCTCCACTGTTTGAAGCTTAATTGTGTCTTTAAATCAATCAACCTGACCATAATGATTATGAGCTGTCCATTTTACCCATCATCTTTTTTCTTGGCAGATTCTTGGCCAGAGAAAATGCGCAGAGCTGGTTTTAGGTACACTATATTGCCAAAAGTATTGGCTCACCCATCCAAATAATCAGAATCAGGTGTTCCAATCACTTCCATGGCCACAGGTGTATAAAATCAAGCACCTAGGCATGCAGACTGCTTTTACAAACATTTGTGAAAGAATGGGTCGCTCTCAGGAGCTCAGTGAATTCCAGCGTGGAATTGTGATAGGATGCCACCTGTGCAACAAATCCAGTCGTGAAATTTCCTCGCTCCTAAGTATTCCACAGTCAACTGTCAGCTGTATTATAAGAACACGGAAGTGTTCGGGAATGACGGCAACTCAGCCACGAAGTGGTAGGCCATGTAAACTGACGGAGCGGGGTCAGCGGATGCGCATAGGCGCATAGTGCGAAGAGGTCGCCAACTTTCTGCAGAGTCAATCGCTACAGACCTCCAAACTTCATGTGGCCTTCAGATTAGCTCCAGAACAGTGCGCAGAGAGCTTCATGGAATGGGTTTCCATGGCCGAGCAGCTGCATCCAAGCCATACATCACCAAGTGCAACGCAAAGTGTCGGATGCAGTGGTGTAAAGCACTCTAGAGCAGTGGAGACGCGTTCTCTGGAGTGACGAATCGCACTTCTCCATCTGGCAATCGGATGGTCGAGTCTGGGTTTGGCGGTTGCCAGGAGAACGATATTTGTCTGACTGCATTGTGCCAAGTGTAAAGTTTGGTGGAGGGGGGATAATGGTGTGGGGTTGTTTTTCAGGAGCTGGGCTTGGCCCCTTAGTTCCAGTGAAAGGAACTCTGAATGCTTCAGCATACCAAGACATTTTTGACAATTCCATGCTCCCAACTTTGTGGGAACAGTTTGGAGCTGGCCCCTTCCTCTTCCAGCATGACTGTGAACCAGTGCACAAAGCAAGGTCCATAAAGACATGGATGACAGAGTCTGGTGTGGATGAACTTGACTGGCCTGCACAGAGTCCTGACCTCAACCCGATAGAACACCTTTGGGATGAATTAGAGCGGAGACTGTGAGCCAGGCCTTCTCGTCCAACATCATTGTGTGACCTCACAAATGAGCTTCTGGAAGAATGGTCAAAAATTCCCATAAACACACTCCTAAACCTTGTGGACAGCCTTCCCAGAAGAGTTGAAGCTGTTATAGCTGCAAAGGGTGGACCGACGTCATATTGAACCCTATGGATTAGGAGTGGGATGTCACTTAAGTTCGTATGCGAGTCAAGGCAGGCGAGTGAATACTTTTGGCAATATAGTGTATGGCTGAATGTGATACATTTCCACAGGTCCATAAGTTTTTGGCAAGCACCCCTGATCAGAACCACCAACGATCAATCAGTCCGTGTTATTGTATTGCAATAGTTAATATTCTAAAAATGTTAACAGAAAAATTGTTTGGATCAGGAGAAATTGGTTTGTTGCTGCCATCTTTGCATCTTACAGACTTTGGAGCATCTGGCATTATCATGGAATTATTTGTTCATTCTGATGGGGTTCTGCAGAAGTTCTGGCTCCTCTTCTTATCAGTTAGTGCATTCAATGAGGAAAAAAAAACAAAAAACATAAACTTGGTTGAAATCGTTGGCAGTCAGGACGGTCAAATTACTCTGTGGTGTAAAGCAGAGAGTTCACTAAGTGTGTAATGTCACATGAAAGCGGTTTACCAGAACCCAAAAATGTACATTTTAGTCATAAAATATGCAACAAAAACTGAAAAAGATCATTTTCAATAAACTTTATTTTTGTCCCATTTCCCCCAAACATTTACATAGAAAAGGTGATTGGAATTGAACATTTCCTTGTGTCAAGACCGTTAACATTTACACAACAATAAATAAAAAAACATGTATAAATAAAAAATAAATAAACAGGACATTATGTGCCAAAAAATAAAGACTCTTCTTAATTGGCAGATGGCTTTCACAATGTTGGGGTTTTTTGAAAACACATGTACGTAATACTTGCATTCCAGGTCACAGTTTTTAGGATACAACTCTGGGTCGAGAAAGCAATGTAAACCATTAAGGATTACAGTACAGTACAACAGCGTACTAGGTTTTCTTTTCTTTTTATAGATATTACTGGGATATATATTTATGATACCAGTTATTCTAAAAGCTTATATCAGGTAGTGAGAGTGTAGTGCTTTTGGACTTACTTTTAAACTTGGCTCAAAGTACAAAGTAAATCCCACCTTTGAAAGCCGTCTCTGTTTGTATCCAGCTAGACATTCACAAAAGGTTGTTATTGCACTATACAGATATCCCTCAGAAGGCACTTTTATCCCCCCCTCCCACCCTCATTTTACTACCAACAGTTTGTTACCAGCACATGTGTGGCACACACACTCACCTACTGCATGTGAATTTAAAACTTAATTCTTTAAAAACCAACAAAGAAAATGCCTTTTGGTATCTAGTTAAAAACAAATAAAAAACAAGTGGTCGTAAAAGGCTTTGCTTTCTAGATTAATTTACAAGAAACAAATTAAAGAGTGCAATATTGTGTTGCTCCCATAGCCCCTTTATCACGCTGTGTATCACGTGGGTGAGAATCATTTTTGATCGTTAACAAAAAATAGACCGTGATTTTGAAACCAACTCATCACTTCCATCAAATAAGGCCAGGAATGTTTCTTTGTGCATGTGAGGACAAGATCGTAGTGTGATCCTTTAGCTGGCTCATTATTTATTCTACTTAAAACGAAAAGGACAAAAAAATGTGTGCACCATAGTCCAAAGAGGCCAGAAACCAACCAAGGGTAGGAGGGTCTTTCGCTTTCTAACCAAACCACAGTTCTTCCCAAAGCATCTCATCTCCAGTGCAAGTCAACGCCGATAAGTGACCTCGCTGCTAAAATACTTTTGGGAAAAATGAGCCGAAAAGCATTCCAGCTATGAGATTATCCTTGTTTTGTTGCAAGCAAACAAGGACAACTTTAGTGTTTAGATACCTTTAAGGAGACCATGCCTTGGTTATCGGCTGTAATGGGAGAGTGGAGGTTGCAGGGTTGGGTGCTGGCTTTAAAAGGTCCAGCTTAGAAGCAGTGGTTCTGAGTGAGGGGAGGGGGATTGGGAGTTGTGGTTGTCATTTAGGCATCTGCCTGTGAGGGATCCATCATTTCAAGCCAAGTAGGAGTCTCTTTTTTTAGGTATCAATACCTTCCAGGTGGACACCTTTGAGGCATAAGCTGGACAGGCACTAATCCTTGAGGCAGATGCTGCATGGGGCAACTTCCTGACTGCTTGACGATTATCAAGGTCAATCCATGTGATTAACAGCTGCCTGAGCACCAGTCCAGGAAAGAAGATTCGCTCAGCCCCTCTGAGCATCCTTCCGTCTTTGTCGGCTCCTCCCGGCACTGCCTTGAGGAATGTGATCAAACAGTCAGGCTGCCTAAGAAGAGGTGTTAACCAGTCAGGGTGCCTCGAAGGCATCTGCCACTCGGGCAGCCTGGGAGGCACTGAGTGGTGCTCTCAGGCATCGGCGTGGTGTTGGAGCAGCTGGACCACGTATCGCAGCCGGTGTCTGAGCTCCGAGGTGCAGCCCATCTCAGCCAGCATGCTGAGGAGGTAAGTGTAGGAGACGCGCTCCCTGCTGATGTAGGAGAGCAGGTAAGAGTCGTCAGATGACTTGCACAGGATGATCTTTGTGTGGTCTGTGTAGAAGTTCACCTGGAGAGGAAACACAAAGGAAATATAAGAAAAAGTTGCTTTTTTTTTTTTTTTTACATTGTTTTGTGGTACATCTTTGACTCTATGGGCTTTCCCGAACCTGTAGGGTGCCATTGTTGAAGAGCATGACGAGAGCATGATCTGTCTTCACCCACTGGAGCAGCAGGGGAGGAGGACCCGAAACCTGCTCTTCACAGTGCAGATCTCCACCCTGAACAGGACAAAACAAACATAAAGTTAGAAAACAAAAACTTTAAATATACATTCAAGTTAACTTTACAGATTTGTCTTGTCAAAGCATCTCCTTAAACTGAATTCAGCCTAGAATTATTTAAATAAATGATTAATCAACATGGTACAGGATCATGTCATTTATAAGGCAAAGCTGGAAGTCAACAGTGCACTGCTCCAATGAGAAAATACTTTTTTTCCCCTAGGATTATTGCTGTGAATAAACTTTTAACCTGGTAGCTGTCATTGGTGAAAGCAAAAACACCAGAGTTAGGCCAAGCAGCACTGTACCTTTAAGGAGAATAGGCTCTGACTACTGGTGAGGAGCTCTGGCTTGTTTTTCACGAAAAACTCACAATGATGCAAAATAACTGAACCCGCCAACAGCAGTGTGCCTTACTGGTAGTCTGAGTTCATTCTTAAAAGGTACAGCACTGCTGGGAGCCCTTTTAGTCTCTTTCCTGATTATTGTCAAATACCCTATTCAAAATACTGAAATATCCCTTTAAAATTCACAATAGGGGCACTAACCAGAATTATTTCATGTGAAGGGAAAATAACACATCTTAGGCTTGTGTTTACCACGGACATTATTTCAGGCATGTAACCAAAACCTCATTCAAACCACAGATCTCAAGGGGAGGGGACCTCAATTAATACAATAATATTTTTTCAGTACAGAACTCATTTCAGCACCACTCATACTGGCAGCACTTTTAAAGCTAAAAATTTAACCCGAAGCTCACCTCCATCAGGTTTTGCTCCATGTAGTTGGCCATGAGCTCCACTATTTGTTTCTGGCTGCGAAGCTGCTCAGGCAGAGAGCTGGCCGGGAATGTGAAGTGTTTGTTATTGGTCAAGCAGTAGTGGACTGTCCTGTTTGAAAGAAGAAAACAAAAGGGGTTTATTATAACGACCCAAATGTTTAAAAGGGATTACTGGGTTATATGAACACTGTAGAGAGAAAATAAAAAAGGTCAGTAACTGGGCCAAGTCTAGAGTACACTGCTAATGTTTACATGACACCTTCAGTAAATACGGCAGCACTTGATGTACTTACTTGCGTTTGTTACAGAGACTGAGATGTGTTCCCTCGTTGAAGAGCACACCGATGCTTTGGTTTGACAGCTGATAGCCGAAACCGTATTTGTTTGAGTAGTCCACCCATTTGGTGACCCACAGGAAGGACTGAGGCCTGGATAAACAGGGTGGGTTTCTGGTGGCTGGGGACAAAAAGGGAAACATTTATTATTAAAAAAAGGTAAAGAATGAAGCACACAAATAAATGTTTTCATTTCTTCAGTTACAGAAAGAAATATATGCTGGATGGTTAAGAAAACTTTGCTTTAGAGGTTGCTTGAGGTAATGAGTCAGCATATATTTGGAGAGTGAAGAAAAGGCTGGGACAAGAGATCTGGTTGATTAAAATTGAATGATTTTGCATAATTTGTTATATAACTCTGAAAAAGGCAGGTTAATCATGGAGAAAGCTGCTTTTATGCTCCCAGTGTCTGAAGAAAACAAAAGATACAACTGAGCATTTCCATTTATAAAGGTTCCTGCAGATCAGTAAAGAATCTGTTTTTTTATTTATTTAAGACCACATGAACTCTTATATTGACCATTAAGACATTACAAATGTTAGGTGGCACATTAACAAAGTTTTGTCCATGGCACACTCGCTCCCTGTTGTCAGTCACATTGCTCACTTGGGAGAGCAATGCGCTTTTTTCTTATTTCCGATTTTGCACCTTTATTTAAGCACTTCATAGAGTTTAACATGTCACACCCATGTTTGATGGCAAAAATGTCTTCAGGTCTTGAAAAGTCTTCAGTTGGATTGTAAAAGTGTGTAGGAACCCTCCTTTACAGTCTAAAGATTGAATATGAAGCAGAGTTGTTGTGGTATTTTGTGATTACTGTGCTGTGCAGTAGTTTAGTTGCTTTTTAAAACATTAGGAGTCAGCATTATTTGTGCTTTCCTACCTGCAGGCATGGTGGCCAGGCAGCTGTTGAGAACTTTCATGGCTGATTCAGCGACAGCTGCAGGGGTCAGGACATCCTCACAAGCTGCAGTCAAAAGAAGAATTAATTGGATTTTAGAGCCAAGAAGACAAAGAATCAAAGACACGTTGAAAATCATCGGTGAGAAAAGGATTGTGCCTTACGTTCTGTGCTGCTGGCCATGGTGCCCTTGAAGGAGCGGGAGATGGACTTCCTGGATTCCTCCTCAGCGGGAGTCTGCTCCAGAGGTACTGAGCTGATCAGCTGGCCATTGGGGGAGGGGGCCTAAACAGAAAAATAAATACATAATTTAACCTTCAAACATAAGGTAACATGATAAAATGCACAAGTGCCACTTCTGACAGCCATTTTAGACTACATCTTGGAGTTTAGGTGAAAATGTTCTTTAGTTTGAGTCACATTTCAGTCTTTTCATTTAAGATTTGTTTTTATCTTTTATATTGTTAGTCAGATAGAACTAAATATGGTTAGAATCAGCACCTTGGTGTGTTAGTTTTTATTAATATTAATACCCTTAATGATACCACTATCAATATGTTAAAACATTATTTGGTAACAAGCTGTTTGTCTACTATCCCATACTGCTGGGAAAAGTGTAGAAAGCACCTTACTTGAAAACAGCTGATAAATCATAGACTGAATGTCTTGACAGCCCACCCATAGCCTGGTTGAAGAAAACTAAACATACTTGGTCAGAATTTCCATTGTCAAAGTTCTTTTATCTAGTGTTTGTTGAACTTAAGTCGTAATTGTTTTCAACAAAACTAACACCAGATGCCACATCACCAAAGGTAGGATGAAAGTAACCACAGAATAAAGAGGTGGGTAAGACGTGCTGTGTTCTATTAATGTTTGCACAGCTGCCTCACCTTTGTGGGTCTAAAAAAAAAAAAAGACTCCATCTGCAAAGTCTTTTAAATTTCTATATTAAGCTGGCACGGAAACGACTGTTGCTTCATCATTTTTACTCCTAACAGTCCTGATGCATATTTGCTGCAGCAAAATTACTTTTAGCAGCACTATCTCCTGAATGCACCTCAGCATTGTGATGCAGTTTATATGTTCACGTAACCACAAAGCTGCCTTTTACATAATGTGATGGTGATCCTTTTTGTTAGCCTTTTGTGTACCCTGCAAGAATAGCTACAAAGAAAGGGAACAAAGTAGCTGTCAAATCATCCAAAGAACAAAAAAATTCCAGCTTATGCTTCTTGACAACAACCTGGTCTTTCAGCAACCAGCTTATTATGAAGCTGACAGAGAGATATTCACACCGAGGAGCAAACAATGTAGTTCCTTTTGGCCTCTATAAATAGTAGCTCGACCATACTGATCAGGGATTGGCTGACTTGAGCTTCCTGCTGTTTTGGCATTTAGTGTCAGCTCCTGTAGTAATTCTTCTTTAGAATGAATCCAGTAAATAAATAGTGTGTCCTGGGATGCTAAATGCATAGTTTAGGTGAAAAAGGAAGGATTAATTGATTCAGAGTTTCCTCAAATACCAGATGGAAAACAAGCCAGAAACAACAAACAGTCTCCTCTGAAACTCACTCCTCTGCTGACAAGCTGAAGGACTTTTGGGATGACACAGATTCTTACACTGCTGCAGTCTCAGAGAAACAAAGCCACCAAAACGCATTTCTAAACCTCTTTGGGAAGCACAATTCCTCTGTATAATTAAAAGCATTATACATTATTCAAAGAGCCCGTTACATAAGCAGTTTTCAGTCACTGTGGATGTATCCACTCCCACAAGTCGTGCACAAGAACTGATTTTTACAGCACTTCTAGAAGCTTGAAATACCTCATTTTTTCAACTGCAGTAAACAAGGCGCCATTTTGATTTTCTCGCAGAAGTAGGACACAAAAAGGAGGAAATACTCACCTCGTTGGGTCCCACTGTCTTGTAGCTAATCTGCCGGTTGATGGAACATTTGACGATGCCAGAGACCAGCTTGGAAATGTCTTTGTCATCTTTTTCCTCACAGGGGATTTTCTCCACTGCTGTAAAAGACAAAGTACCATTCAAAACAAATACTCTGCCAGTACTTCACATTTTCCCATGCTTGGAAATGCTTTAAAAAGGAAACTTAATATAATCTTCTAAACAAATACTATTTAAGCATCACTTCTAATGAGATAAAACCAGATTAACAGGATCAGAGCTGCCACATAATTAGATTCAGAAAAAAGACAAATATGTAGTTAACAGCTGTCGTGAGTTAAAAGACTGTGCCAGTCATCTGACTTCTGCTGCTTACCTTTGGCTTTCTTCTTCCCAAAGAGGCTCTTTGCCATTTTAGTGAAGAATTTCTTGGCAGGGCTTGGGGGATGGAGCTCTGGCACCATCACACAGCTGCTGGGAGGAAGCTTATCGGGAGTGAAACCCTGGAGAAGGCAAAGAGTAGAGCAGACAAGGTGAGGAGGATGCAGACGGCAAACAGCTCACAAGTGAAAAAAGAAAAATATTCCAGCTGCTGACATGCTCTAGACTCAGGAGCTGCATGTATTTTTGTCTCATTTCTTATAAAATAAAAAAAACTCTGGACATTAAGGTGGATTTACCTTTTTTGAGAATGTGCTACAAATATAATACAATAAAAATTCTTCTAATGAATCCATAAGTAGGCAGCCATAGTTTTTCAATATGCTCGAAGCAGTGATGACAAATGGTTTCACCTTTTCCATACATCTTATGGAGTTTCATTCATAAGGCCTACTAAACTGTAACACAAGTGTAATTCTAATAAAGAGGAAAATAAAGAGCATGTTAGTTTTCTGTAGCTTGATGTGGGCACAATCAAAAAGCAGGGCAGGTGCTCATTTTTAATATAAAACCAAAACAGTACAACATTTTCAGTGCTGTCCTGAGGGGAAATGCTTTCAGTGTTAGCTGCTTTTTGTCACTGGGCTCCTGTGCTGTCTGTTGAAGGCAAATAACATTGGACCTTTTGGGACACACTAGTCAGTGTTATTTCTTCCTCACTGGCCAATCCAATTCAAGAATAGGCAGGACCTCTGATGTCGGTATTGTAAATAATGGCGGAAGAGAAAGTGATTTGACTCATATATTTCAAGGGCAAAATGCTCTGGCTTGAAGTGTCCATTAGTGGTAGAACATGATTCTCTGACTTTGTTTTCATGATTTCTGGATTATATTTTCTTGAATAAATGAAAATATTAAGAACGCAGAACTATTTCAAACGACCTTATATACAGTATTTGGGGAAAGACAAGTCAACTACTTTAATTAAGCATCAAACACTGGTGAAAAGCACTTTGACCCTGAGGGTGTGAGCACTTCCAGCATAAAAAACAGCAACTGGGGACATTGGCCCATAAAATAAAAAAAGGTATGTCTTAATAAGAGAGCTTGCCTATACACTACAATTACAGGACAACTGAGGATAAAAATCTTCCTTTTGAGAATATAACCCGAACTAAAGCCTTCAATCTGGAAAGAAAATCTTGCTTGTTGAGAGTCTTGAGTGTTTACTAATAATCCAGATGGTACAGCATATTTGAAACCTTTCAAACTTAAATTTTGCTTACCCTATTGTTAAGATGTTTGACTTAAAATAAGCAATGCAAGCCGTGCTTGCATTTCATTTCTCTGAATAAGATTTATCTGACTTGTCGGGAAAATGTTGCTTAATAATGTGTGAAAACATATTCGACATGAAAGTAGAATACAGGTATTACATACACTCCTAAAATTACTTCAGGAAGAGTAGCCTATGGTAAAAAAAAAAACATGCTGAAGGAACAGAATCGTATCCTTTTTTAAACTGACAAAATAAGCATGACTTTTGCTTACTTTGGTGAAGAATTCATGGTTGAGGATTTGATCAAGTGTGAGTCTGTCACTTGGGTTTTTCTGCAGGATGCCTGAGATGAGTTTCTGTGCAGCGGGGGAAAGGGAGGAGGGCAAGTTGTACCGAACTTCTTTTATACATTTGTAGGTCTCTTTTAAGTCCAGAGTCTCAAAAGGAGGGTTCCCGCACATCAATGTGTACCTGAATTAGACAAAACAAGACTGCTATTAGTGAACCTTGACGGAAAAAAAAAAAAAAAAAAAAAAAAAAAAAAAGGTTCAGGTAGTTTCTGGAAACCCCTTTCTCTTCAGCACAAACTGTGATAACACCAACGCTCTACAAGTGTCACTTCACACTTGACTGATTCAAGTAAATCAACTCACATTACACATCCGAGCGACCACACGTCAGACTCTGTGCCATGGCCTTGCCTGTTGAGCACCTCAGGCGCCAAGTAGTTCGGAGTGCCACAGATTGTTCTAGGGAGAAAAAGAAAAAGAGGATCAATTTAAAACCTTAAACTGCTCTAAACTGTTCTCTAGCTCTGTAATTGGACCCTGAAGACAAGGGAGTTGTTGTTAAAGCATTATTCTTCCTGTCATACTCATTCCTCTGGTATTTGCCAGGAGAGTGTCAAACAGTTAGTGAAACTATGCTCTGAGCGCTACATTCAACCGTCACATGGAAACCGGTTTAGTTAGGAACTTGCTGGGGGAAAGTAGTGGGAGGAAGTGTGTGTTTAATGACTGATGTAATGGTTTTAAGTGAAGAGAATGTTTAGAAAAGAAAGGTTGTCTGTTTTAATCTTATTTTTGTGCTCTGAAACGTATTTTTCTAAAATACTATTAAAAAGGGGGCCAATGATAAGGTACTTTGTGATACTTGTGTATAACAGGGGTTCTCACACTGCAGGGTGAGCTCCCAGAGGAGGTCTGGCAACACAAAAGGAGGGTCATGGGTTGCCTTGGCAAATGCAGTCAAGGTGATTGCCTGGACCAACCTAAAATCTGATTGGTCACCCAAGGTCTTAAGGCAAAATCATGTGCTGTGATTGGCTGTTTGCCTTGCCAGAGGCAGTACTCATGTTAAAATAATATTGATTTTTCTGCAGTAGGCAAGAGATTCACTTCATCTAATGTGAAATGTGTTCTTTTATCAGAAATCTAAACTGCAACTTTGAACATACATTTTCTCCTAAAATATCTTTATAAACAGAAGACTTGATTATTTCTATGCTGCTACTATTCAATGTAACAACAATACTTTAAACATTTATAAACAGATACACACAGAACAGAATATGGAATTTCTAAGATACATTCATGTTGAAATTTGAATAACAGATTACTATTGGATATAAAAGGGTTAAAATGCAACTGATTGTTTGAACACTTTAGATTAAAGGGAAAACGTTTTAGCAATCATGAAGGCATTTTAAATTATTTAAACTTGACCCTAAGATGGACAGCACCTATTTCCCATCCATCCTATAACAAGAGGCATTACCAAAGGAGCTGTAAAATCACTGTGTAAAAGAAAAATGTGGTAGCGAAACACATCTAACAAACAAAGTTGGATTTGAAAATGTAAAAGGACTTTTAAACTTTAGAGTTGATGGCCCAATTCAGTTCTGGCCTGTGGCTTCTTTGCTGCCTGCCATTTCCAACTATCTTGAATTTTTGACTGCTTTCTCACCAATATAGGCCAAGAAAGCAAAAAATATATATTTTTAGAAATGCTTCAGTAGTCTTCTTTTGCTTTGCTGCATTATATAAAGAATTCTACATTAATAAAAAAACATTATATTCTTACTTTTTCCTCTGCTCCACTGTCTCCAGCTTCGCAGCAAGGCCGAAGTCTCCCAGCCGCAGATCCATGTTCTCATTGATAAAGAAGTTGCCTGCGAGAGACAAAAAAATTGTCCAGTCAGCATTCCACACAAAACATGAGCATGCCCAAAGTCACAGCAGATTCCTGGGATGCTTTAACTGAGCGTGTGTGTGCGCCAGGTTTCAACTCACATACCTAGCTTGAGGTCTCTGTGCAGGATTCCTCTGCTGTGCAGGTACTTGAGGCCGGATATGATCTGTCGGAGGTAATAACGCACTTCTGGCTCTGTCAGCGTGTGCCTCGCCTTCCAAATGTGTGCCAAGGACTGTGGAGACAGAGCAGAGACTGAGCAATGAGTGAGCCGTCAACTTTGTGTCCATCACTTTGACTGTAGCTGCACACAATCAGATACTGCGACTGCTAAAGGACAACTCCAAAGGCCCATCACTGACAGAGCCCTGGGCTATTAAAACATCAGTTATTAACTGATCGCCATATTGTTTGTTTAAGTTCATAGAAACTTGAAAAGAAGCTGAGTGAATCCGATTACTAATTTTTAGATATTCATTAAATGTTGATTTCTAATGGAAAATTCTACCCAATAAATCTAATCAATTCTTCCCCCAATAATCCCTGGACCGACAGTTGTCCATCCCTGGCAAGGACCGATGTATTTTTAAATCTGTGATAAGGTGCAAAGTTTTTAGCTTGAGTGAAAAAAAAACTAAGATGCTTTAAAACAATCTAAAATCCAGAAAGGTGCCTACGTTAAAGTTTAAGTCCGTGTTTTAATGTGGATAAAGGTTTGTCTCAACATATACTTGGACTAAACAAACAAAAAAAAACACTTAGGTTAACTAACTATAATTTGACCCCAAGGCAAACCTACTTCATTTTAAGGATGGGAATAGAGAACTGGCTCCAGTTGAGAGCCAGATGCAAATACTCTGGGAATCAATTTGATGCACCCTCACCATGAACAACGCCCTTATCAGTACATCCAACTTTGTCCTGTATGACTTATTGCAAAATAACGATGTCACACTCTTGCAAGAGGCAGTCAGCACAAACAGCAAAAGGATCACAGCAGTGTCCATAATGGACAAGAGACAAAAATCGAAATCTTGGCTTGAACCAACACAATATGGCACTAACAGCACAACGTTCAGTGTCTGTTGCTGGAATTTCAAGCATGGTTGGAAACACCAGCAACATAGAGGGGTGCAGAGATGATGTGTTTTTGTAGGCCAGCACAAAAGTTAGCATCACACTGGTTTTCACTGCTAAAACGCTGTGGGGTTTATTTTTTTATTGTGGTCTTGAATCATTGGTGATAATACGGTCTAACGCTAACAATAGTTATTAAACTTGCACGTTTTCTTCTTTGTGATAACCTTGATGAACCGATCAAGCTTTCAGGATTTTTTTAAGCTTTGCCATCATTCATGGAATGAGCAACAGAGCTATGCATGTGGATTGCCCCTCAAAAGGCAACCGGAAGCTGGTGTTCTGGTATGCAAAATAGCAGCAATATTTAGAGGCAGCCCTGGTACCATTTCCAAACTTTGGAACAAATTCTGTGAGACTGGTGAAGTAGCAGACAGGCCGTGAAGTGGCCATCCCAGGAAGACAGCACACCAGGGAGATAGGTTCCTCACCCTTGCTTCACTGAGGAAAGTAGGCTTTCTTCCAGGAAAAGGAGAGGATTTTGCTTTTTACTGGGGGCAGTACCCACAGGTTTAGCTGTGTTGATCATTTCATGAATGCAAGATTCTTTTAAGTCATACCTTGTTGTTAAGGTGAGTATTCAGGCTTTCCAATAATATACCAAAATAATGTTTCCATTTTGAGAGTATAGCTAGGTGGGGCCCATGCTGATATAGGAATAAGATGTGGTTATAATGTTAGGTTTGCCTACTTCAATAAAGAATATTGTTGCAAATATGGGCTCTTTTGTGCCATGTAAGAGGCAGAGTGTGTGCAAGCAGAGCATTAACAATCTGTGCAGCTTCTAGAGATTTCTCATGCCTCACCTTCCGACTGCAGAGCTCAAGGAATATGTAGATGTTGTCTTGGTCTTCGAAGTGATGACAGAATTTTACCACATGTTTGTGTGACAGGGTTTTGTGCAGCTCGATCTCATTCGTGATCTGTTAAAAATGTGACAGTCAATCAAATTGTGCTCAAAGCAAAAAAAACAAAACAAAAACAATCAAGCAGACTGCATGGCTTCCGCCGCAGAACACAACAAGCACAACCCATATACCTTGTCCCTCTGGTGCGGTTTGGATACTCTGCTCTGTGGGATCACCTTCACAGCATACATTTTGTTGTTGGAGAGGTCTGTCATCTCGTAGCATCGAGCGAAGCCGCCCTTGAGGGAGACAAACAGGATGATCAGTTAACAAAAGCAGCAGGTAGAAAACCTGCAATGGCCATAAATTATCTGGCCCTTAGGTCCAGGGATCAATAAGAGTACAGCAGTCAAAACGTTTGGACAGTAATACAGCGAATTCTGACAGGCAAATCAATGAAAGGGGCAGTAATCAATCCAGTTTGAAAGGGTTAACAATTGAGCTGCAGCATTTTATAATCAGCTGCACAGCTCCTTCAGCGTTCTCATGTGCCTGCATAACGCGCAATAAACCCCTTATGTGGTGTTTGCAGCTGCTTATTCCTCACATTTCTCAATACAATCAGGATTATGGAGGGATGAGGCAGACCGAGCTGCTGCATTCATTAACCGTGAAATTGACGGAGACGTTTCCAGCTCTGCGGCAGGCAGCAAGGAGAAAGAGGGAGAGGAAGGAGGAAAGAGGAGAGGAAGAGAGACTTGGCTGGATGCCCGACGCAGCGTATCGATGACGAGCAACATGTTGATACAGCCGCCCCATTCATACATGGCACATAATGTGTCAAAAATCATTACAGGGGGTGAGAGTGGGGACATGGTGGTCTCTGAGGGGGCTAAACAGTGATCTCAGATGGCATTAGAATAGAAGGTTTCTTCTAAAGGGTCGTTTTGAGGTTTTTTTTTAAGGTGTTGGCGGTGGCACACCTTGCGCCTGATTCATTGAGTCTGGCTGAATCCACCACGAGGTCGTTCCAGCTTTATTAACACACCTGGATTATGTGTCAGGATGGATTTGATTCAGACTGGGTTTCTACATCCATCTCCCACCGTAAGTTAAAACGCCCCATAATACAGCCGCAGTGAGGCAGAATAAAAACATGTTAAAATAATAATGTAAAAATCCTCGTACCTTTCCCAGAAGCTTCCCTTTGCTGTAGGACCTTCCGGTCTTGGAGTCCGTCACCACCTGGGCCAGCTCCGGTTTGCTCTGTTCGTTTTTATTCCTGTTGGTTTTCACCGGGGCAACGTTGGACTGTTGGGGTCCACGCTCCGGCACAGGCTTGAATAAATCCGCATTCATGTTGTGGCAGGAAATACGCTGCGCCGCCGTGAAACAACCAGTATCCATTAAACGCAGCGCTGTCGTTATGAAGTCAAATATGTGAGAGTAAATATCCCTTTCGCTTGCTCTTATTTCTCAGCAGTCGCTGTGGTACGTACGGGGAGACCGGTACGCCCGACAGTATCCATCTGGCATGTCTGAGCGCAGCACCACGCGGCTTTATAAATCAGCAGTGACGTCACTGGGCAAGGGGCGGGGCGAGGAGGCGCACAGGCGAGAAAGTCCAGACGATTTGCCTAGGCTGAGTCTCAATCAAAAAATGCAGCGAGGAGTATGTTGGAAACGTGAATGAAAATAGCTCATGGAAAGGGGGATAAATTCTAACTCACGTTGACGTGACTCATGTCTCAAAGCTGCTGTTTGAAGAAGGCAGGCGGGGGTCCATGTTTGTCATCTTAAATCCACAGACACCCACTGTTCTGAACGTGGCAGCAGGGGAGAAAAGTTAGGATGATTCTTAAGACCCAAGACTATTTTACAACATTTGAGGTGTTTTTAAATATATTTTTATATTAAACTGTAAACCTTCCCTTAAAAAGACTTTCTACAAGCTGTGCAGACAAAATAATTGTTTTATTTTTAAAAAATGTTTTTACTGAAAAAATAACATGTATTTTAGGCCTATGTATTATCTGGTGGCTTTAGAGATCTTAAAGGTAAATCATTCTTCCATCCATTATACATCACAGCAAGAGGTGGAGTACAGCTAGCCAATCACATGGTCACATAGAGAGACAATTTACTGTCCCTATCAGCCTAACACACATATTTTGGTTGGTGGGAGGAAATCGGAGTTCCAGGTAAAAAAAAACCCATGTAGTCACAGGGAGAATATGTAAACTCCACACAGGAAAACCCCATGTCAACATGAGGAGTCAGACCAGCAATCTTTTTGCTGTGAGGCACACGCACTAACCTGCAGAGCCACCATGCCAACTAAATAAATTCAAGGATTAGAAGAATTTGAATGAGTGATCGGGAAATTGATTTCAAACACCTGTTAGATTTACGTCAAATGGTCTCAAAGCCAGAGAATTCTGGATTTCTTAGCTGTATTTTATATATATATATATATATATATATATATATAAACATATGTACAATTGAAAAGCTATTTTTTCATCTACAAACAGAGTAAAAAGCTGTAAAAATGTGCTTGTCATACCAAGAAAACAAGGTTCAAGTTTATCATTGAATCAACTGGACTGTTAAAACATTGTAGTGGATGAACATGTTCTTTTTATTTGCATAATGGGTGAGTGGTTTTGATCAGTCATGCTGTGTATGGTTTGGCCTGTGTCGCTGGAGCCCACACTGACACATTTCTATTGGGACCGCAATTTCTGGTGGCACCCCTGTGTGGCAGGGAATAGTCAGTAAAAAATGCAAGAAAATGTTTACCAAAATCATAAAGCATCACATTTAAAAAAAAAAAAAACCCTGGCAGTATTGCAAGAGATATAAAGGCTCCTCATACAACTTCTTATTTCTTAGTTGTGACTCTTGTGTCACAATTTGGCATTTTATCTCAAAGTTCAACTTTCTATCTTGTGTTTATGACTTTTAGTCACACAATCAAGAACTAGAAATTTTCCTAGTTTTTTTGTTTGATAAGGTTAAAATTAATTTATTCATTCATTTTTGGGGGCAGAAATGGACTACCCTACCAGTGATGAGCACTAATTTTCCTCTGTGTTTATTGTCTTATGTAGTATATATTTTCCCATGCCCCAGTTTCTCTGATGATCATATCATTATATTATCTCACTTTCACAAAATGTTATTTCATTTTTATGATCTTATTACATGTATGTTAATTCAGTAGACATTATTACTGTTTCCCGCTGTATGCTCTTGTCCTGTGTATAGTTCCAAAAAAATCTCATGACATAATTGCATGATCAATAGCTAGCTCTTTAGTAAAACTACAAAAAATATAGTACTCTACAATTTGTCAGCTGCAATATTGCACCAGCATGTTTCTGTCATTTCATACAAAACCTGATGATAAATTCTGGCCGCCACCTGGTGGACAGAGTGTGTGATGCGTGTTGAAGAAGATCTTGAAGATATGCATTACTGACTGAACTTCTATAGATGAAAAGAAAAGTACAGGACCTTTAAAATCCCCTTATGCCTTACAGCAGTAGTGCCCTCTAGAATATTTTAATGGGGGTGGTCTGGCGGTGTCACTCAAAATCATTTGGTGGCACACAAAAATCAAATTCCAAATCAGAATTTCAGAAACCCCTCGAGTGTTTTTGTATGTTATGGCTTTTGATAAACTATTTCATAATTGTTTTCTTCATTAAAGAGACACAAGTTCAAAACAAGCTTACAGGTTTAATCTGAAGGAGAAAGTGTTTATACAAAATATGTAGGTTTGTAAGACATGAGCTATGAATTTCATGAAAATTGGGGGAGAATCACTCTTCTGGCAGTCTTGTTTAATAATTTTAAATAATTTCTTGAAAAAATAGTTAGTGTCACAAAACACTGTTTATCATTTGTCCCCAAAGAAGTTTTTGCTGTTTGATAAATTAAGGGTATGGAGGAGGGAAAATAGCAGGGGGGGGGGGACTTTTGGGTAAAGTCTGTGTAAAAAATCCTGTTGTTTATGTTCATAGCTCGCCCAGAGAAAGTAAGAAGAGCATCAGGAGTTGTGTGCGTAGTTGAAAGGACTTATGCAGTGTCTGTAACCACAAATTTAAAACTCTCATACTTTACTCCTTTTCAACAAGTTTACATTGGTCTTAGAGTTCTGTGTATAAGATTTTTTATGTTTCCTGGCTAAAAATCTGAGAAAAAAATTAAAGATTTTGGCATGCCTATAAACCCCCTGTTTCAGCCCTGCTAAGAAGAGGCTGTTTTGGTGTAAATCCTTATGTATGATTGCACAAACATACCTAAACATCTATCTTTTCACTGGAGCCACCTGAAGGCTGATCAATACCTGGCTAAGGAAGTGTTTACCATCTGGGGAAGTTTGCAAAACCCATTTAACATCATTGGGGAACATTTTGAAAACAGTCTATCCAAGCATACGTTTTCTGAAAGGTGCAGACCAGGAGTGCCCCACAAGAGCTGCAGTTTTGGAGATCCTCTGACATTGTAGCCATTCCACATTGGCCCTTGTCAAACCCACATATATCCTTATGCTTGCCTATTTATACTGCTTCTAACATCAGCTTTGAGGACAAAATGATCACTCACTTTCTAATATATCCCACCCACCAACAGGTGCCATGATGAAGAGATGATCAGTGTTATTCACTTCGTCTGTCAACGGTAATGCTATGCCTGATCGCTGTGTATTGTCTTAATGTAGTGTGCAGAACATTAGTAAAATCTTTTGGACAGAGTTAAGGATTAAAGCTCCTGTGAAGAATGAATTTTTCAATCTTACCCCCTGAGGGACAAAGTACTAAATCTTATGTCTTTACTGAATTTGTCCTGCACATAAATTCCACTTTCTTGTGTGGGTACATGAGAATCTTTTTGGTGAAAAATCCTAACAGTCTGTTTAATTATGAAGCTGTTGATCTCCTTGAGTGATGCCTCTGCTCCTGCAGCGGTTTTAGACTTAAAAAAATAAATAGAAGTAACCAGTCTTCTTGCTGTGGCCCTTTTTGCTTTTACAGGTCATATAAAGGCATCTGAATGAATCTGAGCAGGTTTCATAATTGAGGAAAATACCCCCACAAGGGATTTAAATAATAAAACAGTCACTTCTTGAACTGGTCTACTTTGTAATTTAGAGGGCAGCAACTACAACTAAACTTAAAGAATTTAAAGAATAACCAAGGTGACAACCAGGGTCATTTTTGTGCCTCTCACACTAATTCAATATTCATTTATCTGAATGAGGACTTGTATGAGCTGTAGAAGCAATTTGGGAACAAATGTTCTTATAGTCCCATCTTAAATGACACCCTGCTATTCTGCACCCAGAAAAGGCCTTTGTCTAACTTCTGACAGGTCATGCTGAAAATGCTTATTTTATTATTTTTTTTATTTGTTTTGTTTAGTTTATATTTGTTTTTTATATTTTGTTTAAATCTACCTTTTATGTATCTACTTTTTGTACTACTACTATTGGAATTCTAATTTCCCTGAGGAGTTTTCCAAAGGGATTAATAAAGTACAATCTAATCTAATCTAATCTAATCTCATCTAATCTACTGTTTGTATATGATAGATTAAGATTCATTAGCCAAGAAAGACAAGCAGAGGGAACTATGATGCAAGATTTGTATTTGAGAG
This sequence comes from Cetoscarus ocellatus, assembly GCA_037902135.1. Classification (NCBI taxonomy): domain Eukaryota; kingdom Metazoa; phylum Chordata; class Actinopteri; order Labriformes; family Labridae; genus Cetoscarus; species Cetoscarus ocellatus. Next base: position 978,596 of record JBAMNC010000327.1, on the reverse strand, counting down.
CACTTCGGGAACAACCTGAAGATGGGAAATAACATTTTTAGATATGGAACAAAAGGTCAAACAATCAACAAAATAAAAACAAACTCACAAACATTACATTTAACGGGACCTACAGTCATTTACATCAAGGAATCACAGAGAATGTGTAGGTGCATAACGAAGAAGGAATGATGTGGAATAACGGGCTGACAGACTTGAGAGAAAGTCACCTTTGGCAAATGAACAATGAAAAAAAACATAAAAAATTAGCTCAGTACTGACACACAGGTACAACATTCAGTGGTGGATGGACTATTGCATATATTCTGGTCCAATTCATACAACCAAGTACTGACTAACATGTACATCTAAAAACAACTGCAAAGTGGTCCCTTCATGTGTTGAATTAAGCTCGTGTAGCAGCTGGACCTGCCTGATTCAATGACAGTAATCAGGCAGATCCACCTTGCCAAGCAGCCCAACGCGGGACGGCCCAATCAGGGTCCTTCAGAGCAGGAAGAGAGGGAAGATACGAGTGTGAAGACAGCAGGAAGTCACTATACTCAGACAGAGATTAGCACAGATGCTAACAGCTTCTGTAGCAGTTTTATCAGATCTGGATCACATTTCTTTATTTAATGAAAAACAAATAACACAACAAACTTCTCTTTGTAAAGAAATTCTAGCTCCACTTTTGCCATGTTTTGCTGAGAGTTTGTTTTACGAAGTGGCTCACGTTCTGGAGCGTCCGCCTACTAAATGATCTGATTGTCCCATAATAAATGTGATCAACGGAACAATCCAATCACCTGCCCAATATGCTTCTGAAAGATTCTGCTCTCCCAAAACACTTTCTATGGGCTCTTTCCCAGATGGACTAGGGAAACATACTTAACAGTCCATCTGGTGTGCCAGGTTAGTGTTAAATGGGACTTGACTAAAACAATGGGTGAATTTTTGCTGTGTAAAGGGCGCCATCTGCTGGACAGACACTTCATGTTTGCCAGGCCGCTGGTTAGAGCATCACGTCTAATTTTTCCAGTATGAGAACAAAAGTTGTCATATTTTCCATGCAGGGCCAAAATGAGTCCAGAAAGGGCTCACAGTACATTTGAGTCCCTACACCAATAACGATGTAGTGAAATTCTGATTTACACACAGGACTATAGTTTAACCATCAAATATAATATTCAAGTCACGTCAGTGGATCCTGGCAGCTCTCCCTCTGTCCTGCCCTGAGTGCACTTCAAAAGTCCATCATGTCTCCTTCCCCTCGTGATTTCTTCTCTTGGGACTCTGACCACGCTTTGTTGATGGTCCTCTTCATCTCGTCGTCTCCCTCAGAGTAAATCTTCTTTAACATGGTCATGAGACCCTCGCTGGGGTCTGCGTTGTCATCAAAGCTGGGTTTACTGTGAATGGACAACGTGCTTACTGTTAGTGAAATCAAGAGTTTTATTCTGTATGTGTGAGCTACAGCTCCATTATGAAGCCTAGAACACAAACATGATACAGCACTGCAGAGTACAGGCTGCTCATGTTAATAGATTAAAATGCACAAATAAATCAATTTATTGAAAAGTTACCTTACATTACAAATAATCTATCAGTTCATGCCAATCCAACCCGATAAAAACTTAATATTCTTTACTTTCTGAACTTACTCTTTCTCTTTAGACTTCTTCTCCACTTTTGTTAGGCAATCCCACTTCTTCACTGACTGCTTCTTGCACATGATCAGAACCATGTCTGTTTTTATCTGTTCAAAAGGAGAGAAGGGTTAGGATTACGACACATTAAAAAGCTGATGGGAGATCTCAGAAAACAGCAGACTGAACTAAGCAGTGGGACTCAATATAGCAGCTGGCTGTAGAAACCCCATGTTTGTCTTTTGTTATTCGTGGATCTGATAAACTGTAATGGAAGCTTAGCCTTTGGATTGTGCATCAGTAAATCAGCATCCAATCAGCACTGTCGCTACAATTTAATTATCGCGTCTACTTCCAGTCCTGTAGTTATTGAGGAAACCCTTCTTAAAGATCAAGCATGGTAAACAAAGAAAAATATTAGGTTAATAGCGTATTTTAACAATGTAAAAAATTAAAGAGGCATGACGAAACCATCAAACTAGCAGATCAGTACATAAAGTTCAAATGTGTTGTTGCCTTTCTTCCTTTACATAAATAACAAAATTAAACACACAAAAAAGTCAAATACTTGAACTTAAAATTCACCTTTTTGTAGCTGTCCTTTTCATCAATCGGATACAACAAGTTAAGAATGGTCATCTGATGGTTCTTTCCATCTAGATCTTTCACCAAAATAGAAAATGACCTGCAAAAGAGAGAGAAGGGAAAAACAAATAATAACTACAGATACATGATAATTCCAAAAAAATTTTGTTACTATATGTACATCAACTTACCCTTCTGTGAAGTTGACCTCCACATTTTCTGATGGGATTTTGTGCACATCCTTCAATGTAAGGTAAATTTTGACGAATTTCTCTGACTGGTCCCACGCTGCAGGCAAGATGCAAACGTGCAAGAAAATTAATATTAATATTAATAAGGTCTTAAGCTGGAGAGATACTTGCTTTTAACTAGACATACACATCCCCTGCACTGGTTTAGCATGTCGCCTATGATTAACGCAACACAGACAGGAGCTGCGGTCTAAACATTATCAGTAGGATCAGTGTAGAGGCAGAGGAGAGATGACCGACTGATCACAACAGCAGGAACAATGAAGAGGAAGTTTAAAAAGATAAACTGACAAATCAAGACCACAATCATCATCAACATCTAAATAATGCGTGAGACTGCACGGACACGAACGTGACTGTTCATCCAGCTGGTGAAAGGTAAAATCCCCTTTAGAAGTCGGGAAACAAGGAAATAAGTTTGGTGTATTAATTTAACTGGTGACCGTGTACATGGGTGACTTGGAGTTGACATCATGGTTTCATTTGTGTGTACACACACAAACACACACACTCACTCTGCAGTGTCCTTTTCCACAGTTGTGTCTTAAATTTTGTACATTTACGTATATTCCTATGTTTATGACTCATCCGCCCCAGAGGTCTGATTTACAAGATGTGCTGTCTATGGCGGTAACAAATCTATGAAATATCAGACATTCTCTGACATTCTTAGAAATTATGACAAATTTATCACAGAATAGCACAATGACACCCACAGATTCCAGTAGCACATAACCAACTGAAGTTATGATACTGGTGTGGGCAATTCTCAGGTTAATCTAGCCTTCTAAAAAACAAGATTAAAGGTTGATGATTAATATCTCTAGCTAGCTCCACTGTATCATACTGAACTTAAAATTGATTTATTTCTAACTCTCGGGCATGAACATTGTCTGCTAGCTACCTTTTTAGTCTGGCTTTTACGTAATGTCTTACTACTATAAATGTATGGTTATACTTATTTTTTTTATCTTCATTTACTCTGCTTTTTTATAAATACATTTTGTTGATATATTGTTTAAGTAGCCTAAATTTTATTTTGCCATTTTTAATTATTTCTTTTTGTCACCGTTGTTTTGAGTTTTTATATTTTATTCCTTAACTTGCATTATTTTATCTACTTATATTTTATGGCTAAGTGTGTACTTTTTTTTACTTCAATTCCTATGTTTAATTTTTGTTCACTAACAAGGTAGAAGGAAGGTAAATAACTTTCCAGGATAATTCAAGCTTTTCCAGGACATTTTACTTTTTTCCTCATTTCCCATAAGTTTTCCATGACTGGAAAGTTGGTCAATCATTTTCCAGGTTTTCCAGGACATGTGGGAACCTAATATAAGTGAAGCACTGAAGGGTCCACCCTCTGCTTTTTCAAGTGCTTTGGCTACACCAAATCAATCAGCACAGTCTGCAGCAAGTCATCAGTGAACACACTAACTCATTACACACATACAACGAGACAGCCCCGATGGTGCATGGATAAAACTATCGTAGACTGAAGACGATGTTGATGTTGAGGTTTGATAACTGGTCATCAGTTCTCAACAAAGTGGTAAAGTTTATGATGATATTGATTATTGGTGGGTTTTTTTTAATCTAACTCTTTTATTACTGCCATGTTTGCATTGTACTCCTGACACCACAGGTAGTTACATACAGCCTGTGCGTTTTTTACACCCTCTAGTGGTGTCCTCCAGTAACACTCATCACAAAAACACTCACACACATGACGCCACTCAAGGGACAAACTGTAAGTATAACTCCAGCTTTACAAATACCTAACTGTTAAACATTAGCACAAATAGTTTGCAGGATAAACAAGGAGTTATAAATGATAGCACTTTACCATAGTTGGTGATTTTGATTGTGTACGCTGCTTTAGGAGTTGGATCTGCTTCTTTCCTGTCTTGCTGCTCCTTCTTCTGTCGCTTGACTGCGAGCTCCTTCTCCACCTTCTTCTGCTCCTCCTTCAAAAGCTCCTGCACTCTTTTCCTCTCTGCCTTCTCCGAGAGTGACCCCAGCTCCTGCAAATCTGCCTCCAACTGGTTGATCTGGAATTGAAAAGAAAGTTGCGCCACAGAAAAACACACATCCATGAGTTACTATTTAATGCGACATAAATATTAGATTGTGGCTGATCTGAGTATCTCAGAAACTGCTGATCTTTAATGATTTTTACACGCCAGACTTTAGCTATAAAGATATCAGTCATCCTTACTTGGTACCATTTGATTTAATGGTTGAAGCTAAGGCACAGTGGCCAACAAACATATATATCAACACTATGTGTGTTAATGACGCTGCAGTTGCGCTCAAAGAAAGAGAGCTCAAATACCAAATTTCTACATATAGTTGTTTCTAAGTGCAATCTGAAGTTTTAACAGTCACTGATGATTAAAGTGACATGCCCTCTGCTGGAGTTCCTCGACTGTGTTCAATGGTCTGGACTTTTTCACATACTTGCATTTAAGGGTTGGTTATTGTTTGAATTTTTCTTATACCGGTGCATCCTTACTGAATTACTCAATTCAGAGCTGGGCGTTTACTTAAATTTTAATTACAATCACAATTACTGTCTCTTTAATTAGGAAAACTGAATAACTGTGACCTAGAAATTACTGTAGCACGTGACAGGTTACAATTGTTCCTATCATTATTTTTGTGGGTTTTCTTTTTTGCTCATTTGTGTTTGTTTGTTCTTTAATGCCCAAGATGATAGTATCAAGAGCAGGAAAGCCCAATGAATGTGTGTGATACATATCATAAAATCAGTTAGTAATAGTGTTTTAAAATTAAGATCTCAATATCTTCCAAAATAATTAAGACTCTAATTATGCCATAATCGAGCAGCACGATCTCAGCTGATAACTTTTAGAGGAAAAACAAGCATTAACAAAGTTTACTGTTGTTGTGACCCTTATTACAATGCTTTCATAACCTTAAATGTTTATATTTAAGCTGGGAAGCAATACTGAACATCTGAAAGAGCAGAGAGCGGCAAGGTGGCGTCCGAGGTAGTGCTCATGCCTCACAGCAAGAAGGTTGCTGGTTCAATTCCGGCAGCAGAGAATAAAAGTGAATTACTAAACAACAGCAAGATAAATGAACAGATAAAATGCGACCAAATAAATGACAAACAAAATCTATAGATAAGTAATTAAGCAAATGAAGCATCATGAAAAACCAAATACATAAAAATGAGTTTACAAAGGGATTTATTGGTTTTAGTGAATGGTACTGAAATGCAGCTTTAGTTTTTTTCTGCGATTTGGTGGGTACTGAACGCATTTGTGCGACTGACACATCAAAAACAGATTTCACTGCCCAGCATTAACCAAAGCAAATATACTCAAACATGCGTGTTAATGATTATACTCGTCATGACATCAACTGAAGGTTTTGCCCTTGAGAGTAAGTGGGGTTTAAAACATATGCTGAAACATAAGAATAACTGTTTGTACCCACCTATTAAAAACATAAACAGTGAGCTTAGTTTTCACTTGCATTATAAACTGGTTGGTCCACACTTGTCTCCAAACTGAGCAGCGCCGAATAAACGTGATAGAGTCAAACCCTCAGGCAGGCTGACAGACCCTTGAAACACTAATGAATGAGTCTTAATAAGATGTTTGGTGGCAGTGAAGCTGTGCCCCTCCTGTTCTCATCTACTCAGTGACAGCACGATCTGTTAATATAATGCCAACTAATTTTGGGATCACTTAAACCGATTAACGGGACTTTGGATGGTGCAGCGGTTTGGTTACACAGCTCAATGAGGGCTTCGGAGGCAAACATCGGAGCCAATAACGAGAATTTTATAATCAATTGCATTATCGAAACCATTAAGACACAACATTACTAGAATGTTCTGTAGCACTCCAGTCAAAGCTAACCTCCTGATAGCTTGCTAGCCTCTGACACATCTTGTCTTGTCTTCATCCCACCTGAATAGACAACGTTTACATCGTAAGCAAAGATGTTTCAGTTTCAGTAAAATTAAACTAAGACTTAAATGAGATGGTTCCGGAGCACACTGCCTGATCTTGAGCCCGTCACTTGTGAAGTTGGCTAACGCAGCACTCATACAGTCATGAAGCTAAACAGTTAGCAGCAGACAAACCAGCTAATAAATAAAAACATGCTGTGTACCTGCTCCGTTAGATCCATTTAGGCTTCGTCTTTTTCAGCTATGAAGACCGAGTTTAAGGAATGAAAGTCCTCTTCCCCTGCAGTGAATCCAGGGCAACGTTATTGACAGAGCAGCTGAACGTGTGGACCCGGGCTGCTTCTTCTTCAGACGCTACAAAAAGGGCAGCTTTATCCGGCGCGCTGCTGCCCCCTACTGGCTCGATTTATTAACACACAAACCCCTGTTTATTAAAATACTACCTTTCTCTCACCTTTTCATTTTACCTAAAATTTAACTCAATATTATTTTATATCTCCTTGTTTTCTAGCGAAATTTATTACTCACAAAGACAACTCCCAGTTTTAAACTATTCTTGATTTATAATAGTCTATATAGTAAATATGGTTCTGGATAGCAGGCCAACCCAGAGAATTGGCTGGAGCCCTACAAAGACACAAGAAAAGGGCCCCCTCCTTTGGCCCCTGAGATTAATGCATTTGAACACATGCGCCTCAGCAATAAGCCTCTTGTTTCCTTCAAATTTTATCTGTATATATCTCTTTATGTGAGGTTCGTAAAAATCAGCATCATCATCTGCAGGTGGCTTAATCTAAGTCAGTTATTGTTTTTCAAATACACGTGCAAATAAAGTGAACTTAATGATTTCTAATGTTCAAAAATGATGTATACTATCTCAATTAACATTTAACTGTTTTCCTAAGTGAGTCAGTGGACTTCTTTTCCTTTAGTCTTATTACGATTATTATGATTAAAATCATTGCTCTTTGAACTTCTTTGTAAATATTCCATATTAACTGTGATGCACTGTTATGTCTTTTTGTACACATCAATCTATTTTAGAGGGTTCATTGTAAAAATGTCTTAAGAAGTGATATGACTTCAAACATTCAATTATATATTGGTTGTGCCTTTTGGATCAAACTTCATTTTAAAAAAATTTACAGGATTCAGAACTTTCCCCCTTTTTACATTGCTGTTCTATGTCAAGCACAGTTCTGGGCAAGTTGATCATATATTGTAAAAAAAAAAAAAAAAGTATTCATTTCTGATTCAAAAAGAAATAATGTTAATTTACTTAACACTAAGGATCAAATGTAACTAATTACTTCCTTTAAATTACTTCCTGCTCTTCAAAATAAAAAGATCCAACACCAGGTCAAAAATAAATTTTACCACAGTCTTTGCCTCTCATGAACTCAAACTAAATATAATACTCCGAGTTGTTGAGAGTACAGCTCATTCTCTCTCATCCTCTTTGCTGTACTGAACTTTTCAGCAAGTTGCTTGAAGTCCATGTAATCATGCAGCCCACTGAGGACAAAACATGACCAAATAACTTAAGAAGCTTTATACCATTTAATATATCAGTTAAATATTTATTTTAGAACTGATTTAGAAATTATTCCTTACTTAGCTTGCTATTCAAAATTGTAATATAAATTTCAGTATATTACAGGTAACTAGATACTCCCCAACACTGTTGGCTCAAGGACATATATTTTTGATAATTTCATTTCCTGATACCTGTTTTTATGCTAACGCTTGATGTCTACCTGTAGTATCACACCCCCATTCCAAATTATTGCTTTTAGTGTAAAGACATCACTGTCTGCAGAGTTTTCTGGATAGGGCTAGAGGAAACAAAACAGTTGATTCAATTTTTTTATTATGCACTTTGAGAACAAAAATATGGAAGAAAAGTTGACATTATTCTCAGTATTAAATTATTCTTAACATCGTACATTACAAATATTCTTGATGCATCTTTTTCTGGTCATTTCAACTTTTCCTCAAAGTTGTGTTTCAACATTGTTCACATTTCATCCTGATTTCCCTCCCCAAACTGGACTGCAAATTATTCTCAAAACTTGTTTCCTGATGTGCAAAAATAATCTCCCTTCTCTCAATATTTAATCCTCATGTCCAAACCTGATAATCCCTGTAAGTACGTGGTATCCAAAGCTGGACTGTTTTTTAGTTTAGAAATAAAGTAGAGGGGTCCATACCTTAAAAACTAAGAGGCAACTCCAAGCTCACCATGGAGACTTTGTAATCATGGTAAGAGATACAAGTGCTACTATAACAAACATTTTTATGTCTGATGTGGGTACATCACCTTTTTGTGTACCATAGTTTCTTAAAATCAGTTATGCAAAAATAATGCAAAATGAAGAACACATTTTAAAATATTCAATATACTTAATCTATGTAAAATCTTTGTACTTCCTGTGTGAACTTTGACATGTAACCCATTTTGCTTAATAATTCTTGAATTTCTCTGTACAATGATTTACACAGACACTTTGTTCGGTATCCTCGTCATTCATTCTTTATTTTTATTTGGATGCTAGAGCAGAGCTTCAGGCAAAAAGAAAGTAGATACAAGGACAAGCATCACATTAAAAGGACACAGCCTTTAACTATATCCTCAAAAACAGACGAAAGAAATGTGCTGGAGCTATCACAGAGGATTTATTTTAACATGAACACCTTTGGAGGTTTATTGTGTCTTACTGGAACTGTTTAGTCGCAGTAAAAACCTCCATACACTCTGGGTATTCAAGTCCCCATGAAAAATGAAGTCCTCCTCTTTTTGATTTTTTTTTTATCCAGTCCATCTGAAGTTTCATAGATTACATGTCACCACCTTGCTCGCTGAATCCCGGACATTTGATTGTTATCTGCTAAGTGACGAAAGACAATCCTGCTCAGTCGCCATCTCCGCCTCACTCCTCGAGGTCTTGAAGTCAAAACACACCGGTTGCGTATTCTCACAGGGCAGCTGTCTCTGGGTAGAGCTGCAATTTCCTTATCTGCTACCTCCTGCAAAGATGTTAGAACTTCTATTTAGTAATTCATGATCTGTAATCTAAAATATAATGGAATAATCAGTCAAGAGACATCTCAACAGTAAATCGCATGAGCTTTACAAAAGCTCCACTGTGCATTATTGATGCTAAACTTTCCCAAAAGTACTTCTGATTAATGCCGGGGAAGATATCCTACAGCACAGGTTTTTAAAAAGTATCAAGTGTCATATTAACCTGAATTTCTTTGGGCAGGATGGTATTCTTCCTCAGTGCATTTATCCGTAGTCTTTCATCGGCATATTCAAAGGACATCTGTCTTCTCTTGACGTCTCTCAACATCCTCCAGTCAACATAGTAACTCCTCGCCTGCTCCACAGCCCCCCAGCAGCTCCTCAAGGCCTGTGCAGAGCAAAATCAGTCTTATCAAATGTCATCAAATATTTAACCAAAGTCTAACATGCAGTTTTACAGTAAACTTTGAGAAGTAGTTGCATAATGAAGGCTGGACAGACAAATCATTTTGATTCGTTGACAATGGCACATGCTGCAGTACAGACCAAACATGGTTCATTAGGATTCATTCAACATCAAGATTTAAGTTTATTGTCAAGGCAGCATTACTACTAACTCTTTGTTCGGGAAGCACTGAGCCATATTGGTACTCGTACAATTTTGGAATGAAGGTAAAAAGGTTGTTTTTCCTTCACTCAGATACCTATTTTGCACAATACGTGTTTCTATAACAGCAAAGACTATGTTAGAACTATTTAAAATGTCTAAATCTTGACAAAAACACAGAAACAAACAATCTCCAGCCAAATATCAATCCCCTGTCACAAGAAAAATGAAAGAGCAGCAGTCTATTTCACTTCATTGGTAACTGGAGATTTTATTGGTGTCTATTTGGCATTTTCTACAATTAAAGAAACTAGAAAAGCAAAGCACACTTCACATAAGTAATTTAAAAACAAAGGGAGTGCATATTTATCCGCAACGTACCAACACACCGATAATGAATTCATTTAATATAATATGCAAAACAAAACAATACAAATATAGGGTGCTTGGACCTCTATTAAGAATTGAGGAGACAACACTGACCCTGTATCATATTGCTGTCTTCTTCAGTCATGCACCTGTCCTGACAAAAAGAGTCGGGACGTTTCTCACACAAATGTTGTGAAGACATCAAGACCTCCAACGACACGGGTTGTGAGGCGAATCAAGGAACCTTACACTTTCCAAAAATGATTTAATATCTCTTAATTATATGCCTTAGGAATTTACCTAGAAACTTTGCAATGATACCCTGAGCTGAATTTATACATTTAGCTGCTTTTAAAACAGAGGGAGTCATTTAAGTATATCACAAGAAGCCAACAAGCAGAGGATAACCAGCATTAGCTAAGCGGCTAACGCCAGGGAGCAGTAACTCCGATACATTAAACTGAAACACTGCCTTGTCTTTCCTTGTCTATTAAATATGCAATGTATTATCAATGGTACACCCACAAACGGTTCTAAGCTCAATAAAAAGAGAGATACCTGTTTCGGGGCCCATATTGACGAATAAAGGGCATTTAACCCTAAACATGCTATCCGGTGCGCCGCCATGTTGATTCCTTGTGCTTAAACCACAGATCAGCTTGAGGCAGAAAATGTCGCCCCCTGTCGACCGGAGTGTGATCAGGACTGAAGAAAGCGCTCACAGGGATCACCAACTACATCAAAGGGCCAGTTTTTTTCATGGCAAATGCTTTGGGAGGCACATTTAAGAAATACTTATGAGAAAGTAACTTTTATCTTGTATTTATTAGCCTCTAAAAGTGAAAGACACGTGGAGTTTCATTAATAGCTGAAAGGAGGCTATATGACAGCAAAAATGCGATCATTAAAACCACAACAAATGCTTACACCACACAGCCTATGTTTAAGATATGGTAACACGGAGAGATAAGTGCCACTGAAAAAAATAATTTAGGTTGAACGTTTTGTAAGACCGTGAAGAAAAGTTAGAGAGAAAAGAGAATATATCCATAAGTCCGTTTGGTCTCTAAATTCTGACTATTTTCACAGAACTTTTATCAGAATTCAAACTAAAATTGCAGAATTTTGACTCAAGCCTCAAAATTCTGACCTTTTTAGTGAAATTTGACGAATTTATACGTCTTAGAATTCATACTTTTTTTTTTTAATTCATAATTTTGTCTCAGAAATCAGACTTTTGTCTTTTTTTTCTCAAAACTGTGATGTGAATTTAAGCTTTTTTTCTCAGAATTCTGACTAAACCTCTGAGCTTTTATCATTCTTTTTATTTTATTCTTATTATTTTTGCAATTTAATCATAGAGTTCGTACTTTTTTCTTAAAACGTAGGCTATATATTGATTCTCAGACTTCTGACTTTAATCCTTGCTTTCTGACTTTTTTCTCATGATTTAGACTTTAATCTTAGATTTCATGCTTTTTCTTTAAATTCTAATATATATTCTCTTAGAATTCTGACTTTAATTTCATAATTTCGATTTTTTTAAGTCATAATAAAAGTTTAATTTCTCAAGAACTTTCGTTGCAGTGGCCTTTATCCTCTTCTGTATAAAAATACTTAGTGGGCCCGATGGAAATATTTGGGGGGCCTGATATTGCTCCTGGGCCACCAGTCGGTGATCACTGCTTTAACCAATATTTTTGCTCATCTTGTAAAACCAAGAGAAATTTGTACTGAGCATTTGTACATTTGTATGCTTATCTGTACGTTCAGCACAACTTTAGGCCGGTTTTAAAAACGATGTAATACTCGATATAACCAGCAGATGGCAGTAAACTAACATCACAAGAAAACAGTTCATCCTTAGATTTCTGTTCAACATTCACCTGAGCAGCAGGGTTCTTCAAACTGAATCAAGACCTCATGTCTATCTGAAAAAACTATTCTCAAATCCTTCAAGACACAGACACATCTTTTCTCCTCTAAACTCTGTATCAATGGAACATGTGTTTTTGAAGAAAGCATGCATATAAAACCGCACACTGTGGTCTTCATTCAACATGTGGTTCAGCAGAGCACTGTCTTAAAAGCCCTTTTATAGAAAAGTAAAATTAACAATGGCCACAGATTCCTTCAAGTTTACTTACACAGTACCCTTTATTGTGGAGCCATGAGGGGAGGCCTTCTAGGATAAATATTAACACATGAAAAACTGCAGGCAGTGCTTCCTCTATAAAGACAAACATCATGATGGAAAATCTTTACAGGCCTCGAGCTTTGAAATACATGGAAACTGACAGGTGATGAGGTGAAGGCCTATGCTTACATAGACTTTTATGTATAAAACTGACACTAAAAGATGAGCAAGTCGTATTCATACCTCTACAGCACCTGCATTTAGATGTGAAAGTGCTCTTGATGTGTGAAAAGCCTTCACACATCAAAACTAAAGATCAAAACAATCCACATAGTTTGTTTTCTTGGTTTAGTTAGCAACAAATCTTAAGATTTCTCTGTGATTATATAATTTTAAAAAATCCTCTTAACCAGGAAATAAAACATCTTTGTTTCATTTTTGAGTGTTGATTTTACAGCTGTGTTATTTGAAAGTGTAGCTTATATACTTTTTCATCAGTCTGTTTAATGCAATCCTGTAAATGTTTATTTAAAGGGGGAATTCTGAATCTTTAGGGCACAGCCTTTTTTATTTTCAACATCACAAATAGTTGAAGTATGACTGTAGAAAAAAACTGTTTTTTCTTGTCAGCTGGCATCAGATGAGACACTGAGTATAAAGGTGTTTTGGAGACAGGTGCCATAACATCAGTGAACTAGTAGGCTTTTACAGGGGATCAAGACTCAAGGCTGGATCACAGCAAAGTCTTTGGAGATTTGGGGACAAAGCTGTGCAATATGAAACGGATGTGATACTGAGATTCTGGAAGATCACTTCATAACTCAGCAGACGAGTGTCCTCGGCCAGAAAAATGTCAGCAGTACAGTGAGCATGCTCAGAATGAGTTAACTGAGGCTGAAGGTGCACTGGAGTACTTCACTGCTGATGAGTACGGAGTATCTCATCATCAAGCACTGGACATGTACCCTGTGTGTTTACATGCATGGATGTATATACACATCCTTTATAAACCATATAAAGTAGATTGAAGCCAATGGTGGCTTCCCAGTAAAAAAATATATTGTCTTTCTTTAACTCTGAAATATGAGCTTGTGCCTTTATTTGACAAGTAGGAAACAAAAGAAAGTTCTCTGTCTTCTGAGTAAAAACTCCTGGGGTTCAATATTCTTTGTGAAAACTACATCCAAATAAATAAAGATTTATATATTTATATTATGTAACACAACAGTAGCTTTACTATTTTATACAGTAAGATAAAATGATAACTGTCCACATATAATGATGTCATTTTTTTGTAAAAACCTCTTCCTGTTCAAAGATAAAACTTAGGGTTCCTATTGAGGTCCTACTGATCCTAAACAGGTGACAGAAATTGCAAATGAATTACAACCAGAATCTCAGGTCTCAAGAGGTCATTGACCCAGATTCAGACAAATTTATTTATCCCACAGGGCAATTCAGTGTTCCCATCTACCACACTCTGCTTACATTTCAGCACACACTAGTCAGGAAAAAATAACAACAAAACACAGCATCCAACTGTGGATGCTCATGGCATGTTGGCACCCTTCTTTGGCTTTCTTAGTAAAGCACACAGAGACCTTAAAGTCTTTCATAACCTCATTGGTCAAAAAGAGAGTTTGATGCTTTATTGAAATAGTTTCTGACCATTTTTCCTTGGAGACCATCCTAGTTTTACCCAAAAGGAGATGAGCCCAACTTCATTCCTACAAGTTAAAAGTCTGATACATTTTTGTGCAAAATAAACACCAATTTGAATTGTTTTTATTGATAATATAAAGATAAAATGTCTCTCCATATATCGTTTTTTAAGGGAAGGACGCCCTTAGTGTGCTGTCATGTTTAAGATAATATATTTTCAAATTTTGACAGCCTTAAATCTGACAGAGCCTTGCCCCCCTTCCCCCTTGAATAAACAACTTATTTTGGTCCTATTTGATGGAAAATGGGAACAAACCCACTGTCCTCTGAAATAAACCAAACACCACCCACATGTTAAGATAACACTAGGCAGGAGGAGTGAAATATGTGTGAATAAAACTTAACAAACCTTCACTTTGGCACCATGGAGAATATGGGATTATGGCTGAGGTCATGGTTGAAGCATAAGACCAGAGCTCAGCATGAACTCCTCCGGTGGTTCAAATATTTGAGACCAGTTCGAAGCTCAGTTATCTCCAGCTGCCAAAAAACAATGTTCCTTATATTTCTATGACAAAATATTATATTATATGGGGCCATAATGTGATGGAATTTGGAGGAAGAAACAGAAGTGTCCCACCTCTTTGGAAAAGTGGGATCATTGCCTGAAGGACTTGGAAGTATCCAGCTGTTCAAAAATGTGTATGAACCATTCATGGTTTAAATAGGAGCTTGTGTTGACATGTATTTTAACTGTGACTGATGACTGTCAGTACGACGTCCATACTAAAAACATATTACCACATGCTTCAGAAGCTAATAGGGTAAAGATCAAGGTCACTTGAGCTTGTCTGTATGTCTTGCTTGTTAACACAATCCCTCAAGAGTCCTCAAAAGGATTTTCTTCTAATGTTGCACAAATGTCAACTCTAACCAGAGGATGAACTGACAGGTGAGAAATCAACACTATTTCTCATAGTTTATTAAAATTATTATGTTCTTCTGGGGATTTTCTTCAAACGTTGAACAAATGACCACCATCAGTTTGTCAGAGGTAAAGTTCACAGAGCATTATCTTTGTCTGTTGCTTTTGAATGCAGTACCTCAAGAATAATTTAAAGATTTGTCTACAAACTTCATAAATTACAGTACAAAATAAGGATTAAACAAACTAACTGGAGTGAAAACACAATCTCCTTGGCGGAGGTAACAAAGGTTTTACTGCCTTTTCTAGCAGCCTTTCCCTGCGTGATTGCTCCCTAACTCGAGGGTGACTTAAACAGATTTCATAGGTCATGGGTCAAGAGTCAAGATCATCAGATGGCATCTTTATCAACTGCTTTTGAATGCTTGAGGGTTTTTCTTTCTAGACTTGAACTTGAGGGTGCGGTAATTTCGAAGGTCAAACATGATTATTTTATGCATAAATTTGACGCTCAATTGACCCTCACTGAACTAGCCCTGCATGTTTATTACAAATCATGACCCTAAAACTGTTAAAACATGACTTATAAAGAAATAAAGGTATCTACACCATGCAGTTTGAAAAAAAGCCACCTAGTTTAATTGTTGGTAGGTTAAGATGCAAGCTAGATTAGTTTGTAGAAAGTGTTTTTTATATGTTCACTGCCACATGTTTCTTTCCCTGAGCTTGTCATGTGCCTGTTTTTAGCTACATGTGTACACATTAGACTCCATCTGTTATAGCTTGAAAGAATGGTCCATACAATGTTACTTACATGGTTACAGTCCATTTAAAATATTCCTCTCTTTCTAGCTCTATTTTCAACCATAATCAAAGACAAAAATAACCTGATGTTGGCACAGAAAGTTAAAGGTAATAGTGGGACATTTCCTGTTTTTCCCTGTTGGGACAATGTGAATAACTCTCTCCTCAGGATGTTGTAAATTTCATGAGCATAGCCACAAATTTCAGACTATAACAGGACTAATATTTCTTTCCAGATGTCTGTCTCTAAACTTTTGCCTCATAAAAAAGCATCAAGCATGTTACTTTTATGATTTGGTGACAAAGTAACCATTTAGACATATGCAGTGATAAAACTAATGAACTCTGTTTGTGTGTATTTATGGCAAGGGTGTCCAAACTGTTTTCACAGAAAGCCAAATACAAAAAAAATATATATAGATGATTGACTTATTGATCTTAAGGGTTTTAAAGTAAGTAAAAAGCAATCCAATCCAGGCTAGAATAGGCTTAGTTATCGAGTTTGCTATTAGAAAAAATACAGCCTGCTATAAAGCCTTACATTAATGGATTAACAAAGCAAAAATCCAAGTTAATGATAAGGATTTAACATTAATTATATTCATGATTTTGGGTTGAGGGTGCCCCGATCAACTCTGTTTATTACTGGATCAGCCTTGTTTAGGATGAAAACACCACTCCATGCAGCAGAAAGGGACAGATGGCTCATCTCCACATTCAGACCCAAAACAGGAGCTAACTGCATAAAACTGCGAATCATTTTGGGAGTGTAAGCGCTCCTTTCTATGTAAATCATATAGTTACAGCATATGAGCAAGATTTGTGTTGGAATTTAACATCATAATTCATTTACCTTTATCCCTTACTAGAGTACAAGTACAAGATTCATGTTCTAACGAGGGCCAAATTTCATTTTATTTGTAGAATTCCCTGAGGGCCAACTAAACGTAGATCATCTACTCCAACTGGCCCTTAGGCCATAGTTTGGACACCCCTGATTTAAAGACAGTGAGTCAGCAAAATTCAAACAAAGCTAAAAACTAAAAAAATACTTTCATAAACCCTATTTACACTAATGTGTTTGCTTTAAAAAAGCATTTAATCCTTTGTTAAGGTCAAAGAGAGTCTTTATGTCCTAATTGATGAGCTGCATCTGCCCCACTGACACAACATCACTGGGTAATGCCTGAGGGTGCCCTGAGCAGACCCACAAGCAAAAGTTTGGGCATTACGCTAATGTCACTGACACGTCAGCATGGGAACTCTTGCTGAAGTAATCAGTGTCCATTTGAAGCAGATACAGCTCATTTAGCGTGAGGCCATGACCTGACTGACTCAGAGGTCTTTGCTTTCCAGACCTTAGGAATGTCTAAAAAACCCCAGAGAGAGAAACAGAGAAAGGGCTCGGTCAAATTTGTGGCATGCAGTCCCTCACTACCTTAATGAAGGACTTCACACATCAGCATACTCCCACTTACACAATCAGTTTAAAACATTTGATGCTCATTGATTTTAGATTTTTTCCCATCATATGGTTTCTTTTAAACAAATGTAAAAATAAATGTTTTTTCTTCTTTCTGGTGATTATGATAATACCACTGGTTCGATGATTTCACAAACATAAAGAACCTGAACATCCTCTGAACTATCTCTGTGATTTCACTTGCTCATCACACCTTTCACTACAGCAGAAAACATTCATCATTCTTAGATTTGTTACTCACAAACAGTCTTGACACTTATTTAAATCAATGATCATAGATCTCTCACATCTAGGAAAGGAACATTTTTACTTAATTACATACAGGGATTAAGTGCGTATCATAATATGTTTTCTCTAATAAACGCTGGAGAATATCATGAGATGTGGTTTAGTTCAGTGGTTAGAGAAGATAATGGTTCTTTATGTTTCTTAAAATCAAGTGGAGCAAATATTGCATTGTCATTTTTAAATTTTTATTGGAATTTTAAGTTTGAGGGCTTCATAATCAGAGGACACAAGTTTGACTTTTCCTCTTTTCTCAGAGTGACACATTTGTTCAGTTCCTCTTCAGATGGTACTTAAGGTGAATGAGCTTCAGAAAATATCAGATATCAACCACATTGAATTCTTAGCTCTCGCATAAACCACGAGACTAAGGGCTAACCTATGCCCAGCACAAAGGTTTTTTTTTTGTGTGCAGGACAGGTGTCTTTCCTGTTTCCTCTTCACAGAGTTGCAAGGGTGGGCAGTAACGAAGTAGATTTACTTGAGTGCTGTACTAAAGTACATTTTTGGAATATCTGTACTTTACTTGAGTATTTTTTTTTGAAAACTTATGAATTTTACTCCACTACATTTGAAGACAAATATGGTACATTTTAACTCCACTACATTTCTATGAAAGGTTTCATTACTTTTAAGTATAGCTTTAAAGTCAGCGGATGAAATCTGAAGTCCGTGTTTAAGATTGTCGAAATGAAGAATGATTCTTATCATTTTACATAAAAAATGAATACAGTACTGGTTGTGTTTTTGTTGATTTAACTGTATTTCAATAGACAGTTCTAGAGGCTTCATAACATATTTTACAAGCCTTTTACTCTACAGGTTGTATAAGCAGGCCAATGCATTCAGTAGGTTGTTTCAGTCATTAGGTTCTGAAAATTCATTGTGGCGACAATACAATAATGTGTTGACATTTAAACAAAAATGTACTTCTAATACTCAAGTATTTTCAAAGGCAGGTACTCCAGTACTTAAACTTCAGTAAAAATTTGACTAAACAACTTTCACTTGTATTGGAGTAATATTTGACCAGGAGTATCTATACTTTCACTCAAGTAATGGAGTTGAGTACTTTGTCCACCACTACAGAGTTGTCATCTTTGAAGCTGCATTCACACGCTGAGACTTTGGCCAGCTTTTGCTGACATAGAGGGAAACGTCAAGCTGCTTCAAATTAAGTCAGACAACGCAGAATTTGGTTAACGTTAGTCAGGCAATGCTGATATTTGTCATATACATTGAAAAATTGTTAATAGGCTTTCTGTAGCAAAGACAGCATCCTAACGAAGTGGAAACAATAAACATGTTTGTCTTGTTATGCTGACTCCTGGTGGCCACCAAAACAAGACCCAGAGCATTAAGTCTGAAAAAATGGAGAGTTTCTCTGTTTTTAAAACTGTTGTAAAAATATTTGAGGTAATTTCAGTAATCAACTAACAATAAATACACAGGATTTTTCATTTTCAATTAACTTAGGCATTTCACTGCAAATATTCTACACATAATACCTGACATTTATCAATCACAATATTGCACAGCTGTGAACCAAGTCTGTTTTTGGTCAGGTACAAATGATGAGACCCATCTTAAGATGTGCTGCATGTGCTCTAAGAATCCCCTTGATTTGTTGTCTGTGTGTTTATTCTATTATGGTGACAGTAAAAAATGCCTTGAAATGATGAGATCAGAAGTTAAGTAGATTTGGTTGCTTTGGAGGGTGGAGAAGAAGAAAGAGAAGCAAAAAGAAAGAAAGCAACAGACACATCTGTGATTTAACTTAGCTATGGGACCACCAAGACTCTAGGAAGTGTAGTGCACAAGCTTTGAAAACAAATCTTTGTTGACCCAAGAAATGCAGTGAAGGGCAACTCCTGGTGCTGTTTTACGAAACTAAAATAAATTATTTTTGTCTGAGTTTAAGGAATTTTTTTTCCTCCGATTACTAATTTATCTCGTGTTTATATTTGAATCATATAAATATAGGCGGGAAAATAGCTATAATGATTATTGTTGCTGTCACTCCATCTTTAACTGGAATAGATTCTGGTGGGTCTTAGCCAGTCAGTCAAAGGCTAAGCTAAAGGGTAAACCAAGGTTACACATAGATTCAACAGTACACACGATAATGCTGAAAAATTGTGCAGTACCCTGTTTCTTTTTGAATTACTATTGATTCATCTCAAAATGCATCATTTTTCTTTTAGACAGAGAGGACAATTGTGCAAAGTTTAAAGACACACCTTTACAATAACCTTGATGCACCGATGGCCTATGACCTTAAAACAGAATCAGATAGTTTTTAAGTCAGAGCAGGAATTTGTGCAAAGTTTGGATGAATCCATTTATCTTTTCTTGTAAAACTGTGTTTGAATTGAAGGGCTGAACATGACATCCAGTGATCATGATCTTTGACAAGTGACCTCCAATTGGCCTGTAGTTCATGTATTCATTAAAGAGGACTGTTGTTTAAAGTTTGAAAAAAATCCCTCAAAGATGAACATGGGTCTCACTGACTTTGAAATCTTATCAGTTTTGAGTCAAAGGGCATGTTTGTTCAGCATCTGAAGAAAAATCCTGAGCACATTCTTCAAAAATTAAGCTCTTGAGCAAAGGGGGAACATGAGATCGTATGACTTTGACCAATGACCTGCAAAATGAATTGAGTTCATACTCAAGTCAAAGTGGACAATTGAGCAAAGTTTGAGGAAAATCCCACGATGTGTTCTTGAGAAACTGTGTACCCAGACAAGGGAGTAACATGAGATCCTTGACCTTTAAAATGCATACATTTAACCTTTAATCCAAAGTGGCCATTTGTGCAAAGCTTAAAAATATATATTTCACAGCAGTCTTGAAATATTGCAATTTCAAGCCAAGAATGAAAATAGAATCCTCTTATCATGACCGATGACTTGGGAATTATTTTTTAATTTTGGAGTCAGTGTGGACTTTTATGCAATGTTTGAAGAAAATCCCTGTATGTGTTCTTGAAATTTTGTGCTCATAAGCAAGATGTAAACATAAAATCAAATGACACTGTTGTGTCATAGGTCCACAAAATCCTTTAGTTGATCTATGAATCAAAGTGGACATCTGTGCAAAGTCTAGAAACATTTGATTTTATTTGAGTTTATGATGTTGACCAGTGACCTATGTCTTCAAAATATAATTAGTTAGTTCTTGAGTCAGAGCGGGTATTCGGGTAAACTTTGTAGAAAATCTTTGAATGCATTCTTGCAAAACTTTGCTAACAAGCAACGGATAAGCATGGAATCCAGTGACCTTGGTCTTTGACTTATGACCTGCAAAATGAATTATTTCATCCTTGAGTTGGAGTAGACACTTCTGAAAAGTGAAAAAAAGCAAGCCATGAAAGTGGTCTTGGTATGTTTCATTCTCAAGAATGGGCTGGAAGGCTGAAAAACCTGAAAACACAGGGGCTCCAGTCTCAGCTGCCCTTTGTGCTGAGGCTTAAAAAAACTTCAGATCTTCACTACACAACAGTTTTATAACTATTACCATTTGAACACTGTAACATGAGCATCAATGTTAGGGACTGATAGGTATAGGAGCCACTGACATGCTTGTTCCCTCCTGTATTTGAAACTTTATTTGTAGCGACGATTGCCTTCTGATGAGACAAAAATCTCCATTAGCTATTTTTCCTTTTGTGAGGGAGAAACAAGAACCACCAGGTTAGTCTGTGAGATCAAAAGTTGTGGGTTATGTCAGCGGGTGGAGCATAGGTCAAGGCTCCACATGACAGCATGACAGGACCTTGAGGACTGGTATCCACATCAGCCTGTGCAGGAAGCATCTCTAACAGCTGTTGACACCAGCTCATCAGTCAGACTGATGCTTGACTCGCTCTGTCTCATCCAATAAGTCAATGTGTTCCGCTGTCTGCATGCAAATAAGCTGGGAGCCATGAATTATAACTCTGATGTGAGGGTGGAAACTTATTTTGTCAATTAAACAAACATGGGTGCCTAACAGACCAGTTTGGAGAAGAAATCACCTCTACATCACAAGGGTTGTGCACACACGACTGGGAGAGACAGTGGAAGCCAAGTGAAGATAAGAGGACACTGGTGAGATACATGGCATAAGAAAGAGGATGTCCAACTGAGCTGCAGGATGGAAGAATAAGAATATGTTATAAAAAACAAATATTGTTGTAAAATATCATCATTAATGACACTATGAAGCAATACACAGATGGTTATGGTTGTATAGATGGCTGTAAAAGTAGTTCCCAGGTGAGAGGGTGTTTCCAGTGACTTACAGTATCTAATGAGCAACTCAGATTTTTTATCCCCCCCGAGATTAAATGCAATGCACCATAAGTCCTGCCTCAACACAGCACATCTATCTGTCAGTAGGTTGATCCAACGTTATGTTACCTTCTAAAGCCTCCTTTGATAAACAAACAACTGATGCCACATGCCTTCATCTAATTCTTTCTACAGTTAGCGCTTATCTGCTGCTGACAAACTAATGAACCAACTAGAGAAGGTGTTTGTGAACTGAACACTGCTGACCGCTTACCATCTTTCTGTCACTGGTTACACGCATCCACTAAATATTATCACTAAACAAGAAAATGATCTATTGAGTGCCTTGTTTTTTGTTTTGTTTGTTCTTTTGATGGAATAATTGAGGAAACAAATCTATTCAAGCTTTGTGGTTAACAGCTTCAAGTTTTTAAAGTTGTAATCTGAAGCAGATGTGTACAAAAGACTTAGGACATAACAAGTCTAAATCAAGACCAAAGTCTTTCTTTTATATCCTTGTTGGTTGATTTCTGTTGGGTTTCGACATATGTCTTTCAAATGCGAGACCAAACTGAAGTCATCTTGCAGAGCTTTCTAATAGCTTGGTTTGTTGACTGCCCACAGTGGTTTGACAACATTAGTGGATATTAATGACCTTTAAATGAGCAGTGGCTGCACATATGTTACCTTTGATATATTCTGTGGATAACAAGAAAAAAAACCTTAAACTTAAATGTGCTGTGCATTTAAGATAATCAGGAACAGGGAGCCACCCCATGAAAAAGAACATTATGTATGTTTGTGCTGATGTGCACCCACAAGTTTGTTTGAAAGCGCACAATGTGGTAAGCATTAAAAATATTGTAATACAACAATGGCTTTGAAAGGAACACATTCAGCAACCTCCATATGGCCTTAGTTTGTTCCCCCTACATGACTTCTGAGACTTTATCTAAACTATGTCCTCTAATCTGAGTCACACACGTTGAGTTTACACTGGTTACAAATAAAAACAGCCTCTGTGATATTTTACAAGCATAAACATGCAGGAAGTATCATTGATGCCAGCTTTGGAGCGACTTCTTCTGATCTGATCGTGTCAACTACATCTAAACAACCCTGAAACATTTTGTCGCTATTTTAAAATGTTTAGACAGAGATGGAGCACAACTCCATACCACAAAGATGAAAACTGTCAGCTTTGATTTAATCTAGCCTAATGACCACCAGACAAGGCAGGCTTAATCTGTCTTTTGACATATTGCTTGTGTTAGTTATCTGGAGGTGATGTTTTGGACTTGTCTGCTCCCATTTTACACCCAAACCTTCAAAGTGTAGCTCCTCTTCAGATCTAGTCACATCTCTCAATCAACAGTTTCAGCATCTACAAGGGAACAGGCTATATCAGCAGTGTTTGAATTTGTTCAGCTTTAAGTTACTAAAAGTGGTTGTTTGGGGACATACAGACATGCTGGTTAAGTGCATGTCTGATACCTTGAGAGAATGTATTCACCACATGTTTCTAGGCCATCCCAGGCTGTCACATTGTCACAGAACAGCATCCTCCAAGGACACACAAAGCAGAGTCTGTTTCTTCATTTTGAAAAAGCCAATATGAAGCAGAGGGCCTTATCGGTATGCCCAGGGAAAAAGGCTTTTGGCATGAGCTGTCTCTCCAATTTCTGCTTGATGCACGTGTCATTTGACAACCAGTGCTCATGCTGCTTAACTTGCAAATGGTCATGCACTCCTGTTTGCCCCCGGGGATGTGTTTGCCTGAAAGTGAGGGGTGGTCAGACGCAAAGCTGGCATGCTCTTACCTTGAGGACCCAGAAAAGAACTGCACTTTAAACCTCCTTATGCCTTGTGTACTGTCTAAAATCGGTGGCGCAGTGTGTTTCTACTATTTTGAGGACACATTGGAGAGATTGGCACACATTTGCAAAATCAAAACACACACATTACGGAGCTTGTTTCACTCATACAGGACACATAACAGTGCTCCTTCAACTAAAACATCAGAGCATTTGTTGGAAAATTGTGTTAATGTACATAACTGTTAAGGGAGGTGAGAGACAGAGTTGCATTTTTGATGGTGCTCATCAGTGCACTATTCCAGTGCGCTCCAGTATACTCCAGTGTGCCTAATATGAATAATGCAAATAAATTTCCACTCATCATGGGGCAACATTTAGGGTATTTTTATGCACACTAATGAAAGTCAATGATAATTATGCTCACAGACAATAAAATCAGGCTGTCCAGTGTATTTTATGTATGTAATAGGGAACAAGGACAAGGATTTCTGTGGGAAAAACTAGAAAATGAATTGCTTAAAGCCCGCAGTTATTTGGTGTTCAGTAAACAGGTCTTTCATTATCATATAGAGGTCTGATCATGTCAGTTTTACTTGGAGATTTTAATAATTAATGATGATGAGGTTTCACATTTATACTCATCTGAAGGTGTCGGCTCGTCCTTTAGATCATTTCTTTAGCTCTCGGATACTTCAGTTAAAAAATCACTTCACTCTGAACACAAAGATATACTGTACAATGTTCTTTGTTTGTTCCTTGAGTATAGTGGCACATTAAAAGGAGGGGAATTAGATGATCCAGCCAAAAAAACTAAACCTGCTGTGTGAAAAGCAAAATGGCAGTTGTGTGCAATCATGTACAAGGACTTAGAGCTGTTAGCCAAACTGATTTGATCAGTGTTACGCCAAAAACACACTCATGTGCAATCAAAGCTCATTAGCTGTCCTCTTTGTGCCCTGTATCTGGCTTTGCACTTGGAATCTGTGTCATCAAAATAGCAAAACAAAGACTGTCATCATAAAAGGAACAGGCCAATTTAAATAAAGTGGCTTTGCTCTCTTGACAGAAAAGTGATAGTGTTGGTGATTTTGAGTTCAGAAACATCAGCATATCAGATATCAGCAAAGATCCAATATTGTGCATCCCTAGGCCGAGTTGTTAGCCTTGACTTAAGAGGTAAAAAAAAATCAGTCTGTTTTGGCATATACATGCTGCTCACCCTGAAACAAAAAGAGTCTGTGCATGTGGGAAATGAATTTCAACAACAACCTTGCAACAGTTCTGGACAAAGGTCAGTGTTTATGTAGCAGGTTTTCTGCAAACATTCTCTTTACATTTCTGTTCTGCTAACGATGATCTCTGCTGGCAGACCACTGTCTTTGTTTTAAAGTTTACATCTGGTCTCTGTTTTATATATCAAGAGCCATAAAATAAAGGGCATGAGAAAAAGCCCAACTTAATTGAAAAGTAGATTCTAAAGTGGTGTCTGGCCCAATAATTTCCACTGTCACAATATGAACACGAACAAGGACATCTGTTTTTGTTATTCTACAGCCGGCCACTTATTTCCAGACATAGTTCTAAATGTGGACATCATAAATCTGTCAGTATTAGTTACCAGTTTTATTTCAAGAGTTGTGTTTATTTGTGAGCTTTGACAATCAGCATGGAACAGTGAGAGCGTGATGAAATAAGGAAGCTTTACTTTTCCAGTGGGGCTGAGAGGAGCTATACACAGTAGAGAAGAGGATTACTCTAAGGGAAAAGATCCACGTCTCCCAGTTATGACTCTGCTTTAATGAAGACTCCAAGGGAGCAAAGGACAGTAAAATAAACCAAGGACAGATAAAATCAATGGAATCAGACCTGATTTACAACTGTTGACCTTCTAGCTTGTTATGGTTTGTATTCTGATGCCAAAAACACCTACCTTCAGCAGCTTTGAATTTACAGTCCCACTCTGGTTTAGTGGAAAAAGGTTGGAGGGAAATTCAGAGGTGTGTGGTTACCTCTAATAAGAGTCCTGAGTCCTTTTTTCCAGAGAAGAGTAACAAAGTACAGACTTGCATCACATTAAAGGAAACATAACATAAAGTTCATCCCGCTGTGAAGAGTTCTGTTACATCTGCTGCTGGTGAAGGGTACGTTTCCCGGCACTGAACTGAGAGGAACGAGTCAGTAAGGGAGATGGTTATGTTTCTCTGAAAGTATAGTTACATGCATGAAATATTTTCTTATTGTCCCATGAAGTACTGTAAATGTCATCACCTCCCACACCATGTCAGAGCGACAGACGAGTGTATTCTTTTTACTTATTGACCCTAAAAGACTCTGCTTAACCCCTTGGGCAAGAAATAAAGAGGATAAACTGACAGATTGATGCTAAAATGACTAAAAACATGGAATGAATTAACTTTGGATTTAAATTCCTCTTTTTCCTTGTTTTACACTTTTAGGCAAAGTCACTTCCAAACAACTGCAACCATCAAATTTTAGGACAGCAGGAAAACTTCCGCAAAGTTTAGTTTGGAGACTGTTTGTTATCAAAATTCAGCAAACTTAAGGTCCATTCACTCATCAATGCACAGTAGCTGACATGGACCAAGTGATCATCGAAGTTTTGGTGAAAGTACATTTCTTTGGTCACTGTTGCTGTGTTCAACGCAGGTAGAGAAATCTCTAGCGGAGAGAAACGTTGCACTAGTGGAGTATGACATTTCCTGACAGCCCCTCTGATGTAACACATGGGTAGAACGCCCGACTTAGGGGAACTTTAGCCTAACCAAGCTAGACATAGCTGAATGTATTTCAGTGTCACTCAACGAATGCCATATACAGCAGATGTATATGCCACTGCAGCTGGGCTCAGTATTCCAACACCATGCCTAGACTTCTAAAAATGGCTGTCGTACAACAGGACTACCCTGTTAACCTGTCGTACAACAGGAGACATGAGGACGAAGCAGCTGGAGCCGACAGGTTAACACAGGGTAGTGAAGGTTTCCACATTTTCCATGATTGTTCATAGTTACAACCTGACCCGACAGTCATAGGGTTTCGGGACAGTCAGCCACGCAAAACCCCTTTCATCTCATGTAGTGTGCCAAAGTGACTGACGACATAAGGCAAGTCTGGTACATCTCCATGACAGAGAGTCTAGCATGTTTATATTTTGTCCTGCCTTCAAAAATTTGTTCCTTCACATCAGAGACATTGACCAGTGAGTGCACCTGGAGCTCTGCATGTGCTACAGACATGGATGTAAACAGACAAGGTTGTTGCTTTAGAGCCAGGGGATCATTTGTTAAACTCTGAAAACAACATCCCTTCCTGACGTGGAGAAGCTACCAGCAGACTGTAGAAGGAGAAATGTTGGACAGAAACAGCAGTGGGACGTCAGCACTTTGCTCGCCTTTATCATCAATTACATCAATTATCATAACGTTTGTAAAGACAAACAAAAGTACTCGTAATACTGTGGGTTTTTTGCTGTCTTCAGTGTCAGCCCTCCTTCCACCGTCATCACATTGGTCGTTAAATGCAGAACTAACTTGCAGCTTATTGAAGATTCAGCAGAGAATACAGCTTCAAGCAGCTCTCGCCAGACAGACTGACAAACTAAATTTTGCTCTACTTTCAAAATCTTTCAGCTACATCATTACAAATAACTGCATGGCCATAGGTGACCAAGGTCCTCTTCGACAAACATTTATCTAACTCAGACATTTATTGCTAACATGGTGGTGTCGTGATTTCCCCGAACTAGAACATTTGTCTAATTGCCCTTTCTTTCAGGGTATGTTTCCCTGAACTGCCCCTCATTTCAGGGTAATCTGACCCGAGCATGTTGTCCCTAATAGCATAAACTTCTGAACCTCTTGAATGTCATTTAAGGACAACTTGAACAAATATCTGGCCTCTAATATGCCACAACATATTCGATGAGCACTTGCAGTTAAATTTTCTTTGGGTAAATCCTTTTGATTATAATGGTCCTTTTTTCCCTTCTTTTGTACATCATGAAAATATAATTCCAGTTTATTTTTATCTCTTGGTCTGTCAAAAATGACTAACAGATTCAGAGCCCTATCGACAAAGACCACACATAGCTTCTTACTTGTTTGTAATACTCTGTCTGCCTGACAAAACAAAATATAAGTCAGCCTAGCAAATCCTCAATTGTCTTTGCTGTCTCTGTGTGATCAAATTTAATGAGTCTAGTTTCATACCTCTACAAGAATGAGGATTTAAAAGATAGATACAGAGCTTAGCTTAAGGACAGAATCTTTCCCTTGAACAGTGATTTCTCAAGGTGATATGTTTACTTTCACAGAAAGTGAAAATTCTCTGTAATAACTGTGTCATCGTGGAGCATGTGGCTATTCATTCATCTTTGACCCTGTATGGCCCAAGCGAGCAGTTTGCCTCCAAAAACATCAGGGCCATTTCTGCAGAATGACAGATATCATCTTTCATGAGTTATGTTGCTTTACAAGGCCAACGATGTCATCCTTGTGTGTTTTTGTTTCATTTAAAAGCTGGAAAATATGCCAAAAGAAACACCTCATCCATCTGTGGTTTTACTCATCAGAACCAAGACATCAACAGTAAAATATGAAAAATAAGATATACAAGACCCCATCCCTTGAAAACAGCTCGACTGACTTTCATTATGATTGAATTAAGTATTTTCATTAATTATTTACAAACTGGTACTCACTGCAGCTGTAGCTATTTTGAGCTATCTTGTAGAGAAATGACTAGCTGTCTTCTGGGTGTCCAACAAGTAGTTTATTTACTAAACATTACTTCTGTCAGATTTGCATTATAGGTTCACTCTTTGGGATTTTTAATAAGAATAATAATGGACAGATAATATATCTTTCTGTGTGCTCCAAGGAGTCTGTGTTCAGTGTGTTCTTTCCAGTAAATGAAATCTCTACATCATTACAGCTCAACTGAGACTAAGGTGCTTGACCTGAGCTGCATGGGATCCTCTACGTTACCGTGGAGACCCATGACATAGCAACAGCAACACCGTGCTTAATGTCTGTCAGATCAAAAGTAAGAAAATTCATCACCTGATTCTAAGAAACAATTAAGTAACAAGACCATTCGTAAAAATGTTGTGGAGTTAAAAGTAATTTTTGTCTCTCAAATATAGTTGAGTAAAAGTGAAAAGTTAGCCCCCCAAAAATATATTCAAGTAATGCAAAGTCACTCAAAAACTGTTCTTAATTACAGTACTTAAGTAACTTTATTTTGTTACTGTCCACTACTAATAATATTAGTTAGATTTAATGCTTTGAAGAATGCATTTTAGCCAATATCATCTTGCCCTCTGATTGTAAGCCACTCATCTGTTACTTTGATATTCTTATTTTTATTATCATTATTAAAACATTAATGTCTATTAACACTCAATGTATTGTATGTTTAGTCACATCAAGTTCTTATTTACATGGTGTGCTAGTATGATGGAACAATGTGTGGACCTTTTCATGAAGGGGGCTATTTCTCAATACATTTGATGAATATCTTGACTTTTTTTTTTTTTTTTTTTTTAAAGGATGGCTTAGAAAACCACATAAGGAGAAATTAAATTGCAGCAAACTTTGAAATCCAGTATGCTAGATTTTGGCCATATATGCTATCCCCAGTCCTCAGAAAATGTCCTGTTTTTTCTTCTTTTTTTTTCTTTAGATCGTTGACAACATCCACATCAAAAACACTTTGGATGAGACAAGAAAGACATATGATGATATTAAACATTTGAATTTATTGTAAAACCAAGAATAGAGACAGACTGTTTTAAAACTGCAAATATCCAGTCTCATGACAACCTTACACTTGCTGACTGAGATCACAAAAATGCAAACCAAAACCTGGATTCTCAGGACTTCATGTAGAATTTCAGAATCAGAATCAGAATCAGAAAATTGAAAATGGAAAAATTGAAAATTTGATGTGATTTCATCACTTGGAAAATATCAGGTGCAAGACCAGCATTAATGGTCATGTAAAACGCATTCCACAAGCTCCCAAAGCTTGCAAAGTTTTTTGTTTTTTGGGTTTCTGGTTTCGCAAAAACCAGCAACCTAGCAGTAATTTTACGGCTTCAAGTAGGCAGTCAAAAAAAGAAAAAGAAAAAAAGTCAAGAAGGTTCTTTAGTGTTGCTACAGTATGTCCCTCTCTCACAATTTTCACCAAACTTTGCAAGTCCACAGAGATCTTGTTTGAGGTCTTTAGTTTGTTTTACTGCCTGATTTCTCTTAGTTCAATATTATGGCTCCCACAGGAGCAGTCACTACATCCTAATCAACTCTCTTTACACTCCCTGACCAGTGCTGAACCAAAGTGGGCAAAGCTAGCCACCAGCTGGTTAAAGTAGCAGTCAGACTTTGGGTTTCATCCTTTTCTCGGAAAATTGCTATTTGTGAAAAACACTTATGCTGCAGACACAACAAATGGAAGATGACTTTAACAAAGTCCTGTAACTTGTTTGTGTTGTTGTTTTTAATCTAAAGAGTGTCTTCAGGTACAGATACTTATTTATTTTCTGACTTAGTCATTAGCACCAGCAAACTCTAGATGTTTAGCAGACTACTCAGTGAAGAAATGATCTTGTGAAGCATTTAAACCTTCAACTTCCTGCATCATTCCCACTGGGACAAGAACGCTTCATTCTGTAAGTTCTGTTTGCCATAACTGTTAAAAAGATAAGCTGCACTGTCTGTTCAGTCTTAGAAGACTTATGATGTGCTTATGTTGTAGTTTAGCCTATCCCTTCTTTGTTTTCTTATTCTGGGGTTATTTATTTGATCTTTTTTGCCCTCTCTCCTTCCCCTTACTATATAAATCCTACTGGGTGAGGGAGGTGTCCATTATTTTTCCACAACTTGTGTAAGATAATAATTTCTTCATTGTTTGCTCCCCTCGATGTTTTGTGTCTTTCCCTAGCTAGTAACATGTTGGTATAATTTAAACAGCCCACTTGCAGCCATAAATACTACCTTGCTGTACATGGCAATATAGCTAGCAAGCTACAAAATGGAAGGGGTCAATGAAGAATCACAGTGTCGCAGCATTGTTGCTTTAGCATTATATCTTTAACATTATTAGACTATACAAAAATCCACAATTCACTATTATATGCTGTCACACATCTCAAATGTAAGTAGCCTATACAACAGTCCAGCATGAAGTATGAGAATCCTTTGACTTGACACACAAATGCTTTCTGTCTCTGACAGAAAAAGTAAGGCCATATTTGAACATGCTGTTTTACTTCTTGTTTGCCTTCTTCAAGACTGTAGTTGTCACTAAATTTATCTATGCATGTGTTACTAGGATATGAAAGGCTGCTATTGGAATCCTAATTTCCCCAAGGGAGTTTCCCAAAGGGATGAATAAAGTTTAATCTAATTAAAAAAATAACCAGTCCCCCTGAATGTGTCTTAGATTATTGTGATGTTAAGATATTCTCATCAGTAGCCTGTTGCATTGGCTATGTGAAAGTGAAATCCCAAGTCAAGACAAAACCCTATGTTGAAGCTAGTTCAATTGTAACTGAGTTGCACCACAGAGACAATTCATCTTAACTGGTAGAGTGTAACATTCAAACAGATATAAATAAAATATTTTTGCAGATATGACTTAAACATAATTTTTCCAATCAGTTAAAAGCTTAAAAAAAGACAGCAGGAAATAGCTCAGAAATGTGTGTAAATGATGTCAAAATATCACGATAATACGAGGATACTTCAAACATCTAATTCGAGAGAAAGGTGCTTGGGAGAAAAGAAAAGTCCTCGGTGGAGAATTCAGAAGTCTCTGCTCAGGTCTGCATGAGTGTGTTTATTTAGCTCATGGTGAAATAAACAAGATAAGTGTTTTGTACAAAAAAGCAATCAAAAAGACCGCTGAAGACAAGGGCAGGTATGCCAATCATCAAATATGGAAGCACTTCACACATCTAAATTAAGAGACAGGTGCGTAGGAGAAAAAAAGTCAACTTAAACATGGAGACAGACTTGTGCACACTGTCTAACTTGCAAGAAATTCATTTATTTGCATCTCAGCTTTAACAGTGTTCTCTTTCTTGCTCCATGATGAGTAACATTGATGATAAGAAATTCCTGAAGTTTAAAGCCTCTGTTCGGTCAGGATTATATAAAATGGTGACAGTAAACTCGCCAACAATATGAGATAATTAAACAGTGCATTTTTGCTGGACAGCTAAAATTATCTCAGCTGATGGAAAACAGGAAAAACACTAGAAAGACAGTCCTCATATATATCTGAGGGGCATTATTCAGACTGCCTCACAATAGTGTTTCCACAAAGCAGTTCAGAGCCTCTGCTCCCCTAATCTGTCAAGTTATCCCAGCTTTATAAACAATACTCTGGCAGCCATATTTTATGGGGGACTTAACACCTACTAGGAGGGAGGTGTAAGACTGAAGTACACCTATGTTGAAACTATCTCTGGTGGTGCAACACCTGGAATGCTCTTTGGTTTTTCATCCATTTAGCTGGCTGATTGTTACAAATATTAACACTGAAAGCTGGTTCCACTGCACTGGAAAAGGGAAGAGAGGACCAGAGCGCACTGTTGTTCATGATGTTGGGCAGTAAAATTGACAGTTCAGGCGACATTTGTTCTGGACAAACAACCACACCTGGTCTCTCAGCTCCAGTTTCACTTGAACAATCCCACCTCCTCTGTGTTCCCACAGAAATTTGAAACCTTTCTCATATATTTAGAGACAAACACTCACTGTCAGCATAAAATATCACCAACCTTGACCCTGCCACACTGGGGGGTCTGTGGTCGTGGTGGTCACCATGTCTGTTCTGTGCCTCTTTGTACGCATGCATTGAGTTGTCTGCATTATTGGAAACTGCAAACATGTATGCAAATCAGATACTACACTAAAACAAAGCATTGTTGTATTTGCAAGGCCTAAAGTGGTCACAGAGCAGTCTGGGGGGGGGGGGGGGGGGGGGGGGGCTGCTTTTTAAAAGTTATGTCCCTTTTGAACATTTGTGGGTTTTTTGTCGCCTCGGAGGATTTTGCTTGGTATTTCGCTTCACAGAATGCTTCCTGGTGGCCTGTTTTTACAAAGCATTGCGGCGAGAAAATACTTAAGTGTAAAATCAAGTCAAGAGTCTTTGGTGTTGAACTGACAGTCATACCAGCAACAGAAATTGATATAAAAGATTCTTGTTATTATTATCACCAAAAAAACTATGACAGAGGATTAGGGCCACGTTAGAAAAAAGTAAAGTTATGAAAATAAAGTCATAAAGTTACGAGAATAATCTCATAAAGTTACGAGAATAAAGTCATAAATCTATTTAAATTAAGCTAGAAAACAAACTTTATTTTGAAGGGTTTTACCAGAAGAGCGTACATTTCCTCTTTCAAAAAGGAGAAAATTTCCTCCAAGGCAGTGTGGTTATTTCCTCAGAAAAGCCACAGTTTCCTGCCGTATCTTTTCAGGGTCCTAATACTTATGAAAATGTGATGCTGATGTGCCAAAAGAAGACGTACTTCCTAATTTGTGTAACTTGTACTAAATAATAACTTAACTTGATGGTCCACGTTCCTCATTTTTGTACAGGCGGCTGCTGGACTTCTGATAACCTCTGCAGACTAAAATAAGTAGTTTATTCTCATAAATTTCTGACTTTTTTTCTTGTAATTTTATGACTCTATTCTCGTAACTTTTCAACTTTCTTCTCGTAACTTGACTTTTTTTAAAAAGTACTTTTTTTTATAAACGTGGCCCTGATCCTCCGTCATAGTTTTTTTTGGTGATAATAATCACAAGAATCTTTTATAACAATTTCTGTTGCTGGTATGACTGTCAGTTCAACACCAAAGAGTCTTGACTTGATTTTACTTTTTTTTTCTTAACATGGCCCTAATCCTCCGTCGTAAAAAAACAAAACAAAAACAAAAACAAAAAAAAAAAACAGCCTGAAGCTTTCCTCTAAATGTGGTGTTTGTTTGTCTCCAGTTTTGTATGTCGCCATTGTTTTCCTGTCATTTAAATCCAAATTTGCTCCGTAACTGTGTTCAATTTTGGCTGTCTTTTCTCAAATATAAATCTCTCTCTAGTGGTATTTCTGTCCTAAGTTGACTCTGCGTTTGTTTTGGCCTTCATCTTACTCCATTAAATTCAACCTTTCTCCAGTTTCTTTGGTGTTTTAGGCCCAGCTCCCTCTGCTAAGGAGATTAATTCCAATCTACTCCTCCAACATACGCACAGTGGGCAAAGACGGTGATTAAAGAGCGGTGAAAGTTTTAAGGCAATGAAGAAGAAAGGTAAGAGGTGTGTTTATAGGTAGACAGTGACTGCAATAAATGCCACTCATTATCTCCCCTCCTCCTCTTCCTCTTCTTTTGCTTTTTCATTCAACCAGTGGAGGAGAGGAGCCACTCCCATACTCACTGCCCACTGGCCTATAGGCATTTGGGAAAGATTTTAACAGTTGAAGAGGAGGGGGAGTGCAAAAGTCAGTGGCAGAGTGGAGGTCTTTTAATCATTGGTGTGGGCCTGTCAACAGGTGGCAGAGGGAGAGGCTTGGTGACACTTGGTCCTTCAGAGAAAAGAGAGACACAGAGGAGAGGAGGAGAGTGACCAGGAAAACCCCAAAGGGTAAGGCAGTGTTTTACTCTGTATTTTCAGTTATTCTGCTCTTTTCAGTGTCTTACAATGGAAATTAATATTTTTTTTTGCATCATATGTCTCTTGTCAAAGGTTTAAGTTAAATAAGCTAAATAACATTTTTATTCATAAGCAAAGTTCTGTTTGATGCACTCTTTGAAGGCTTTAAGATAATGCATGCAGACTTAATATGGGCTTAATATGTTGGTAATTAAGAGCGAATACCTCTGACTGAAGTTGTGAATGCCCCTATGCTTAGGAAGTGCTGTTTTTCATTTCTGCAAGATGGTGCCGTGGAAATGAATTTTGCTCCCTTTTGGCACGCTGTATCTGCCAATATTTTATATTAAAAATGTCCGTAACCGCCAGATTCCAGCTTTTCTCTCTCTTCATCCATCTAAAGTCCCCCTGTCTAACTTGACACCTGGATTTTATAAAGTGTCCCCAGACCGAAGCAGACTGAAGCTCATGATGGTTTGAGTTTGCATGGCAGGGCTGCGTTTATATGCAAGTTGTGGAAAAGTTAGTGTGTGATAAATATTTATAGCTGGCTGGGTTTTTCACTGTGGATCAACTTTTGTGTTAGGCCACAGTTTAATAAGATTGACATGCTTTATTTTCAACTCATAATGCTTTAGAGGTGCTGTAAATTCAGCAGTGACAAATAATGGACATTTGCTGAACTGAAAATGAAAAACGTGCATCTATTTTAAGGTAATA
The DNA here is from genome assembly GCA_037902135.1 of Cetoscarus ocellatus. NCBI lineage: Eukaryota > Metazoa > Chordata > Actinopteri > Labriformes > Labridae > Cetoscarus > Cetoscarus ocellatus. The sequence continues at coordinate 943,402 of JBAMNC010000327.1, read as the reverse complement.
TTTCAGTTCAGGTGACTTCTTAAAACTGCATTTCATTGAAGGGCAAATATGCTTTTTGATTAGATCATGCAGTAGCCACAATAGGGACTTGTCTGGCGTTTTTGACTGATGTGGCCTTATCTTTTAAAGGGAAATATATTTAATTCTAATTGAAGGAAAGATATTGTGTTTTATTTTTATCTTCTATGTGCAACATGAAGGAGCATGCCCCAACATTTTTGATTGTGGTGGCCCAAATTTGGTGCTAATTTAATCAGGGTGGCTTGTAGTTTGTGATCACACATCAAGGGAAGAATTTCATTTATCAATAATTTGACTGTTAATATTAAACTATCAAATGGACATAACATTCCTGTAAATGTTTTTTAAACTAAATATGTTGGTTTCTTAACAATTCAAGATTGGATGATGTTTATCCAAAGTTACAGTTTAAGTATCAAAGTTACAAGCAAATTCATTTACAGTTATAAATACATTTATGTCATATGAATGGTTTATGAGGAAATGTTTCTGTACTAACTGACCCTTTGTCAGGCCAAGACCAACTTTATTCTCTCTGGGTTCCCAGCCTTTCAATAAAAATCTAAAATAAAAAACCCTGCTGTTTAATTAACTCAATTTAACAAATTAATGTTAAATTGATGTAGTTCTCTCATGAAGTTGGCCTCAGTTAAAAAAAATGATTAGATAGAGTCAGGTGTATAAGGAAAACTTCAAATCTCTTTAAAGAAATGTTTTAAGTAGCACCAATATCTGATGCTACTGATGTTAACGAATATTAGCTGTCCTAGCTTTTCACGTTAAAAAGGGCTCTTTTATAAACAAAGAACATAAAAGACATTTTTTTACACTATGATAAGCCTTACTTGATAAGTATGTACAGAAACTTGTGAGCTTAAGTTAATGCATGTTAGCTAATGCTACAGATCTCTAACATAAGAATTACACAATGCTTACGTTCAGGTCAGGTCAGGTATGGGTGCAATGCCAGTTTGGCACTTCGCTGCTTAACCTGGGCCCTATGTTGCTATGGCCTCCTGATAGCCATCATCCAGGCCTGAGACAGACCCATGCACAAACTCTAGGTATCCTCCAGACTGACCCCTCTAAGATGGTCCCGGGTACCCAGTATGAGGTGAGCTTGATCAGGTTCAGGAAAGCGCACCATGTGCCTGTAGAAGTGCAGCTGCTGCTACAATGCCAAGCAGCTGACTCTTCCCATTCCAGACCCCCCAAATACGTCAGCATTGGACACATAGTCCTGCCAAAGATACCCAAAAATATGTTGAAGGAGGTAGTCACGATCAGGCCACTGGTCAGTGATAAGGCCTCACGAGAGTATAGCAAGACCAGAAAGACCAGGTGTCTTAAGACCTAAACTTCCGTTGCATGCACAGATACCGTGAGCATCAAACCCCCTTATCCAGTGAACTCTTCGCTCCATAAGCAGGGTCAAGTCTGCAGTTGAACTAAGCCTCAAAGTAAGCGTATGCTTACATCACAAGCAAAATAACAACTGGTAAGCAATGTTGGTCTAGTTACTAAAAAGTTTTAAATTACCTTAATTTCTTATAAAAAATAACGAAATCACTTTCTTATGACTTTGAATCAAAAGACATTAATGATTTAACTTTTATTTAAATTACAGCCAGGTTCTGATAACAGACACAAGCTGGAAATGAAGAGAAAAGTTAAATTTTTTAAAAAAGTACAGCTCATCCTTTTCCTTTAAACTTTGTGCAGGATTAACCTTAGAGCTAGCTGGTGATCTGAATCTTTTACATTTTTGACAATAGCTCACCTAATGATGTTGTAAATACCTTGGCAGAGGTTTGTACTCTCGGAGCACTTCTAGTTTTATAAAATGGATTTACAAAGTATTTTTCTACAGTCCAAAAAAGTGAGTATTTACATTGGAGTCATTTATTTAACTCCTTTTTAACAAGTTAATATTTGTACCAAATTAACCTTACAATAGGTTTATTAAAGTTTCAGGCCTTAAACACAAATTTTGAGTAAAAATAACTGAGAAATTTCTTTTGCATAATACACAGTTGGCTACCATCTTAACACTGTTGCCACAGCTCAGGTGGAAAGCTATGAACAATAGCTGTTAATTTTTTAAAACAATAATGATTTTGTTAAGTTAAATCTTTTTAGTCATACTAATAAACTGCCTGACAGAATTCAAACCAGCTCAGTTAAGCCATCTAACAAGGATCACTGCCTGTCACTGCCTCTGACATAAATGATTAATCAATATGGCGAAAGAGGATTTGGAAGGACAAGCTGTATTTCAGATTTATAAATGTCTAAATAATATTGCAAAAGTAAGAGGAGTTTATTTTATCCCCACAGCAGCTGAGACATCCTGTATTTCTCCCAAAAATTATTTGTGGTATTTTATTACTACTGTTTTCCATTAATATACACTCTGTATTTCAAAAACTGTACTGTCTGTCAACTGTGCTACCAACACAAATTTTCTCAGAGATAAAAAATGAAATATTAATGATAACATTGTGCTTGGGTGACAGATATTCTCACCGGACTGTTGATCCACTTGATTTACCTTTAATGCTACTGTGCTGGCTTGAGGAATACACAGAAGCCTTTGAAAATGAGCTGCAGATGTGGGCCCTCAGCCATGCAAAATGATAGAGAGAAAGAGAAAGAAAGACGCACACACACACACATAAAACCCTGAGTGGGTGGCTTATAAGGGTTCACATTGCATAATGTCACCCCTTTCATGGAAAACTTCACAACTCCTGTTCTTTCATATACTTTTCACAGATTGATAACACCCCTGGGCACATTAAAGCTACTCAAAACACATTTTTGTTATTTCAAAAACTTATCTTCGTCTAGGACTCCGGCTGTTTTTATTAACGCTTCAGTTGTGTTATTTTTCTTTCTGTTCACTTGGTTGGCTTTTCATCTGACAGCCAAACTGAAGTGGAATAGAGCCTCTGCAGTCCTTATCGAGGCCTGCTTGTGGTTGGTATGGCAGCAGGAGGCAGACAGAATCATGAAGATATGAGCTCTGCTCTCAGACGGTAATTGCTTTCAGCTCCTTTTCTTCATTTTTACTGTGCCTGTTCTGTCTGCAAGCTGCTGCAGCGGAGGAGCAAGGAGGAAGGGGAAATGGAAGGTCCACTAGTTTGCAGCCACACATAAAGGCATCACTTCTGCTCCTTTATTTTCACCCTGTTTATTTCACCTTTAAAGCCTTTGCACTTTGAGGGCCCAAATGTGTGATGCAAAGGGTTTTGGCGGGCATCGCAGGTGCCTTTCTAGTATGCTATCTGATGCGGTTGCTGTTACCTCTGGAGATAATGTTTTTGCGTTAGTTTCTTGTTTGTTTGTGAACAGGATAAAAATAAATAAATAATCAACAAATTTGGATAAAATTGTCTGGGAATGTTGGTAATTACACAAAGAAGATATGCCAAGAGTTTGGTGGTTATCTGAATTTGAACTCAGATCCAGGAGTTTTTTAATTGATTTCTTAACACTGCGACATAGGGCAGTTTTCTGCTGTTTTGCTAACTCAATAAGTTCTCAATAGAATTTCATGGTATTTTCAGGGAATGTTGGTCACGGTACACGGGAGAAGTCTTTGCATTTTGGGTGCGATCTAAATCTGGATACAGATCCAAGAAATTTTGAAGGATTTCTTTGCATTTTGAGATAGGGCAGTTTTTCACATTTTCATTAACATTATTACATCTCAACAGATTTTGATGACATTTTCAGGGAATGTTGGTCATGGCACAAGGGAGAGCTGATTAGATTTGGTGGTGATCTGAACTTTGATGTGGATCAAGGAATTTTTTCAATGATTTCTCAACAGAATGAAATAGGCTAGTTTTCCACAGTATTGACGATAACTCTGCAGAGGTCTCTGCTCTCTGAACGCTTCTAGTGCTGAGATTTTGACACATTTATTTCGGAACCCATTTTACTCACAAGATTGTATTATCTTATTATTTTGGGTGCAGCAATTTCAGATGAATAAAAATTGACTCACTGTGCAAAGGGCTGTAGACAGTGTAGGTTTGGTCCACAGAGATTTATCACGTGCTGAAACCTGGTGAAACAGTCATCCTTTTGTCTGAAACTTAATGGCTCTCCGGGGAAGATGAGGTAGACTACCAGAGTCTCCTTCATCTCCCTATCTCTCTGTTTATATCAAGCCCAGTGTTTAACACATTCTCTGTTCACAAAGGTCTGGAGTTTTTTTAGAAACACACACACAAGCAACCCCACAGCCTGTCAAAGACCTTCAGAGAAAGGCATCCATGGATCCAGACAGTATTGTCTTTAGGTGATTTAACTCCAGTTGTTACCAGCAGCAAAATGCCTCCTAAGGTAAACAACAGCAAGCTCTGTAAGCTTTAAATGAAAGCATTTGCACAAACACACATACTGTACACACATGACCCCAGACCCATTCATGTCTTTCCTCCGTATAAAACAGTGAACACACATCACAGGTAGTCCACAAACATTTTACGGGCCCATTGACATAGCTCTGCTTTGACAGAGAGGAGTTATTGTCAGGAAGGAATTTTTAACTGTGTTTATGGACATGTTGAATTTTACTTGAGAGGCTTTTGAAAGACAGGTTGAAATGCTATCTGCATGGGGCACAAGCCGAGTGAGGACACAAACCACACTGAGGAGATTCTGTTTTCCTGCTGTATCCTGGAGTCCTGCGCATACTGATTAATAGGGCTCTACTGGTTTTATATTAGAAATGTGCTGAGGCCAAACCAGACTCTAACAGTTTTCTGTGGTTCCAAGAAAATAGTAGTTTTTAATTCTATCTATCTATCTATCTATCTATCTATCTATCTATCTATCTATCTATCTATCTATCTATCTATCTATCTATCTATCTATCTCTGTTTTGTTATTCATTTAACCCCTTACCCATCAATGTGTCATAAAAACATATTTCATCTGTTCATACATCATTCCATCCAGCCATTTTAATCTGTGTTAATCTGTCCATTAATCTATCCATCCATCTCCATTTACCCATCCATTTATTCATATATCCATCCAGTTATCTGTTCATCCATCCATTCATCCAATTTTCAACCATTTATCCATTCATCCATAAGTCAATCCAGTCATCTTTTCTTGCATCTTTACCAAATGACATCCAATCAAGTGTACCAATGCATCTACCCATCTGTCCCCTTTACAGCTATTTATCCATATATCCATCCATCTGTACCTATATCAGTCCATCCAGTTATCTATTCATCCATCTTTCCATCCAATTGTCAACAATTTTATTGTCAACCATCACCTGTTCATTTATTCATCCATCTGAAACCATGAAAGTCTACATCCATCCATCAGTTGGTATTTACAATCACCCATCTGCACCTATTTACATTCATCCAAAAATCCAATGCATCCATCAATTCATCTATTGAGTCATCCATTCACTCACCATCCATCCATAGCCAACCAGCTATCTGTTTATCTCTCCATTCACTCATTTGTATGCATTTACATCCATCCATCTGCACCTATCAACATCTACCCATCCATCAGTACAGGTATACTCATACTCTGTGCTCATTTCCATGCATTCGTTCATGCATCTATGCATCCAGGTACTCTTGTATGATAATAATAATAATAATAATAATGCATTTTATTTAAGGACTTGCATCTTTTATCTGTCTATTTAAAACATATAAATCCACATATAATTGTCTCATTTAAATATACATCCATATACCAATCCAACTGATTCTCCATACAGTTAAGCACCATTCATCCATCTGTTTGTCCATCCATGTAACTATCATCAGCACTAGTTCTTAAATGTTAAAGCCCCACTTTACTCTCTTCCTCCATTTCCTTCATCCGTCAGTCGCCCCATCTTTCTCAGTTTCTCATTCTGGGCCTTTCTTTAGCAGTTGGGATTATCCCTTTGCTATGCTTGGAGGGTCACAGTGCCATCATCTCCAAGACAAATAAGTTAGAGCCTGAAAATCACAAGCATCAAATAAATCCTCAACGGGCAGCTATAAACATGCTTGTTAAGCATCTCTGTATGCCAATGCCTACTGCTTTTCCTCATGGTTATGGTCCACAGCCTGTAATGTGGCTAACTGCTTGGCTGTCATTGATTCAAACTCACTCCCTCCATCACCCTCTGTATTACCTTTTCGTTCTCTCTTTCACCCCCTTAACTCTCTCTAACTTCAGTTCATTTCCCTTTCTTTCAAGTCTCTTTCCATCTCCTTCTCCTACATCTTTTTTTTTTTTTTTTTTTTTTTTTTACCTCTTAAGGTCTTCCCTCCAAAGTCTTGGCCACTGATAAAACACCAACATGTGTTCTTTCCCCCCACACACGGTCAAAAAAGCGATTTCCAAGTGATGTCATAGCTTGGGTTTCTTACACAGGCACCAGTCTCTGACCTCAAGCTTTTGACAGGCAGTAATCAAAAAGCCAGCTGAAATAACCAAACGAGGTCAGCCATTTTGGGTTTGGATTGGTTATAAACCAGTCATGGTAATTACATGCCTATTTGTCTCTGTAAATCAAAACTGGAGAATCTAACTGCTTCAGCGACTTAAATGACATCCTGTGTAAACCATTAGAGCGGAGATTCGTGAGCCAGATTTTATTTTATGGAAATAAATTGTTTTGAGTTGCACAAGGGAAACAGGTTAGTTATTCTGACATACATGGGATCCCTGACTAAATTCTCTGTTAATCGAATAACGGTAGAATTGGCTAAAGAACCGGCAGGTTTGGGGTCCACTTGTTGACATTTTAATGTTCAAGCCAATGCACACGTGGGGTCTAGTGGGAAATCAGGTAACTGTTTCCATGTTCTTAGCTTTTCCATCTGTTAAAGTCTGGGATCATCAAAAGGCATTTTTTAAGTTGTTAAAGTTGTCTTTTCCAAAGTTATATTGAATTAGCATAATTGGGAATTAAATCATTTGAAATAGAAATTTCTCTTTATACCTGGAAAATCCCCCTCCTTTCTGTTTCATTTCATTGACATCTCATTGTCGTCTGTGGTTAACAACATGAAATCCTATTAAAAATTTTGGATAATGCAATCTGGCTGCAAATCGAGTAGCTCTATTTACCAGTTATAAATAGCTGCTGTTGTGCAGCAACATAAGAACAACTTCAACAGCTTTTGAAATCCTTATTTATTTTGGCATATTGAATGACAGCAAAAACACAGTCCATTCTTTTTTCAGCCAGTGACATCAAAATTGTATTTTTAACTGTTGTACTTATCCTTTATTGTTAGCTCTAATATGAAATTATTCCATGATTGGATGCTCACCCAGCAGGCAAGAGGCCTGTCCCATTGTCTATGGAAAAGTTGAAAGGCTGTCTTGTCAATGACCTGTTTTAATCAGGTTGATTTCTATCTTCGATATTTTCTCATATTTTCTGTTATTTTCTCATTTGGATGCATTAGCAGATGAGGAGGAAAGCTCATCTTACACTTCTACAGAGCCCCACCCTCATTACTCACTGATGCTTTGATGATGAAGAATTTCATGGTTTTTACCTCAAATAGTGGAATTATGATCCACACACTTAAAAAATACATATAACCACTTATTAATCCATATACTTTCATCCTTGCAGAGGTGTAAGGAGAAGAATTTACCATTATGTTTGTAGACTTGCTCAGAGTGATTCTTTGCCACAAGGCTCTGCCATTTAAGTGAAGTAGATAATATTCCAGATGTTGTTGATAGGGTTAAATTTGCCTAAAACCTACAGTTTATATGAATGCCTCAGTTTTTCTGCAGTTCTCATAGGATATAAATGTACCATTTTGTAAAGATAATTTTAAAAGGCTATGCCACAGCTCCATGCAGTTGTAAATGCTAGCTACACAGTTTTTGCCCACCAGCTCCACTGCACTTGTTATGTGACTGAAAGCAATCATTAAGATATGCAAAAATGCAAAAGTAATTCAGTGAAACCTAACATGTTTCAATATGTAACCCCCTTCCCCTTCCTATCTGATATTCATTGTTGAACTTAAAAGATTTTTCTAAAACTTAATGATGACCCAAACCAAAATAAATATAGCTGAAAATCTTAAACCCTGGTCACAAAATGTCAAATCAATGGCAAAACATCTAAGTGTTACCTTGGACTCAGGCCTCAGCTTTGACAGTCAAATTAAGAGAGTTACTCCGATTATTTCTTTCTGCTCGAATTAATTTCCAAAATCAAATCATTTTACTTTTAATGAATTACACAGGGTAGTTCATGCTTTTATTCAGTCCCGTCTTGATTACTGTAACGCACTCTACTCTGGCATAACACAGACTTTCCTTTATCACCTACAAGTAGTTTAAAATGCTGCTTTTAGACTGATAACAGATTCAAGAAAATAAGATCACATTACCTGATCCTTGCATCATTACATTAGCTCCCATTGCAATATCGTATTGACTTTCAAATTTTATTACTAGCTTATAAATCTCTTCATGACCAGGCTCCTATCATATCATTGATGTACTGACCCTTCATGAGCCTGGATGCAGACTTAGACCCAGTTCATCAGAGTTCTTGGTGAAACCCAGAGCCCGATTACAGGCAAAAGTTTGTCAGGTTTTTGTTATGCGGGCTCCAAGGTTCTGGAATGGCCTACCTGCTGAAATCCGGTTTGCGGACTCTTTCTTGTATTTTAAGTCCTTTCTTAAAATTCTCTTTTATGAAAAGGCTTGTAATCAGATGTAAACTCTTATATTTTCTTGAGAATGTTCATATTTTATGTATGAACTATTGTCACTGTTGTTTGTTTTTATATTTTAATTTATGCATCTATATTTTTTAATTTGTTTTGCATTTTTTGTGTCCTTTTGTAAAGCTCTTTGTAAATTTGTTAAGAAAAGTGCTATATTAATAATAATTGTTCTTATATTATTGTTGTTACAATGGTTTGATCCTTCTTTTTTAGACTTAAAATAGTGGGCTGACCTATTTAGCTGAACTTCACGGGAAGTATTTAGTCACATCTAACTTGGAAACCATATTTTGTGCTTTTTAGGAGCCCAAAGAAATATTTGAACTGGCCTTGGTATAATTATTTAACAAACCAAACTCTCTTTTTCAAGTATGTGCTACTGTTTATCACTATGCAGTTTCCAGTTATTGAGCATCATAGCAGGACCTCAAACACTTTATTATTAGCTTTTATGGACACTATTGGAGGTGCTGTGTTTCCATAGACCACACACACTCGGCACAGTTAGACTACAGTTGAGCCAAACTTTTATACCAGAAGGTTTCATTCAGACCAAAGTCCATAAGAGATTTTTAAATAAAAACCCACTGAAGGTTATAAAACCCAGACTTCTTCGAAAGCTTGTAATTTGGCCTTCCGGGGAAGCCACAACAAGGTTTTGAGTTCACATGACATCACTGTCATTAAAAACAATGACATCATGAGTAAGGACATGACTCTCCCTCTCTAAAGCTCAGAAACGCCTGACTGAGCACAATTTATGGCTAAGAGCAAACAGATCTTGAGCAAAGTGATGACTGCTCACTTTCTCCCAATGGAATAAGAGCCAGACACAAACATACACATACACACCACAGTGACATAATGGTTTAGGTTTCAGGAGAATAAATATACAGTAGCATGCCCCACCAAATGTAATGTAATATATGCATTGTCAAGACACTGTCTGTCCTCAGTTCTCAATAAAACACTCACCGCAAAGAACAAAAATGACCCTTTTTCAACCCGGAGACTGAGATCCGGTCAGCCGTGACGACAAACATCTACAGTTTCAGCTGTCTGTCAGACAGAATTCATGCCAAAGATATAATCTTTACAAACTGTTTAAGCACACACTAAAAGAGCAGATGAAATACATATATAATTCCTCTTCTGGAAACACTGTCTCATGCCACTCTGAGTGAGAATCATGGAAGAGAATTTTAATGTGCTTGACAGTCAGCTCTGAGAAGATTTGATCTCTGTAGTTATTCTTTTTATGAAATGGCCAAATCAATCTCCACAAATTCAGTCAAATTTGATCCAATTGTGTTGTCACCCCCCATTGCCAAACTTTCATTTCAGTAACAAAAAAATGTTCTTCTAGTGAAGGGGTGTCCAAACTATGGCCTGGGGGCCAACTGCCACTTTTAGTAAACCCACAGCAAGTTCCATAAAGGAATTGAAATTTGGCCCTCATTAGAACTTGAAGCTAAATCTTGTGTGATGAATAAATAAAAATGATTACTGTTTTTTACAAAGAATATTTTATTTATCAGCTACAAGTCCCAACACTCCTACAGTGTTTGGCTGTTTTATGCAGTTTGATCTTGTTTTGAGTCTGAGGATGGAGTCTGAATGTGGTGGATGAGGTGTAAATGTCTATTTTCTGCCTCAGGCCAATTCACTGGTAGCCAGGGCTGACCACTGAACTGGCAAAAATCTTGAAAACTAATTTACTGCTTGCCTTTTCAAGGCAGTAAGGGAAACCTGTAATGTTGGTAGTTTTTGTCCTAAGCTTTTTCAATAAGTGGACTTGCTTTGACCCACACTGGATTTTTTCTACATCATCTAATAAACTAGAGACAGTTGTATTAAGTGGCCCAGTCAGCCTTACAACATTGCAAATGTGGCCCTTGGCAAGAAAAAATTGGACACCTCATAATCACCATACGTTCAGGACATCTCACAACTTTGATTCTACAATGCTGGTATTTCTGAATTTTTCTGAAATCTTCTGTCTAGTTTGACACCCTGATCTGATGTTAATGATGTGTATCCTGTCATTAACAAATAGGACAACATAATCACCTCCACCAAGGAGGTTATATTTTTTGCCAGGGTTTGTTAGTTTGTTTTTGTTAACAGGGTAACTCAAAAAGTTATGATTGGAATTTGATAAAAATTGTAGGACTGGTCAGATATGGGCCAAGGATCAACTGATTAGATTTTGGTGGTGACCTGAATTTGGATCCAGGCATTTTTTTAAGGATTTGATAACATTGCGAGATAGGGACGTTTCACTTCTCATCCAAGAAGCTTCTTCAGTTCCGAACTGAAGAAGCTTCTTGGATGAGAAGTGAAACGTCTTCCCAACAAACTCTACACAGTCCAGTTGCCTTGCTTTTGAATCTTCAGGATGACCATGACCTGGATGAATGAGAATCTACACAGACCCATTTTTATTGTTGATTTTCTTCCTTTTCTTCCTCAAGACCATTAGCATCTCACACAGTACTAAAGGTCAGGGTCAGTGGCTTTTTTGGAAAGTTGCTCATTTGTTAGCTGGAAAGACGAGTGTTGAGCTTCAGTATAAGGAAAACCATATTGTTCCTTTTTGATCCCTAATAGGTGGAAACTGTGATTTCCTGGTTTCTTGTATTTTGCTGACCCAAGCGAATGATCTCAAGTATTAAGATATGGAGTCTTTCCACCTGAGTCTTAGAGAAGACCATTGTGCTGTTTCACTCCTTAATCAACGCACAACAGCATGTTAAACTGCTACGTGTGTAAAGTAACTCCTTTCGTATCTGAACTTTTTGGAATGATTACTTTACGTCCAACAACAATCTAATCCCCTTTCCTTGTCCATCTCATTTTTCAGTATCTATTTTGAGACAACACAAATGGATTTTCACCCTGTGTTGGCTTCACTTGTTTTAAATTAGTCACATATAAATATATATATACAGTATACATATCTGTATGTTTGCATTGATTTAGAAAAAATATTGTTGAAAAATGTTGAAATTTATGTGCTCTGATTGTATCTTCTAGCCATGACCACCAGACTGCTGTGGAGGGCTCTGTGCCTGCTAGCCATTCTCTGTACATTGCCACCCCTCAGCTCTGCCGAAACCCTACCAGAGACCAAAACACCTGAGCAGGGAGTCACCTTTAGCCATGTCTACAAAATCGATGTCCCAGGAGGTTCCAGTTGTCAAGTAGATGGCCTGTCAACCCAGGATGGAACGGGTAAAAAAGTTCAAAACTAAATTTATAGCAAAACCTGGTTATGACAAGTTTAATGACAAGAGGAGAAGTGTTTTTCAGAAATGCTCCAAGAGGACATATCAACTATTTTTTTTGTAGAGCAGTACATTTAAAAGTTAAGGGATACCAACAATAATCATATTTTAGCATTAAAACTATCTTTTTGGTTTAAAAGCTGCTACGTACTGTTGTATTAACCATTACAGAAATATAAAAAAGGATTTTGGTAATTATCAATGCTGTTGATTTAGGACAACCTTGGCATAGACCAAGAGAATAAATTATGCAAGAAATGCCTAAAATAATAAGCTTCATAATTATTGTTGTGTTTGTTTTGAAGCTCTGCAGACAGAAACCACTAAGAATGGAGATAATGACATTGTCTTCAGACACAACATCAAACTGCAGACACCAAAGTGTAACTGTGAAGAGTCGGAAAGCTTCATGTCTCTCCTGTACAGAGTAAACGGGCTGGAGGAAGAAGTTAACTACCTGAAGACCCAGTGTAGTCAAGGCTGTTGTGGAAGAGGTGGTGGAGGTAAGATGCGTGTCTGAATATACCAGATACCAGTCTGATGTAAGTAGTTTCCTCCAAAACCGTAATCATAGTTGGGTCAAATCAGTCTAGAGGTTTGCTGTTTGAAAAAAGCCTACTATACCAATATATCATATACATCCTTCACCCACCATACATAAACACATTTTCGCCTTTCTATAGTTGACACAAGCTGCAGTGGCCATGGCACCTACCAACATGACACCTGCAGCTGCCAGTGTGACCCAGGATGGGAAGGCCCCGACTGCTCTGTGTCATCCTGCCCCGACGATTGCAATGACAATGGTCGCTGCGTGGATGGGAAGTGTGTGTGCCACCAGGGCTTCACAGGAGATGACTGCAGCCAGCAGCTGTGTCCAGACAACTGTAATGACAAGGGCAAGTGTGTGGATGGAAAATGTGTGTGTTTCCCTCACTTCACCGGCGAGGACTGCAGTATCCAGAAGTGTCCCAATGACTGCATTGGTCGCGGCCAGTGTGTGGACGGCCAGTGCATCTGTGAAGAAGGCTTCTATGGAGAAGACTGTTCAAATGGTAAGCCATTTAAAGTCTTAAAAACACAAACTCTGTTTCTTTTTGTTCATCATATGTATTCTGACTTTTGAGGATCAGAGTAGCCAAATTAGAAGTGCATCAAGAGCACAAACCTCGGCCAAGGCATTACCATGGTTGGGCGAGTTACTGACAAAAAAAAAAAAAAAGAAAAAAGCCCTATCACACACTCTTAACAAATCGTTGAAAAAATTCCTCACTTCTTACTTGTGTAATGACCAATAATGACTGAAAATATCATCAAAATCCTGTTGAGTGGTTATTGACTCTTAAGCAAAATGTTGAAAACTGCCTTATCTTGCAATGCTAAGAAATCCTTAATAAAAACTCATTGATCTGCATCTGGATTCTGATTACTACCAAAATCAAATCAGATTCTTTCTTGTGTAATGACCAACATTACCTTAAAAATTTAATAAAAATCTGCTGTGAAGTTATTGAGATATTAGCAATAATCTGAAAAACTGCCCTATCTCTCAATTTAAATCCTTTAAAAAATGGCTGGATTCCGATCATCACCAAAATCTACTCACTTCTTCTTTGTGCCTTGTCAAACATTCCCTGAAAATGTCAACAAAATCCATTTTGCTAACAGATAAACAGGCGAACAGACAAAAGCTGTCAAAAACATAACCTCCTTTGTGGAGGTAAATACTGTGTTGACAGCAATGTCAGAGATGCTAGGAAGAGCTCGGGAAAAACTTACAGTTCTTTCGATCATCTGTTTCTTCACGCAACATCTTTTAATCATGACTGTACCTATTATTTCATTCAGTTCAATGTTCTAATGGAAAACATGGTTATGAGTGGATTGCACCACTAGTTAGCCCCAAAGCTAATGAGACTGTGTTCTTACACTTTAAACATTTTAGCAGAAGTGTCGACAGGAGCTGACAAGAGCCGATTGTTACAGGGTTTAACAGGTTTTTTGGCCAGTGTGAAAAGGGTATAAGATAGTCACTCAAAATTATGTTCAAGTGTCAGCAGTTAAAAGTTTTTATTTATTTATTGAAGCTTGAAGTAAGAAGATTGCAGAGAAGTGGATTGTGCAACAACCAATGACTATCTAGAAAACAGGCCAGCAGTAGAGGAACAAGTTAACAGAGTGAATCATTACACTCCTTATGCCCACATAGCAGCTCTGTATGAGTTGTGATTTTATTTGTGCATCTCCAAAAAAATGCCAAGCTTCAGCAGACTTAAGCTCAGTGTTTCTGTTTGTTTTTCACAGTTTGATAGAGGTTAAAGCAGACGAATGAAAAGTGCAACATGGCCTTTTTTTTACCTACAGCAAGCAAATTGGCTTACATGTCAACTGGGATCACTCCTGCCACAAATTATAATGACACTGCATACCCTAGTAGGGTAACTAACATAATGTTCACACAGTGGCTTGTGGTATTTTTGCAAATAATGCAGACTGATGTGTCAAATTTCACAACAGCCTAATGTAAGACATTTGGGCTTTGAAAATGATCTCTGCCTCTACAAGTGTTTTTCCACGTCCTGAAGTGATTTCTAGTGAGATAACTATCTTCTTGGCTTGACTTAAAGTGACCAAATCTACATTCAGTCTTGGTTCACCCTCAAGCAACATTTTTGCATACCCTCTGAAGATGAATATTGCCTAAGTAAGCAAATCCTGCCATTCTATTTTTATGGGTAACCTAGGGAGCTGCATAAGTTTTTTATTACCCAGGCTCACATTAAAGTTGATTTGTGTTTCTGGAGAGAATTAACATTCACATTTCACCTCTATATTTAGTCACCTCTTTGGCTCTGCTGACGTTAAGCTGTGAATATTAAATACTATCTTATGGAAAACACAGATGCTGCAAAGTGCCTGGAACCAGAACATATTTTACACTTGTCCCAACAGCCCCATTCACTGTCATAAAGACTTTTTACCTTAATCATTAAGCAATAATTATTATTAATCTGGATTTATTTTTCAGCATTTTTTTTTCTTGGAGCAACCTTTTTTCTCCTGTCTATTCAATCTATGAAGAAACTGTTTAGCAGAGGATCATTTGACAGCAGCAGTGTGAACCTGTCATAGTAGAAAAAACACATGTGCTAGGATGATTGCAATATACTTTTTGTGTTGAAGTATTTTTATTGACAAATGCCTTCACACATAGGTGTCTAGGGCTGGCTTTTAAACCTGACAGTAATCTCTCTGCTCATCGCTCATGGCAGCAAATGAATTTGGTTTTATTTGTGTGGAAAAAAAAATGTGTCTGGTGCACACAGGCATTTAGTATAATAATTGGAAGCCTACTGTTCCAATAACTCTGCATTTTTTCAACTTCTCAGACTTGCCTGCAGTCTTTCTTGAAGTTAATGACTTTTGTACAATATTATGACTAAACCAGCAGTGCCTAAAAAACTCATTCAGAGAGGAGACTTTTTCATGCTCTCAGTTCTTGTTGTCTATATACCGGTAAGTGTCTCTCACTAAACCTCAAGTTATGTCAGTTATCACGTGGGCCTTTTCGACCTACTTCTGTGGAATTCAAAGCATCTCTTTCTCAGTTTTTTCAAAAATAGCAGCTGATGAGGCCCTGTCAGTGTACTGACCCTGTGACCCCTGACAGCTAAGACCTGAAGGCATCTTACAACCTAAAGTCACATACTGTCTGAAGAAATACATAAAACCGTCAATCTTTTTGGGCTCTGACTGGGTTCGACCTTCTTGGAGAATCTTGCACCTTTCCTGCTAAATGCACTGCTCACCAAAGTACTCTAACTGCACTGCCTCAGGAGTTGGGTAGAAAATTGTATTTTATGGCAGTTTAAAGCCAGGCAAGCAGAAAGGTGTGCTGCAGCAGTCAGGCATGGACACTGAATTTCACTGAGTTCATACCCTGAGAGTAATTTCTGGTAGATCTTGAGGATTTAGCCGATGAAAGGCTGAAAATTCAGCTTTTTTAAAATTGCTTCTTCGACACTCGGTGTGCAAAATCTTTGAAATTTTATCTCATATGTGGAGACGTCTGTCTTTACTTAGGCATGCCATCCCTATACTCGGGGAGAGCACATATACTTACAGCAGGGGATATTTTAAAAATATTTGCTACATGTTATCTACAATAAGGCACTCTAAAACTAGTTTCAGGTCTTGAACCACCATCATCAAAAACTGCAATAGTTCAGTCTTCACAGTAGCAGGCCAGCTGTTACAAGCCTTTGAAGGATACTCGGTTCTTTCAAGCTTTAAGCCCTGCCGAGGAAGATGTAGAGACAGAGCTGCAGCTTCGTGTGTAGGTGTGGGTTGAACTGAGTCCAACATCAACAATGGCAGTGTGTCAGAGGAAGAGCCAGAGTGGAAGGGAAAGTGGGAGGTAAGGAAATAAAACACACTGTGTTGATTTAAGGTGCAAGTAATAATAAGAGTAATAAGTAGCAGGAGAAGAAAGGCATAAGCAAAACAGTGGAGACATTCTTTGTCCCTTTGTGCCTGTTTGCCATTTCAGCATCTGGATGATTGATGTCAGTCTTCTGCAGTTATGACTGCAATACCAGGCCAAGTGAATGACTTAAAGAACTGTAAAGATGGTGCAGTGCCCCACAAGAACAGCTCAATAAACTAAACAGCATATTCATCTGGGCAACACCCATTGAAGTTTTTGATAATGGGCAGAGCCTTTCAAAAGATATCCTGCATTCTGTCAATCACATTCATTATGACCCAGTCAGATAATCTAGTAGGCGGGCGTTACTGCTGCAATGTAAAATATGAAATTTAAGCCACTACGTAGAACAAACTCCTGGCAAACATTTTGGAAGTGGAGCAGTAATATCCTTTTTTTCTTTAAATCTTTTCAGTGTTGTTTGTTTTTCTTATAATAAAGTATGGCGGACTGGATCTGATAAAACTGCTACTGAAGCTGTTAGCATCTACACTAACCTCTGTGCGAGCAGCCACCTTCTGTTGTTGTTTCACTCGTTGTTCCCACCTCTACCTACTTTAGAGGACTCTGATTGGGCTGTGCACAATCATTGCAGATTGGAGCTTTGCAAGATGGACCTGTCTGTTTCTGATATTGAATCAGGCGGATCCAACTGCTGCACAAAGTTAGAGCACCATTCATTGGTACAGCAAATAAAAGAGTTAAAAACAAAGACATAATGAGACGTAAAGGCAAGGGCATAACATTGAGTGAAATAAGACAAGCCCTGAGATAAAGAAAATGCCAGTTAAAATGCTCTGTTTTTACTTGCTGATATTTATTATGCAATAGCTACACAGCCTCCAGAGTGTCTTTTCTGCTGGTCATGTAACCCCTCCTCCTTTCTCCCGTCAGACATCGTTTGGGAAACCAATCAGCACATAGCTCATTCTTATAGCCTCCTGTAGCCTCCCTACCCCCTCAGATCATTTCCTAAGGGAGGGGAAAAAGAGCTGCAGCTGATCCTCTTGATAGGCAAATTACTCATTTTCTTATTCAACTTATATGAAATCTGTGCTTAACAGACACCCAAACCATGGTGTAATCTGTCAAACAGACCAGGATATGGGACCTTTAAGAAAGGTGTAGGTGTCGAGACCACATCTCACAAAGTAATACCAACACAGAGGTGTGAAAGTAAAAGCTTTAGCACTGTTCCAATACAATACAGATGCTACAATTACTATAATAGCTTCTTTTAATGTCTCAGAGGTGTTTCCATTCAATTTAAAGTTTTATATTAACTTTACCTCTGAATTTGTCTTAACTTTAAAACCACATGCAGCAAGTGAACTGGATCTGACTGAATTTCTGTAACCAGAAGAAACCTTGTTAAAGATAAAAACCCAGAGCATTAGTGCGAAATAAGGTAATTGAAGTTTCCCTGACAAACATTCTTGTATATTTTTAGCTTACCTGTGCTGGGGATTCACAGTCCATTCATGAAATCTGAGCATATTTCATCACATTTTCCATCCTCAATTAGTTCATCACTCATCTGTAACAGAAGACACATGACTCTTGATGTCCACTTTTTTCCACTCTCAACATGATAATTTATTCACTCCAGCTGTCCTGAAATATTATTGGAGGGTAAGGATTCTTGATGTGCGTGCTGAGAGCAGCGACAGAGGGATATAAAGTGCTACTGGATGGAAAAGAACTGCTACACTTGAGAAAAAACAACATTGTGCTTCCTGACTTTGCCTTGTGGAGCAGCAGCTAAACCTGATGTAAATTCCTGCCCTGTCAAAGTTACAGCAGGCTACATCACCACCTGTCTCACTTTTCCCCCTTGAAATATGCTTAGTTTGTATTGTGCATGTACCACCAGCATCTACCATTCACTTATCTGCCGTCAAGCCCACAGCAAGTTGTTCTTGTCAGTGGGATGCCATACTCCCAACTCTGCTGACTCTCAGTCTGCTGGCTGTTGGCTGATGTTTTGTTTTCATACTCACTCAGAGTAATAAAACTTCATATTCACCCACTCTGAAACTTTTCCATCATCTCCATTAAGACTTTGGTCTTGTAAAACCACCAAACCGCTTTTTTTCTTCAATTCATATTTACGTTTAAGGTATTTGAGGAAAGTTCATTGTTCAAAACAACAACTTTATTTTAATTGTCATCATCCTCTAACATGTAACAGGGGCGTATATTTCTTCTTTAAATTACAAACCCTGATTAGGATGTCATGTAAATTTAGAATTTGATCCCTGCAACAACTTAAAAAAAAGCAGAAACAGTGCCAAAAAGGGCTTTGTAATACTGCAGTGTGAACACAAAAGCAACATGGGAGAATGCACACAATAAATAAATTGATCATCTTAATATGACTAAATAAGCTACAGTTGTGAAACACCATCAATGTCTGTAATGTATTGAAACCTAACTTTGCCCGTGGACACCCACAAGTGAAGGCTGTCTCCCTTCTCTCTCTCCCTCTCTCTATCACAGTATACAGCCCTCAGGGTCTGCGGCTGGTCCAGGTAACTGACGTGTCTCTCCTGGTTGAGTGGGAACCTGTACGTGGAGCAGAGTATTACGTTTTGACTTATCATCCTGATGGGGACTTAGGTGCCATGGAGGAGGTTGGTTTTTTTCTTCCTTTATAGTTTTGTCAAATATTAAATGTTATGAGGGCACTTTAAAAAACAATAAGGAGCAATGTAAAAGTGGATATTGAAACGACTTTTAACCACTGGATTGTCTAATGATTAATCTGGCTCTGCAACCTGACATGAACTTAACCCTGTCAGGCAACACATGCATAAATTTTACAAACATTTTTATCAGTGGCAATGCAAAGCCTCACACTGACTTTCTGAGGAATCCAAGAGTGAAAAAGAGTAATCAGTATTTCACACTTTTATTTAGTTATCTGTTAGCCATAACTGACAATGTTAATGATAATCCCTTTATTCTGTAGGTTCAGATTCCTAACACAGAGAACTCATACCTCATCACGGGCCTGACTCCTGGGCTCACCTACATCGTCCAGGTGTATGCTGTCATCAGAGAAACTCGCAGTGAAGCAAGCATGATTGAAGCCACCACAGGTGAGAAAACGCTGCACTGAAAACCAGCAATGAGGTTTTAAAATGTTTTCTCCTTTGACTAAACAAGCATGCCGCAGATTGTGTACAATTACTGGTGAAGTGGAATTGTGCTGGAAGCAGTATGTTACCTTTAAATACTTCAGTGGATTTGGGTGAAAACAGATGTTACCCATTAAAGACTTCTGTGGTAGGAGAGCCAGGTAGGGCCTGCAGGTACAGAGGATTTAGTCAGATTCTCAGTGGATTAAGTGGTATTGTTGTAAGCTGAGAGTAGGTTTGGTGTGTTTATGCCTCTTGTGATGAGGCATGGAAACACTTATATCTGAAGTACTTAAAACATCACAAGGATTTCTGCCAGAGAACGGCTACCAGACATCGAGCCAAAAGAATCGGCATTTAACAGAAATAAAAACAAAAAAATCATATCTTTGTTTTATTTAAATGGGTCAGCAACAAAGGGGTTTTAAGAACTTTTAACTTAACATTATTAATTTTACACATAATAATCCACCAGAATCCTCTTTAAATACTCCAACTGTTAAAAAGCAACGTTTCTCAGTATACAGTTGTAAGGAATTAAGGGTTTTTGTCTTCTACTGTCCATAATATCATCAAAAGATTCAGATAATCTGAAGAAATCTCTGCACGGAAGCGACAAGGCCAAAAACCAACACTGAATGCCAATGACCTTTGATCACTTCGGTAGCACTGCACTGAAAACCAATATCATTCTGTAAAGGATATTACCATGTGGGCTGAGGAACACTTCAGAAAACCATTGTAGACAAGCGTTTGCAAGTGCAAGTTCAAACTCTAGCATGCAAAGCCAAAGCCATATATCAACAACACCCAGAAATGATGTCGGCCTCTCTGGGTCTGCGCTCATCTGAGATGGACTGACACTGACATGGCTAAGTAGAAAAGTGTGCTGTGGTCTGAAGAGTCCACATTTCAAAGTGTTTTTGGAAATCATAGATGTCGTGTCCTCCGGGCTAAAGAGGAAAAGGACCATCAAAATTATTATCAGAGTAATGTTCAAAAGCCAGCATCTGTGATGGTATTGGGTGGTGTTAGTGCCGATGGTATGGGTAACTTGCACATCTGTGAAGGCACCATTAATGCTGAGTGGTTCACACCAGTTTTGGAGCAACATATGCTGCCGTCTTTTCAGGAATGTCCCTACTTATTACAGCAAGACAATGCCAAACCACATTCTGCACATGTTAAAACAGTGTGGCTTTGTAGTAAAAGAGTGTAAGCACTAGACTGGCTTGTCTGCAATCCAGATCTGCCTCCCATTGGAAAATGAGTGGTGAAAATATGTCAACGAAGAACCCGGACTGTTAAGCAACTTGAACATCAAGCAAGAATGGGGAAAAAAAAAGCTATCTACAAAGCTTCAATAATTGGTGTCCTAGGTTCCCAAACGCTTATGGAGTGCTGTTAAAAGGAAAGATGATATAAAACAGTAGTAAACAAGCCCTTGTCCCATTGTTTTTATGTGTTGCAGAATTCAAAATGAGTGTTTGCAAAAAGCAATAGTTTGTCCGTTTGAAAGATAAATATCTTGTATTTGTTGTGTATTCAACTGAATAGGTTTGAAAAGGATTTGCAAATCATTGTATTCTGTTTTTATTTACATTTTACCCAACGTCCCAACTTCATTGGAATCGGGGTGATTAGTAGCAATTAGTGATGGTCTAGCATGATATAGCTTAAAGATGAAATGCACACTCTCATCCTTTCAAAAAATGAATTAAAACATATTGACCTATAAGAGCAAACAGTTCTGTTGTTAGATCAATGAGATTTGAGTTAGTCAAGCAACTAATCAACTGATGGACTTGATATTGTCGGTCCCACTGCAGGATAAGTTTGTCCTGCTTTAAATCAGCTTCATATGTCTTTGACACAAATGCTTTCCTAATAGAAGTAAGCCGAAGTCTGTTATTACTGAGTGTTTTATTAAGTGTTGGTTTGTTCACTATTCAGTTTTAAGGTAATTACCAGGAAATGACTCGACGGATGTATTAAATGGAAATCAAACTTTCTCACAGATGTGGTAGAGACAGATGTGAGGAGAAAGAGATTAACAGACAGGCCTGGTGGGCAATTGTGAGGCAGACATTGAGAAAGATTGAGTTCGACTCTGATGTGTGGTTAGCCTGGTTAGCGATGATGAAAAACCTCTCAGAGCATGGTATTTCCATATGGGCATGGGAAAACACACCATCATCTGGCTTATTGGTCTTGAGAGGAGAACTCAGCGTGGTGCCGACGTTTCAGATAGTTTTCAACTTCAAAAGATGATCTGCATCAAAAGAGGGCTCATGAATTTTCATTTCTTCCCATAGACAGACACGATAGCTGGTATTTTAAAAACCCAAAGGCTCATCTTATGTTACCACATCTTTTGTCTATTCTCTTTTCTTTGGGGGGGGGGGGATTAAACATAAGCCAGGTACAGCAACGAAATGAAAGTTAAAAACTGTCATAAATTGCATAAATTACACTTAAAACTCCACCAGTTCATAGGATTTTTTTTTTATCTTAAACACAATAAGTTCTGAGACCCTTGACCTAATCAGTCCTTCATTTGCCATCATGTGTATTATTAATGTAATGAATTGAACACTTTAAACACTTTATAAGCATAGCAATGATCCCTAGACCTGCAATCTGAAAAAAAAACCACTGTTAGGGTCTGTGTCCTCTGTTGGCTTTTATGCCCTATTACTGTTGATAATCTCAGAGTGCCTATCACTTCCAATCACAGTTACAAAAGTTGACATCTGCTTCCCTAAGTAGTGACCACAGGATCTGTTTTAAATAACTCTATGTGCTTAAGATTTTCTTCTTTATCCAGAAAAATATTACCAAAAAGATATAGAAATTACTTGAAGGAATCATATCCTAAAACAAGCAGCAGACTTGGATGCTTATTGACAACTTTAAAATTCGATAAATCACATGAACTTTAAATAATAATATCCAAGGGTGATCCACGTGGCAACTAGACTGGTTCCGATTTTTGACAACATTTCACATCTTCTCGAAAACGCTGCTTCAGTTCTAAAGAGTTGACTGGGGAAGAGCTATAAATATAAGCCTCTGTTGACCATTAATATGCACATGATCTGGGTGGTCCCCTGAAAGCATTAATGGTTGAGAGAGACATATATTTCTAGCTCTTCCGCAGTCGACCCCTTAGAACTGAAGAAGTCTTTTGGAGAAGAGACAAAACAGCTTCAAGAATTTGAAACCCTATTCACACTTGCAAAAAACCCTGAATTTATCTGGATGTTACGTGGGTGAGTCCTATGCGTGAACGCAAACAGCTGAGTTTTTCACTCCGACTTTACCGGGGTAATTTCCTTGTGCCTGCATAAGTCTGACTGAACTGATGTGTGAACGCAGTACTAATTAGCCCAGGTAATTCACAGCCTGTGCAACTGGTGTATTCGTCATGCATGTAGTGATGCTGCTTCATATTCACCTCTGCAAGCCACAATACTCCTCTCAATTCTTTTGTTGATAATTGATACTCTTTTTTAACATGTATCAATAAAGTAAGGATGTAAATTGTAATCATACCATATAGCTCTGCTCTGCCTTGCTGCTGTATTATGAACTCTGACCTCCAGTATGTATGACATTGTGCTCTGCCTAACAGTGACCCCCTCACCCGCCTCCATCACTTCTCCTCCATCCAGCAGGGTATACTCCCTGCTGAGAGGAGCAAGTCTGAACATCCATGTCAGGGAATTACCCAGCTGTATGTGTGAAAAGGGCTTGAGCAGCCCAGTTGCCACTTGGATCAGCTTTGGATAACCATAACCTGGATGACTGAGAACCTACACAGACTTTTAAAATACTAATTCTAGCATCCAAAATGTTGTCTGCTGCCTATTGACCTATGCAACCAGAATAAGATGAGATACAAACAGTAATGGCTGCAAGTGAAGCTGCCACAATCTCACACTGCACAGAATCTGATGCTATTGAAAAACCAGCATTGTTGCACAAAAATGCAAGTTGTGGACTTGTCTAAATGCAATAAAAACCATCACACAGAGAATTAATTCCAGGTTTTTCTGTTGGACACAGTGGCTTGTATACCAATGCTACTTATATTTTGGATTATACAGTAATTTCAAAAGCAGGTTCAGACAGAGATTGAGTAGATACAAATATTTTCAAAAGAATATATTAAGTTAATAGAGTTAATGTTAATGATATAATCAAAACCAAAAGAACAAGAGCTTTTTTATTTTAAAGAAAAGAACACTAATGGAAACTGATATTATGTTTGGTCATGATATTAATTTAAACTAGAAAAGCACTCAGAGAGCGCAGACCTCTGCTAAGCAGCTTCGGTCCGCTTTGGCGATAATGGTCCTATCTGGCAATGTTAAAGAATCCTTTAAAAAATCCCTGGATCCAGACGGTGATCCGGATCACCCCCAAAATTTAATCAGTTCTTCCATATCCCATTTCCGACAATTCCTGAAAATTTCATCCAAATCTGTTCAGAACTTTTCAAGTTATTTTGAATACAACAAACAAACAAACAGACAGACAGACGGATAAACGCCGGCAAAAGCATAACCTCCTTGGCGGAGGTAATGACAAAAGAAAGGACATCGTCACCTTCTGTTTTGAAGTCACCTCTGTGTGTGGAGGTGTTACTGTGTCAAATTCAAGGCTTTGATGGAAGCAGAGCAGGACAGATGCAAATTATTACAGAAGGTTTCCAGGTTTAAGGTCATGTCTGTACTAGCTCCAAGTTGTTGTTTTGTATCCCCTCCAGATGTTTCTTATGTTGATGATCTCCAAGTTCTTGGCCAGACTGAAGTTTCTATCCAGGTGGACTGGAAGAACCCACCAGTGGAGGTGGATCACTTCAGGCTGACCCATGTCGACCCTGCGGGACAAGAGGAGGAGCAGGAAGTACAGATGAGTCAGGAGGCACGCACCAGGCACACTATTGTGGGTAAGTAATATAACAGGTAGAGCATGTTAGGAACTCCGAAGCCTCCACTATTATTGATATACATTATGTTATTTGGTAGTTATTTTTCCAACTTGTTGTGCATTCAAAGAAGTTCCTTTTGTAGTTTGCTTTTGTAATGGATGTTTTAATCTCTTGTTTTGTATTTTATTTTCGATATTGTCTTTTTGTTGTTGTTTGTTTTTTATTTTCATATCCTGACCGGTATTCTGTGATTAAGGTTTATTTTGATCACTCACCAATGCTAAGGATTGCCAGAAATCTAAATTATTCTGTATCTTGAAGTAAATAGTAAACCCCAGTACAGACATGTAGTAAACACAAGGGATGTTTTAGTGCATTTAACTTCACCAAAAAGTGTGTGATGTATTTCAGCACTGGCTACACAACATAATTTGAGGAAATTATCACTTATAAACAGTATTTGGTTTTATATTTGAATTAATAATAATGCAGACATTGAAAGCAGCCACAGGAACACAAGAGAGAGGAGGCAAATAAAGCATTTGTCACACAGCGCAGTGTCATAAAGCAGAATTAAATGTACAGTTTGACCATAGTTCTGTTCACCACAGAGAAGAAAAACATATTTTGATGCATGCCATTTTACAGATTCATATCCTTGACTATTTGATAGTAAGGAACAGGTCCTTCATCTGCTTTTTTTGATTGAAGACTGAAGGGCCATCTCTCGGCATTCCTAATGGCTTTTTTTCTGATTAAATGCTTGACCTGTACAGTAAACACGCGTTGTGATCAGTTCATGACCATGTAAACAGTAAATTTAAGTTGACTGAGGAACAATTGCACATATAAACATAGTTGCTGACAAGTGCTAATTCTTCAGCCACTGACAATGAATGAGAGAAACCAAGGGGATATAGCGCCATCTACCAGACAGACATCAGTATCTTTGTTTCCCTAATCAATTTAAATTGTCCATTATTGTATGTTTTTTTGTAATTTGATGTATTATTGTATCTGTTCTTATTCATCTTTGAATTGTGACACACAAAAACATGTGAATAAAGTATAAGTGAAAGGTAATGGATGCAAATATAAAGCTGAATATCTTCAGTTTCTATAATTACAGCACATCACAAAGACATTATATATTTACATACAAGTGAATGATCAAAACATGTAGTAACACAGAGCATCATGTTAAGAGTGCACTTTGGGTTTATACCTGACCAAATCTGGTACATTTTTTTGGGAAGTTTGGTTGATTTGGGGTGGTGTCAAAGCTCAAACAAACTCTGATGCAGACCAAAGAACAGAACTCTGAAAACAGGGGGTCTCGGTTCACTTTCAAGTGGACCAGAATTTGGTTTGCAGTGGGTGTGAAAGCCACTCGAACCAAGCATAAGAGAGACCAAACAAGGCAAGTGAACCAAAAAGCAGAGAATTGTGGCATGAATTAGGCCAAATATCTCAACAGTGAGCAAGGGAGCACCCACTTATAATATCTGGCAGAGTGTGGCTAATGTTAGCATTTCTAGCACTACCAGGCTTTGTTTCTCATAACAGATTATTGTCTACAAATATGTGCAGACCATGGTTACACATTGCTCCTATCAAAATGGTAGTGCCATTTGCCACAGCCTAAATTCAATTTTATCTTTATTTGATGGCACAGAAAGCTTCTGAAGTGCTTCGAGCTAGGTGGTTGTGTCTCTCCTGGTCATAGAACAACAATGGGTCAGATGGCAGGAAGAAAGGACTGCAGCTACATCCCTGTAGCTGAAGTCCTTTGGTGGCAGGTGGCTTTATTATGCAGCATTTGACAGGCGTTGGTCAGCCTGACCAAGTGCAGTGTTAGAGAAAACCAAACCAAGTGAAACTGAAACAATGTCGCAACTTCATCCCCGAACCAGACCGAGACCACCAGATTCAAGGTGTGCAAGCAATTATTAAACCAATAGAAAAACAGAATTTTGTTCATTCAAGAGGTGGATAAACACATTGTTGATTTTCCTAACATGATGTTAACGCCCATTTTTATTGCATATAAGCATCCTGACTGATAAAATGTATCTGTTTTAAAGATTTTTGTCTTGTAACTTCAATTGACTTGCAAACTCCTGGTGAGTCTTCACATCCAAGTTGTGAACTTCTAACAGTAAGGAGAGCTGAAGTGGTATACACACTTTATTTCACTTTCCATATTCACAAGCTCAAAACTGTGTCCTCTGCAGGCCTGTATCCGGGGACGGAGTACCAGATCTCAGTCCACGCAGTCAAAGGAGCCAATGAGGGCAAAGCTTCCACAGTTATTGGTGCTACAGGTCAGTGCAAACACATCAGCGATAATAATCACCAGAACACCTATATGTACTACACATACCAGCTAGAATGCTGAACAAGAATACTAAAAGCTGGATCAAAATAAGGCCTCTTATTTTATGTAAATAGACAACAGCTGGTCAAAGTTTCAGACTTGGACTCTCTTTGTAACAGACTTCATTTAAAATGGCTGTCTATAAAAAAAAAGACAAAAACAGATTAACCACTTGTAAAAATGAAACACATTAAGAAAGAGGAAAGACATCCATACTCCACTTAGCTCTGAATTCATAGTGGCATAAAAAGCTCTGAGCTCTTGTCAAGTCACCTATAATTCAGCCGTGGTTAGCCCCTAATAGGAAAAACACATAATCTGTCAAACACAATCAAGCAGTGGGATACAGCCTAGTATTACCTTCTACACACTGCCAATGATAATAGCATAATGAATGCAGCCAGCAAAGATCATGGATTGGTAATAGAGAGCAGGAATGTAAAGCATAATAGTCTGGACAGATCCTTATAGCTGTGGTGAGCCTGTTCACTGAGGGAAAACTTCAACGATGTAACGACTACAAGATGCTGACTGACGACCAGGGTGAGAAGGTGTGTTATTTACAGTCCATCTGGTGATGTTGGGAAGTATCAATGTGGCACTGAGTCCTACTTTTGTCTGTGCATTGAAACAGATTTATTTAATAACTATGTTCTAAACAGGCCAAGAAATGGCTCACAAGATACGGTAATGGGGTCTTATATTTATTCTGTCCTGTACTAATGAACATGATATCTCAGGACCACTTAAAATAATTATTTTCAAACTTTCAAATTTCCACCCTCAATCAAGAATAAACTGCTTGGATTTTGGGGGTCTGGAATCGAGGGTCATTACCAGGAGTCGCATAATTGTCTCTTGCTTGTAAATATAAGATCTTGAGAACTCTTTCAGAGATTTTTTTAACATATGCCATACAATGTCCTTTAACTTTGCACAAATTTTATAGGTCATAGGCAAAGGAAATAGACTGGAACTCGTTACTTGTGAACCTGATATCCTATTAACCCTTTGTAGAATATCTCAAAACTGCTTAGAGAAAGTATCATTAAAAATTGAACTAATAACCCCTTGATATTTGAGAGATCAAGGCGATATTGTTTGGTTGTGAAGCTCCTTGGTTAAAAGACCATTTCAATGAGCCCATGTTCTTTCCATAGTTATATACACTATGGGCACTATTGTACGCCCGGCACAAGGTGCTTTGTGGTGAAGCGCAGGTGTCTCCCCTAATTTCCACCTGATGCCATTTTTATGCCGTGCACTCTGTTTGAACAGCAATGATCATGTGCTCCGATTTGTGCCCAGCGTGTGTTCATCTAAAAGAGTGGTCAGGCGCAAAGCTGGCATGTTCCTAACTTGAGAACGCAGAGATTGACTGCATTATAATCCTGCTCATACCTGGTCTAAATTCTAAAGTGTGTGTTTCTGCTATTTTGAGGACACATTAGAAAGATTGGCACAAATCGGTGAGATCAAAACACAATTTTTACAAAGCTTGTTTCATTTACTTGTGATTCACCACAGCACACCTCTCCCTTTAATGTCATCATGGGAGAGAGCTGAGAGAATGTGTGACTTTTTTGCAGCACTCCTCAGTGTGCCGTTCCCCTATCTTCTAGCTTGTTTAATACTCCCAGAAACAAGAGAAGACAGGTATAGGATTAACAATTTTCTTATGCTCACAGATAATAACACAGGCTGTCCAATGTGTTTTACACATGAAAAAGAGAATAAATACAAGAACTCCTGCAGGAAAATGAAAACATTTAATTGCCTAAAGCCTACAGGTATTTGATGTCCTGTGAACATTTCTGTCAGAAACATAAACCTGCTGGATCCTGACAGTTATTGAGATTTTAGCAACAATAATTGAGATTTCACTATTATGCTATTATGTTCATTTGGAAGTGTCTGCTCATCTTTTTGATTGCTCCATAAGCTGTAGATTCTTCAGTGAAAAAAGCACTTCAATCTTAGAACTAACATATATCATACAATGTCCTTTAAGGCACAATAAAAGGAGATTAATTAAATAATTTGTCTAAAATTCAGACGAAACAACTAAATCTGATATGTAGACAGTAAAACACCAGCCACCGGGCATGCACTGACTTAAAGGTAATGAGAGCTGACACACTGATTGAATTGATCTATGTTATGCCCTAAACACACCCACCTATAATCAAGGCACGCAATCCATCCCTTTTGCACCCTGCGCCTGAACTTGCACCAAGAACATGCATACACAATAGCAGAATACAGAATGACACGCCCCAAATCGCTGTGCACCGTCAAATAGAGCCCTATATCTCAAAAAGCTTTTAAGAATTTTCCACAAACTTTTACAAATGTTCACCATGGCCTAGGGATGATATGACGTGTATCGGTCAAATCCTTTAGGGGTCTTGTTCATTCTTTCCTCATAACATTTCTATCACTCTGCCGCACCTACCCTTCTTTCTGAATCTGGCATTCAGCTGCCAGATGATAGATCTGGTTTTATGTAGAGTGAAGGAACTATGCATCTCATGGCCCTCTGATTCATTGCCAATAATCAAATTTTAAATTTCAAACTGTACACAGACCTATTCTCTACTGTTATCTATGTTGAAGCATTCATATGGCTAATAATGATAATGTTATAAACATTGTGGTTTGTGGTCTTAACATCTGCATCATAACAGCAGCAATTAGACATTTTTGTGACACTCTATAACAGTGAGCTCTTTGGTGTTTTTAACCCGAGGCTGTGAGTAAATTGACAAAAACTAAACATTCTCTTTAAAGTTTAACAAAATATGAATGAGCAAATGCCATCCTTTTGTTCCCATTAACCTTCAGTGTTATCCATCCTAAAATTAAAAATATTCTCTAGATTGATAGCTTTCCATCTCTAAACCCCTTGGCATCCACTTTAACGGCTTATAGTCATCAAGCAAGTAAGACTCACCCCTCTTCTGGTGCAGGCAGTCAGGCACTCAAGGGCCCCTGTCACCTCTTTCTTCTTTGGCTACTCACTCACGTAGTAATTGCAGGTGTGTGTGTGTGTGTGTGTGTGTGTGTGTGTGTGTGTGTGTGTGTGTGCAGATGTGCTAATCTACGCCTTCCAGACTGTGGCTGGTCTTTGCTTCAGTGGTTACAATCCTTCATTTTAGGTGTTTCAGGAAAAAGGCTTAGAGGTGATTGAGGAGGATAGTCCTCAGCTCTGTGTGTCTATTAGAAAGTGGAGGTTTCATGATGACAGGCAGAGCTCAACATGGAGCACTTTTACCTGTTATCTCACCCCAAACATACTGCTTGCTTTAGGACATATGTGGTCATGTGCAGTTAAAGATAAGAAAAATAACTAGGTGGAAAGAAAAAAAATGGCAGAAAAAATGTGCTAAATCACCACAGACAAAGGAGGAGTGTGATTTGTGGCTAAATAGGCAAGAATATTTAGTGGGTATAACATGGAAAATATTCGCTGAAGGGTTGGGATATAATTTGAAACACCCAAACAGCTGTTAATTTATTAAGAATTGAAGATTTCATACAACAAATGTCTCATTTTCTTTGCTATTTTTCAAGCACTTGATGTGATGTAATACTACTACTGCTACTCCAACTACTACGATCAGATAATTGAAAAAAAAGAAATAAGGAACATCCAGAGGAATAACTTCTGGAAAAAAAACTACATTTGATTCTTTTTAGTTGAAGGTCTCCCCTTTTTACTACTGTTCAACATGTTAACATATATGAGCCATAGATACATGTTTTAGTATCCTTTAAAATGCATATTTTGCCCAATATGTAACCTTAAAGAAGCCATGGCACTGCACATTTTTAAATTTTTAGTAAATGATACATTTTACTTACTATTGTCAAGAGAAAAAAATCAATTCATTTGATAAAATTAGCAGGAAGCAATGCTGAGTATGTTTGCACGTTAATTGCAAATTCCATTTTATATAAGTTAACAAACTCAGATGTACTGCACATCATGCTCTGGTTTGGTTCTTTAGAATATTTCCTTGTTGTACTCTTTTTCTGGTTATTACTCTTTAATACTCTTAACGAGTAATTTTCTTTGAGTCCACATCCCATATTGACAGAAAATTTAAGTCAATAGGTCTGAAAATGGGGAGGACACATAAAGACATTTTTTTTAATTAATTAACAGAACTTTTTTTGTGGCCTAAGCTGACAATCTGCATGACAGTAGCTATTTAATTGACTGTCTTTCACTATATCTCTGTCTCTTTATTTGCTTCTACTTTATTTGTTGTCTTACTGTATACTTCTCACTTTCCACCCTGGGAACACTAAAAAGAAAATGTTGAATTGATAAATAAAATTACTGTAAAGTCTGCAGGTAAACACACCACACAAGTCGTCACAAGTCAACACAGATTTGAATGTGATGCTTGTTTCCCTTTATATGTGCATCGGGTGCTTTTATCTTCTAAAAGCCTGTTAAATCCATTTCATGCTTGTGTCTATACGTGTAAGTGTGGCTATAACTTGCCTTCAATTGCTTTTAACTCCAGAGGAAAATGAATCAGTGACAGCTAATGCTCAGGGAAACACCATAGCTCCAGTTGGAATAGACATCTCATAGTCACTAGCCCTGCCAAAAGATTATGAGGCGTATAAACACAACACACCACGGCTGCTGCTGATTCAGATTCAATAAAGTCTCCACTAAGGCCTGTGTAACTTAAAGCAGATGGACTTGGGTTTGCCTGAGTTGAACGTGCAGTCTTAACATTGTGGGGACACACTGTAGCGCCTCATGTGGTCCGCTGGGAGTCCCCTGTCTACTTGGACACTGTCTGTCTGCACCGTCTGAGGGAACCCTGAAAGGGCAGATGCCAGAGAAATGTTTAGTGCCAGTGCAAATGGGACAGCTGATAGAATTTATGACAACAGCACGTCAGCGAAATTTCCAAACACTCAATTAAGAAGACAGAAATAAGGCAAAAAGAATCTTACAATCAATTAGAAAAATGAGATCAGTGTAACTCATTTACGCTCAGGCCCAGAAGTAATGCAATTAAACACATAAAAGCTCACAGTCATAAAATGGCAGAATTCTGAGAAAACCAGAGAATTCTAACTTTTCCTCAGAATTCGGATTTTTTTTCTCAAATTTTTACTTTAATCTCAGAATATTTATTATCTCTTCTCAAAGTTCCTCAGAAGTTTTTCTTTAATCAGAATGCTGACTGTCTTTCCCAGAGTTCTTTAATCTTAAAATTTTGACTTTCTCTGTAAATTCTGACTTTAATCTCAGATTTCTGACTTTAATTCTAGAATTCTGATTTATCCCAGAATATTAACTTTAACTTAAGAATTTTTAAGTTTAACCTTCAGAGAATTATTTTTGATCTCATATACCTTTTTGTAGTAATACTGACTTTAACCTCAGAACTTTGACTTTAACCACAGAATTTTGACTTTAATCTCAGAATTATGACTCATTCACAGGTAAGATCCCTTTTAAGAGCAGAAAAATTTGCACCCTGTCTCTTTTATTTGTGCCTGCAACCCACATAGGTCTGGTAAGTAGCAAAAACATTGATAGCAAAAAAGTTTTAGCCATTTAACAAATTGCTTTAATAACATTATGTTAAGTTAGTGATGCCATAAAGAACTTTAAGCTGCTTATGGAACAAACATACTGATGGAAAATCATTAAAATATAACTGTTAGAGGAACTACACATTTGTTTCTCTCTGCATGATCTACAACTATATTGTTACTAACTTTTTTTTTTCATGGGGCTGTTAAGCTGCGAGGCTGTAAATGATGAAAGACGACCTGCTGCTGTTCTGCTCCTGATCCATGTCTCTGCTGAACATGCCTCTCATAATGGATAAGCTGTTTTCCAAATGGCTGAAGCCACAGCTCATGCTCTGAGGCCCAGCGGCCTTTGTCCCTACTCGGCTAGTGGGGCAGAACTTCAGGAGCAACTCGATCCATCATGCAGTGTTACTTTAGACAAAATACAAGGTTTTCTGAGGGAGAAGTACTGTTTGAATAAAGACCTATAGAATGACACATAAAAAATATGTTGGACAGGCATACAGCAGCTATAAAGCCAGCGAGAGAGTAACCGCAGATTCATAATATCCAGCTGAACAGAACGATTTTGTTTTCACAGAGAACACTGTGTTGTTGAACCTCTGATTCATTTGGAGAGTTATAAACCAAATGATTATTTAGATTAATTGGTAGTGAGGGATATAAAGCAAAGACAGACCTTTAAGTGAAATGTAAGATGTCTTTAAATCAGTTCATAAATTCACCTTCTTTTACTCATGAAATTAACTAAAAATAAAACTTCCCTGTATCACTTTCCATATTTTTGCTGGGGGAACAAAATCAGCACAGTTTCAGTTTCTCTCCTACCTGCTGTCACTTCATCACAGACCAATAAGATGCTAAGGAAGACTGCAGTTCACTTTGGAAATATTTCCATTTTATTGGACTTCAGGACTGGCTAGATAAGTCCACCATACGGGGCTGTTCATGTAATACGGCTTCTTTGATGCATAAAAATATATAATTATCTCTGTATTCAATATCCTTGGCATTACAGCAAAGTACAAAAAATACACACTGATAGGTTTTAGGGCTGTCACATTTCCCAAAAAATCAAACTCGATTGATTTTCAAACTTGAGAATAACCAAAGATATTTTAAACCCTTCAGCCCCAGCCCTGCAGCAACACAGAGACAAGGCATTTCCACAAGGTCTTTTTACTACCACTTTTCTCTGAGGAGGACATAGTTGCATGGAGCTGAGCATCTGACAAGGTGAAGCTGGACTGCTGTGGGTGGAATGCTAACAAATGGGCCTGTGGTTTTGTTGTGGATGAGGAGTGGGCCAGCTGCTTTGTACATAATTGACACAGTCTGGTCTTTTTTTCTTATTTTGCCAGAAGCCAGAAGTGTAGTGTGGAGCACAAAGTGTTTTCACAGAGTGGCCTTGCCTGTGATCCAGTTTCTCGAGGTGTACTTCCTGTTTTTGAGGTCAAGACAGCATTGGATGGTCAGGTTGTGCTGGGAGTGCCCTCTGTTGTATCAGATAGTTCACTGCTTCAGGTGCCCTAATGTGCTGCAAAGCTGTATATTATAGATTTGAATGTATATTTACAGTTTCAGTAAAGGTAGTTATCCCCATGCTCAAACAGATACTTTACTATCACGTTTAAGATAACAGCCCTAATAGGTTTGTATACTTTGGTTTCTCCATAAGACACTGGGTATCTTAACAAACTGCAGGATGATGTGCATTCACTGTAACCTTGTCCCTTTTAGTTGGATGTTTGACTTACAGTGCTGAAATTGAGGGTAGATTAAAAATCCTTCCCTCTCTGCTTTCTGGTCTACTCTTCACTATAAGAGAACCAATCCACTGAAAAACCACTCAAGTAAATGGAGAAAGCATCCTAATGGTCCAGATTCCTTAAAGTAAACTGGCCATATGCTGCTAAAGCTAGCTTTATGTTGCCTGTTTGGCCTTGACTACAAATCACAACACCTCTGTCCATATCAATAATTGAGTTGGTGGCTATATCATTGTGAATGTACACTCT
The DNA here is from genome assembly GCA_037902135.1 of Cetoscarus ocellatus. NCBI lineage: Eukaryota > Metazoa > Chordata > Actinopteri > Labriformes > Labridae > Cetoscarus > Cetoscarus ocellatus. Next base: position 908,819 of record JBAMNC010000327.1, on the reverse strand, counting down.
CTTTTGAATGTTATGCATGTCTCTTCGTGTGTGACTGTTTGTTTTCAGAAGTGTATTAGACACTTTCTAGTCTCCCTGAGTAACGCTCACTTGAGGTACTTAGACAGCTGAATGACCTCTTGTTCTTCAGCCTTGACGAAAACACTCAACAGTAATAAAAACAGAGCTGTTATAAATTCTGTCTATGCTTTAGCTCTTCAGACTGTTGAGCGGTGCAGCCAACAAGGATGAGAAAGTGACAACAGCAGAGGAGAGGGGAGGCAGAGAGGGGATACAGAGTTAGACGCTTACATAGTTGCTTTCTTCTCCTAGATGCTTCATAAATCAGTTTTCATGATGCAGACTGCACACTGACACAAGACTGACCTTGACCGAGCCGCTGCCACAGAGGAACAATCCAAAATGATGATTACTTTTACATTCGCCTCACTTCCTCTGTGTCTCCCTCCATGCCTCCCTCCTTTTCTTTTTGAGGAAGATTCCCTCAACAGAAACTAACACCCGTTCTTTCACATGCATTACTGACTGCACCTCCTGTAACCTCCATATGGCTCCTGTGAGTCCCCAGACCCACTGACTTTACAGAAAGAGGCTCTGTGTTCTGCTTCCGTGTCCTCTTTCTACCATGGCTCATCCTGTGGAGCTTTGTGAAGAGGATGAGACTGTAGGCTGGCTTGTGTGATGATTCTTCTGAAGAGCTTTGCAGAGCGGACCCCTAATGCCAAAACCCAAATTTTCCCTTGATGTGTTTGTGGTTTTAAAAGGTACAATATGTGCTTAACTTTTACTGATATGTCAAATTAATCAAAAATTGTTAATACAGTGTTCTAGGAGTGGGGGAAAAATCAATTCAGCATAGTATCGCGATATTTTACGCGATGATTTTATATCCTTTCAAGACGGCAAAATATTGATATTACATTAACCCATATTGCAAATATGAAATGTAGTCTGTGGTACTTGTGAATAAAACTAAATCCATTCCTCTATCTATCCACTGGGTGGTGCTGCTGCGCATTTTGTCGAGTGAGGTCGGAGTTGACAGTCAACGTGCAGATCAGGAAATAATTATCAGGAAATACTGCGGAGCACTTCGCTCCCTCACTAATCTATCAGGGCACACCCATAGTCGGCACTCCAGTCCGCAGCGGCGCGTGGCTGGAGTGGCAGTGCGCTCTGCTACGCTCGAGATACACTGCAGCTCTATTTTCAGCGCTGCCGCTGCCAATTCTTGTAAATTCACTGTCATTCAGAAAGCACCCGAAAGTGAAGTCAAACTTATGGAGTGTCCGGTACTTTCAAAATGAAACAATGCACAGACTCCTTAACGTAAATTTTCTCAATAGGTTGTCATTATTTCACAACCGGAGGCACGACCATCAGGTCAGCAGTTGGTCAGAGGGTCCCAGAGGCAACACGACACAATGAATGAAGAAAAGTTAATTGTGGATGTACAGAAATATAACATTATATATGACACCAAACATCCTTTCTACAAGGATAAAGGCAGATGGAAGTGATACAGCTCACGGAGCTGTATGGTTGCGACCAGCAAAACGACCTTAGAGAAGCGAAGTGATGTGTTGTTTAATTCTTCTCTCAGTTTAAAGCATGCTTTCTTATTGTGTGATATCGAAATTATAATATTTTATAATAATATAGTATAATAATATATAAATTGCCAAATAACTACTGGCATATCACATAATCGCAATACTATGGCTCAAGTATCGTGATAGTATTGTATCGTGGGGCAACTGGTGATTCCCACCCCAATGTTCAGTACCTGCAGAACTTGGCAGGTGTTACAGTCCTGAAGAATCATTAATTTTTAACTTTACAGATGCAAGAGGCCATGTTTTCTTGACAGTGCTCAGTGGTAGAGGTGGTCACATGTTGATATGCCCTTTGTCTAGACACCTATCCCCAGTTTGCTCCCAATGCTGTGACAGAGGTGTGTAAATGTGGTTAGCTTTTTCATCAAAGTTTGAATATGGTCTGTGAATGGGTAAGAGTGGCATGCAGTGTTACAAGGGCTTTAAATGAAAGGACGACTAGCCAAATGTATGGTAATCTATGGTCAGTCTAAGAAGACTGGAATTAATGCCTGTTTCTATCCACCTCTATTAGACAGTATGAAGAATCAACAGATTAGTGAAAACCAAAACAATCGGGATTGTATTATGGAAATGGAGAGTGAACATTTTGAACATTAAAGAGATCATCTTATGCTTTCTTGAGTTTTAAATGACCTTTATTTGTTGAGAATATCTCCTCTGTGTGGTGGAGTACTTCTATGCTCAAGAAAAAAGTCCACAGCATCTGGACTTCTCCCTTTCCCCTTGTTTACAGCACCAGAGGCTGCCTGAAATGGCTGACACTCTTTCAAATAAACACAGATTAAACAATAACTTTTTTTTTTTTTAATCAAACCAATCTTTCAGTTTAACCATTTTATTTTCTATATTTTTGCCAGCGATTTTAAATAATTTCCAGAGCTGAAAATATTTGTATCATCAGCAAATAAAACAAAATGCAGGAACTTTGAAACATTACATATGTCATTGATATACAGATTAAAGAGTTTTGCTCTCTCTCTCTCTTTAGTGCTGTATCTGCATGCATTACATCTTATTTTATTGTATTTTATTAGGTTGTATTGAAGCATTTTACATTGTATTGTATCTAATTACTTGCACCAAGGGGTTGTGTTTCTGCAGGCGTTTATTAGTTTGCTTGTGAACAGGACAACTGAAAAGGTTAGAAACTGATTTCCCTGACAATTTCAGGTATCATTGGCTATTGCACAAAGAAGGAAAATTCATTTTTTGGTGGTGATCCAACTCAAGATTTAGATATCTTAACGGGGGGGGGATAGGGTAGTTTTCCACTTTTTTGACATAAACTTTCCTGACAATGTTGGAAAAGCCTTGGCAGAGATTTGTGCTCTTGATATATTTCTAGTTTTTAATTTTTTTTTTCAGATATGAAAATTGTTTGCTGAGGCAGGGGTTTAGAGAATAACTTAAGTGTGTCATTTCAAAGGGCATGAACAAGCATGTTTTGGATTTGTTATATTCTGAGGAATTGTTTGTTTCGTTGTTTTGGTGTTAAACTGGAATTCCTCTTAATCTGTAACATGCAGAAGCATTGTTTTAGCACAAATTCTCAGGAGACCAAAAATATTGGACACATAAGATGGTGTAAATGTTAAGTAGCCTTCCAACAGTGAACATTTGTCTTCTTCTTACTCTTTTCTTTTCTTTGATCTGAAAACTTAAAGAGTTGCACATCACTTAACCAGATTATAGAAGCGTGCTACTCACTTGTTTACACAGTTTATGATTCCAGTTTTATGGCTTTTAGAATTTACTACACTATTGTCTACCAGATTTCCTGATGTTTTCTTGTCATGCTTGTCTTGTTTATTACAGATATTTAAGTTTGATCTACTGGTTTCTGTTTTAGGACCTGTGTATGATTGTATTTTACTCCTTGGAAACTGGGACTTTAACAACTTGTTACATTGCCTTCTTTTGCATCTCCAGACATTGATTCTCCCACCAACCTACTCACTACTGAAGTAACAGAGGACACTGCCACTGTGTCCTGGGATAGAATCCAAGCTGAAATTGACGGCTACATGTTAAGCTACGTCTCTGCTGAGGGCTCCTCTGCAGACATTCCTCTAGGACGTGACCTGACTTCATACAGGCTGGTTGGCTTGAGGCCTGGAGTCCTGCACACAGTCTACATCTGGGCCTACAAGGGAGACAGGGTGAGCAGGAAGAGTTCAACAGAGGCTGAAACAGGTAAATGTTGAATGGATCTGTGGCTGATCCCAGGAGTCATAGATATCTCTGATTCTTTGAAGGGAATGTATTTCTGTCAGTTATTTCACCCATTTGGTAACACCTATTAGTACTGTAATTTATATCACTGGAAAACCCAATTAGTCACCTTTACAGCAAGGTATACCTTGTAAGAATCATGGATTAGTGGAATGAGCAACAGAGCTAAACATCTGGGTAGCACCCTCACAAAAAAATGTAGTGTCAGCCCTGGTTGGGTGAGACTAGTGAAGTCAAGACAGACCATGTAGCGGGCATCCTAGGGAGACAACAACCCATGACCGGTTCCTCACTCTTGCTTCACTGAGGAACCGTAGGCTTTCTTTTAGGGGAGGGGATTTTGCCACATTTTTTCGGATGCAACTCATATGTTTTAACCTGATACCAGATGGATGGAACAATATATTACGCCAGTCCATCTGGGAAAGAGCCCATAGAAAGTGTTTGGGGAGGGCAGAACCTTTTAGAATCAGTTTCGGCAGGTGATTGGAGCCAATCAAATAATTTAGTAGGTGGGTGCAACTGCGTTTCAGAACGGGAGCCACTTGGTAACACAAACTCTTGTCAGAACATGTCAGAAGTGGAGTGAAAATATCCTTACTATAGAGAAGTTTGTAGTGTTGTTATTGTTGTTCGTTTAATGAAGAAATGTGGTCCAGATTTGACTACCCTGCTACTGAAACTTTTAGCATCTATGCTAATCTCTTTACATGCAGTAACGTTCTGCTGTCGTCTCACTCATAGCATCTGTTTCTGCTCTGAAGTACTATGATTGGGCATGCTGCTTTGGGCGGCTCACAATTGTTAAAGATTGGCTAATCCAGCTGCTGCAGAAGGTTACACATGATTAGCTGTGTTGCTCATTCAACAATATTACAAATTCCTGCAAATGTAGAGTATGCATGATCTAATACCTTAATGGAAAATCTAGTACATCAAAAGCTAATGATCTATGCTACGTTTGTAGTTCATTATGTTTGTTGGCTTTACAAAGGTGGGTTTAACACTGACTACTGTGAAAGATCTTCCTGGTGATATTACTGTGAATAATGATGATGGCGTTTGGTACAAAGACTTAAAAATGGTCTTAAAAATGATCTACAGGTACTTTTACTCAGTAGAAGCCATGACATATTTCAAAAATGTTTTCATTCAATGGGGTCCAGATTGTGTATTTTGATTTCCAGATATCTTAAGTGTTCCCTGCTGTGTGTTCCTCTCTCTCTGTCTTCTCTCACAGTCTGCACAAGGAAAAGAAGTTTTAAGTGTCCCCTCCTTATAAGCCCCATTGTGCAGCCTCCCTCCTTGAAAGGCCCTGGTGCACAATGCAGCGATCATTTCGTTTTGATCTTTTGAGAGTCTGTTTCTTCTTTTCAATTTCCTTGTCTTTTTGTGGTGGCACCAAGTGAAAAGCGTCACAGAAGACATTACACACTTAGCACACTAAACCACTTTGCAGAACTGCCAAGAGGGAAACTTGAACTCTTGTTGAAAAAAAAGCTCATTAAACATGATTACACTGGACACCTCATTTAAGGGTTTAGCGTAGCCGGGGGCTTAATGTCTCTAAGAAGTTTGAGTGGAGCCAGTTTTGCTTGTTCAACAAAGCTGGCTATTTTGTTTCTCCTGTGTTCCCTCGTCTGTTAATCCTGATGTTGTGAAGTTTTGCAGCTGTTTGTTATCTGCTTGCTCTTATGTCAGTGATGATAGGCACCTAGAGGGCTGACTGGCAGATACCAAAATTACTTTGAATATTCAGTTTGACACATGGACCGAAATCTCTTGGAGACAATAGCATACAGTGCAGTAAAGGCAGCCACAATTGTCACTTTGTAAGAATGAGAAAAAAATGACAATTAATATTTGCTGTAGTTAATATTTGACCTCATATCTTGTTTGAGAGTATTCTTTTGAAGGTGAATGTTCTGCTGTAATATGAGTGTGCGTATGATTTCCTTATGTGCCTCGATTGCTTCGGACAAAAGGTTAAATAGAAATTCAAGTTATTTTGTTTGCTAAACCTAATGTCTTTTTCCATTCGTTTTTTTCTATTTTATTTTCAATCTATTTTTCCATCAATAAGTTTCAGTTTTCAGAGTATTCCCAGTACCTTTAGACGAGAGAAGCAGACATGTTAGCTCCAATAACCCTGCTCATACATCAACCAGCAGGAATGCAAAATTCACTTCCTTTGCTGGTATTCAAGAGACTGACATCTCAGTTAACTATGACCTGAGCAGAGAAGTTATATTTTTCTTATTTTTGTAATCACCCAACTCGATACAGGTCGAGTGTTTCAATGAAAAGGCTGGGAAATGGAGACTTTCTTTCTGGGTTTTAGGAAATTCAGGTTTTCAGTGTGATAAAAATTAACAAATATACAAGATGTAAATGGCATTGACCCAGACGCAGTGATGCTGTATCCAACTATGTCCATCAGTGTTCATTTTTATCTCTGTATTAGTGTTTTAATACAGCGTTTGCAATAGTTTGCATGCTCTAATATTAACATAGCTCATAAAAAACTTATAGTAACTGTTCTGGCATAAAGTGATGAGATGTCAAACTTTAAATCATAGACTTAAAGCTCCAGTGAGAATGTTTTAGCAGGTTGAGAAACATGAAATGAGCATTGGTCCCATGTAGCCAACAAAAGAAAATGAGACCAAATATCCTTGAAGAGCATCAAAATCAACATAACAAAAGTTTCTTACAACAGTTTCAAAGCTCCATGAAACTCAGGTTTGTGCTAATTTCCCATGACGCCTGTGCATGACTCACTGTCACACTTTACTCAGTATATCCTGTGAATAGTGAAGAAGTGTTAATATGAAAAAGCTTCTCCCCTGGAAGTCAATTATCACTCACTGTCTCAATAAGGAGATTGTGTACACAAAACAAGGTTGCTCTTCAGGGATATTACTCCTGCTGGCTGAAAATGGCATTCTGTTCATCACTGTTCTTGTTTACTTATTTGGGTGTCAATGAAGGCCCAAAATGTTGATATCAGCCTGTTCAATACCCAGGAGCTTTAACAGATTAAATAAAAAAATATTCTTGAATTCTCCTTCAAGAAAATAAAAGCCTTCTTTTTAACAACAACTCATAATTAATAATTATAAATGACACACATTAAAGCAGTAACATCAGAATTACTAGACCACGGTTTGACCTCTCTAAACTTTATGTAGATTAATTAAATATTACTTAACCGTGTGTACTTGCTGTCATGTTTTCTCTGAATATGTACATGTAGCTATCCTTTGCTAGTCCATACTAACCATAACTCCTCACACAGAGCTGGACGCTCCTGCTAACCTCTTAGCCCAGGATGTCACAGAGTCCAGCTTCAGGGTGTCCTGGGATCCAGTCAAGGCCCAAATTGATGGTTACTTCCTAACCTACAGCTCCTCTGAGGGCTCAAGTGAGCTTCCGGTTGGGTCAGACAGGACTTCATACACCCTGACTGGCCTGAGTCCTGGTGTCCTCTACACGATCTACATTGTGGCTGTCAAAGACTTAAAATCCAGCAGGAAGATTTCAACACAGGCTGAGACAGGTTTTAAATCTAAATCTTTTCTGTTCTGATCTGGCCACAAATTCAGGGTTAACTGGACATTTCAAGCACAAGCATGTTTCAGCAGCACACCTCAAAAAAATCTGATCATGTTTAAGGAAAAAAAAAAAATGTATATAATCGGAGAACTAAAGAGGTCAACACCTATGTTGTAATAACAATGTAAGTCTCTGCCATCAGTGATAGTTCTTTTCAACAGTTTTTGCTTCATAATCCCTTTAAGGCTGGCTACACACTGGATGATTTTAAAACAGATTTTCAGATTAATCTGCTGCCCCCTTAAAGAACCCATATTACGCCTTAAATTGGGAACATGTAGAGTTTTAATGACTGCTAGAGTATGACAGTAATTGCTAACGTTCAAGAAAACCTTCAAGTTTTCACATACTGTGAACACCTGATCCAGCTGTATTCTCTGTCTGTCTGAAATGCTCTGCTGGATATCCTGCCACTTTGCGCCACCCTTTCTTACATGGGCCTAGTCTGTTGGTTGACTGGTCTGCTTTGTGGTAATTGTGCTGCTGGGCGCCACGTATTCACCATCTCTGCTGTCCACAGTCAATGCTATGCACTTAAATTGCTGATGCTAACAGTGGCTAGTATATTGGGGGGGAGCTGAAGAACAGGCTTTGTACTCACTTTTACACATTTACACCCCATGTAGACCATTAACTTAAAGTTTTAGGATCTTTGAACCCACGTACAGCACCCAGAACATTATTTAAATCACTTAAAACTGCAGTCTTTACCATAATATTACCTCATGTATGTTTAGTAAGCATAACATTGAAACATTCTTCCTCTAACTCCACAGCTTGGATAAAAATGTAATGATGTACGTTCAGTTTTAATATATTTTAAATGTGTTTGCATCAATAATGCTGCTTTTTTTAGTTAGGAAGAAAATATACATCATTATCAAAACATTGGTGAGTAATAGGCTATATAAACTGTCATATATTTAATTCATTGATACTATAGGATCATTATTAGCTATCATTTCTAGTGAAAATTTTATGGCAGGTGTTTAATCAAAGAAAGTAATATTCTGATCAAGTTGACACCTAAATTGATGTCAGAAATAGAATTCTATTGGCGCTACTATCTTAGTAACTCAGAGTTCACAGTGGAGTGTCCGACTGCATTAATTCACTCTTTGCACCCCTCTGGATTTAGTCAATAAGATGGGCTCTGCAGAAGTATAATCCAGTCTTGTCTCCTTATCAGTCCGGGCATCCTACTGACAAATAAGTGCCTGAAGCTGGCAACTGGGGCCATGACTTCTCCATTATACAAAGCAAAGGGAAGCATTTTTGACCCACTGGAGGAGCGTATACACAGGAGGCAACCTCTGGGGGCTAAAAATGGAGGCCCATGTGGAAAAGCCAGACCCTGTTGTGTCCACTTGAGGCTGACTGCAGAAACCTGACACCTAAATTATTGTGTGAAGGAAACGGATGATATTTACGAACTGGATGGCCATCATTACAGCCAGGCTCAAAAAATGGCCATAGGTCTAAATATATAGTGCATCTACGTGCTCTCACTTTGAGGGAAGTCAATTTTTCTATTTAGTTTCTTTCACTGAGGGTTTCTGTAAGATTTCTGGTCTTTGAAACATGACGTCACTATTGATCAGACAGACTTAAGTCCCGCTTCTACATGGCCTCTCTGTCTGTGAGTTGGATGGGATTAGGTTCGGTTGAGATGACGCGCAGTATAGCAGCGTCCATTAAGGGACACCAACAACATTCCAGTGGCTCCTATGATTATCAAACGGCTGATGTCACAAGGCTTCGTCCAGTTCCTTTACAGTCTATGAGTATACATTAATGAGTAAAATTGCGTAAAAAGCTATCATCTGTCCTCCTTATTTGTTCATCTTTTGAGGTCACCTCTGCTCTGTCTGTCCTGGAGTCTGTGACCATCCACACTTTCAAAATTCAATCAAGACTTGAAAATCATCTAGCGTGTTGCCAGCCAGCTTAAATTGTTGTCCAAAAGTATAGCAGAGTCCAGTTTCAGCAGGTGATGTGACAAGATTTCAACCTCGTAGAAATAAACAGATAATAGTACCTTTAGTTTTCATCTGTAGTGTATTAATGCCCTCTACTAACATCTTCTTCTAGAACTGGATGCTCCCTATAACCTCTCAGTTCAAGATGTGACCGAGTCCACCTTCAGAGTGTCATGGGATCCGGTCCAGGCTGAAATAGATGGTTACATGTTAACCTACAGCTCCTCTGAGGGCTCCAGCGGGGAGATTCCCCTGGGGCCTGAGAGCACCTCTTACAAGCTAACCAGTCTGAGGCCCGGGATCCTCTACACGGTTTACGTCTGGGCCACCAAGGGACCAAAATCCAGCAGGAAATCTTCCACACAAGCTGAGACAGGTTTTCAATCTAATACATTCAGTTAAACCCTTATTTTCTAACCTAATAAAGACTCTCTCACCTCATGTAGTCATGCCCCCAAACTTCTGTCAAACGTTTTTGACAGGACTGTTCCCTACTTAACCCTCAATGAAAATATGTGTTTTTCACATGGTAGACCACTCAGAATCAGCTTGTTTGTTTAAAGCAGTTTCCATTGAATTCACCTATCAGCTCATCCATCTACTTGCCAACATCCTGTGCGGTTCACTGCGAGCATAGCAGCCCAGACTTCCCCTTTTCCAAATTACCTCCTCCATCTCTTCCTGAGCAGTCCCATGCCAACTCAGAGGGGTTATTCCTCTAACATGTCCGGGGTCTGCCCTCCAGCCCTCCTTTCTGCGGTATACGTAAGCCTCAGGGCTGCTTATTTCCGGGTTACAAGAAAGAACATTTTTGACCTGTGTATATAAAAAAGTGGCTTCTGCATTCTGTACTGTGTACCAGCAGAAAGGGAGCATCAGACATCATTGCATACCACACAGCATCACACGCTTGCTTTTCAAAGTGCCTCTACCAAAAAATTAAATTCTATGCCTTCAGTTTCACCTTGTGAATCACATATCAAGTGCTTTAATTCTATCAAAAGAATGGAGAAACTGACATGTTCATTTGTTTCGATGAAAGGTTGATTCAAAATTTTATCACTATACAGATTACTGTTGGCCACACAAGGTTTTGAATTACACTAACAGGTATTACTATGCGGGCTGTCCAGTGTGATTTGTTCACATGTCTTGAGCAAATAAATGTGTCCAGCTGAGGTACACTTGGGTCCCCAGAACATCTTTTTTATAACTGATGTTGTGGAAATGCTTTAGGGAAACATCACTTTGATCTAAGCGTCAACATATTTCATACAGTGAGCTGTGAGTGATCTGTGTGGTGTTAGGTAGCATAATAAAAAGATTCAGCCCTCTGACTCTTAGACTGAAGAGTATTTCTTCCGTATACTCAGGTTCATAAAGGCAATCGTCACTTGAGTCAAAATCGTTATTTGTTTTAATATTATTCAGTATCTGCCATTCTTGTGACTTCCTGAATCCACAGAGCAAAACAACAGATCAGCTGAATCATTGTGCACAGGTGGAAGAACACAGCCATTTGCTTCATCATAAAGTAGTGCCAAACACAGAGACTTCCTGGAGGAAAAATAAAGCGCTCTGAATTTTTTGCCCATTGTACATTTGACCCAACATAATTTCAGCGCTGTTTTTACTTAAAAGTCACACAATTATGCAAAATAACTGTACCAGTCAACAGGAATGTACCCTACTGGTAGTCTAAGCTCATACTCCTTTAAGGTGCAGAGCTGCTGAGAGCCCCTTCAGCCACTCCACTGGCTATTGTCAGATACTTGATACAATCCAACTTCAATTATACTAAAACATCACTTTAACAGCCTTGGACATGATCACAGGTTATTTAACTGGCTTTGTGACTCTGCTATATCCTGGTATCATCATACATCATATTGTTAAGGGAAAAATGTTCAGGACAGAGAGGTAAATGTTAAACAGATCCAGTATGGAGAGTGAGCATCTGATGCTGCGTGATATGAAACAACATCTAACACTTTCATGCTGTCAGCACACAGTGTAAAAAGCCACGTTCACACTGAACACGACTTGGTGACTGTCCAGAGTTTCACCGCGATTATATCATATATTAGGATGTATTAGCTGACATTATTCCAACTGTTCCCTTTTCACTCACCTACCAACCACAAAACACTGCAGCTGATGGCCCTATAGCAGCATCGCCTGTCAGCTACACCTTGAGTAGGGACTTCTCTGGGGTCCCGTCTGGGCCAAACTAATGTACTCACTAACTTAATGTTTCCCACACAGACATGGACTGTCACTCTTTGATCCGGAATATAATCAGTCTGTCACAGGTACCGTCACACACCCACACAACACTGATTGGCTGTTGCGGCACTGCCACACGCGATGTCACATGAAGAGTTCAAATTGTTCAACTTTCGTGACCGAGTGACGCAACCTGGTCGCGTATCCAGAGTGACCAAGTCGCCCTGATCGCGTCCGTCGCATCGCTGGAGGGTTGTCCGCACCCCATCACGGCAGTACATTGACTTTACATGGAAAGTGGAGGCACAGGTCACCGAGTCTCTCAAAGGAGGACATTGAAAGTCTTCCATTCTCAATCCTACTGCCCACCATTGGGTTCTTTAGATGTCAAAAAGACCCTCTCTTTACCCTATAACCACATGTCTGTGCAGCTGATTCAAAGACTTGACAGTCAAAATTGGGCTGAGCCTATAAAAGAGACTTTGAGAGATAAAATGAATGATACCAGACACTTCCAGCAAATCCACTTAAATCAACCGTTTTCCCTGCTGCAGCAGACAGATAATAAAGTTAATTAGACATAAATTAGCATTAGCTTAAGCCCTCTGCACCATCAAAAAAATGTCCTCAGTCTGCATCAGTAACCTCAAAGTTCCCTTGCAGCAGGCATGGCCCCAAAGGCAAAAGAAAAACCTGTTTCCTCCCTTAGCTCTTGTAATAGATGTGATTCCACTAGTGCAACTGGGACCAGAGATAATCTCTACAGCCATTATCAGGGTGTTTGGGACAAAGTGCTGTCAAAAAGTGAGCTCAAGAATAAAGGTGCCTCTGGGACCTCAGACTGACGAATACAAATAAACTAGCTGGTTGTTGTTTTGTCTACTTTACAGTTTGCCAGTGAGGCCGGACAAAGCAATAATGTTACATCGTTTTAACTGATGTAACAAGGTTAATATTGATAATCACTTTCTGAAAAAACATTATTACTCTAATGTTTTTAGTCAGTGCATGACAACTGATTTCATTTGTTCCCCTTTGGGAGAGAAACAAAATCGTATAATTTCCATCAGTGCTTTTTGTTGATCAGGAGTGTCCAAACTATCATTACGGTCCAGCTGCTGCTCATCATACACTTTTGATTGTCTTTCAGCAAATTCTTAAAAAAAGGAAAGAAATATAGCTCACATCAGAACATTAAGGTTATGCTTACCTGACAAACACATGGTTATATGAAATTCTCTATCTCAACGTACAATCACCAAAACATATTCAGATAATTATCTTCAAGCATCAAAATTCCTGCAAAGTTTGTCAGTTTTGTGCAGTTTGCTCTTGTTAAATATCTTAATATGGATATGGGCTGTCAACTATTGGCTATTAATGCCTTGCCAAGACATTAATAAAAGGCTGTGATGTAGGCTGTTTTGTCTCTAAACATATCTATTTACCAAGCATATCCAAACCCACTTTAGATTGGGTTTTCCAAAATTTAGTAGAATTAAGGTTACATACAGTGCTTAGTGCAAATTTATTAGGCCACCACCCAATGTAAGGTTTATGCCACCACCTGCCCCAAATTGACAGAAGTGACAATTACAAAAATCCTTTTTTATGTTTCTGTAATGTTTAATACACTAGTATGCAGAAGCTCTTTAACCAAAATGATATTTTAAATGCTAAAGCATATTTATTATTATTATCCATGAATTTTCAAATTAACTGTTTATAAAAAAAAAACAGAAAAAATAGTAAAGCATGTATTTTTTTGATTAAAGATATTAAACTGTAGCCATTTACTTGCATTCCTGAAAAGAAAAAAATAATTTTAGTGGTTGAATGTTATTCTTGATTATTTTCTGACTTCTCAGAGAAGCTCAGTGGGCTGGCACAAATTTGCGTACAAAAAGGTGAATTCAGTTTGAAATTCCTCATTCCTGTATAAAATGTATGTCCAAGAACAATAACATTTTCAGTTTTAAACACATTTTTGAAAGATTTCTAAAATATTTATGTTTTCTCGTTTTGATGACAGGTGGTCTATTGAATTTGTTAAGCACTGCAGTATAGAAAAATGACCTTATTGCTGTCTTTGTGTGGCCCGCAATGAAAAAGTTTGGACACCCCTGCTTTAGATGCATCTTGTTGTTTTTGTAGCATGCATCTTGTAGCTCTTGTAGAAACATGTTCACCACTTTCACTAACATCTTCCTCAGAACTGGATGCTCCTGCTAACCTCTTAGCCCAAGATGAAACAGAGTCCAGCTTCAGGCTGTCCTGGGATCCAGTCCAAGCTGACATTGATGGCTACATGTTAACCTACAGCTCCTCTGAGGGAGATAGTGACGAGATACCAGTTGGGTCTGACAGCACCTCTCACACACTCTCCGGCCTCAGGCCAGGTGTGCGCTACGTGGTCTACATCTGGGCAGTCAAGGGGAGCAAAACCACCAAGAAGATTTCAACAAATGCAGAGACAGGTTAATACACTTCTAAGGGGAGGCAGGGTATTTTTTTTCTGTTATATGCTCACTAATAAGGGATATATCTAAAGGTAATTTTATTTAAAAATAGAGGCAGCATTACCACTCTTTCCAAAGGATTCAGATACACACAGGTGTTTTTAAGTTTTTAAAACACTGCATAGTCTACATACATATGGTAGGTCCTGAAACAGAAGAGGGATCTCTCATGTGGGTGATGTGAACAAAGGTAACTGAAAAAGTAATGTGCAGGCTCTGAGTCATGTTTTGAATATGTTTTGCAGAGCCTGGGAGCATCACAGCAGTAACAGGGTTTTTTAACAACAGTGTGATGGTACCTTTGCACGAATCCGTCTCTCTGTAACAAGTCCCAGGTATCTCTCTAGACAGAAAAAACAGCAAGGTTCTGCTGCTTAAAGCTAGAAACCAAGGCCTTAGTCTGAGTCTCCAGTCAGTCTGGATGTGTGGTGCTGATTTTTAGGGATTATTGGTTTCTTCGAAGGTGTTTGATGGTGCAGAATGACAGATGCACGGAAACTGTTGTCTTTAAGGAAAAAGGGACAAGCAACATATTTACTTTGTTTATGAGTAATTTATCCAATAGTGTTGCATTTGAATTACACAAACACAGGTTGGTGTTAGTATTTGTGTTTGAAACTACATTTTTCGAGGTGTAAAATGGTAATCATAGATGTGAGTTGACTATTATCAGAGATCTAGAGATACAAACCTCAATTCCAATGAAGTTTGGACATTGTGTAAAATGTAAATAAAAACAGAATATTATGATTTGCAAATCTTGTCTGACCTATATTTAATTTAATGTACTACAAAGAGAAGTCATTTAATGTTTGATGATGCACAAGTGACACTCAATCTAGACTGCAAGCAGGCCAATTTAGTACCCATACTCTTGTACTATGAAGCCACGCTGTAGTAACACATGCAGAATGTGGCTTTGCATTGTCTTGCTGTAATACGCAGGGATGTCCCTGAAAAAGCCATTGTTTGGAGACTGGATATGTTGCTCCAAAACCTGTATGTACCTTTCAGCATTAATGGTTCCTTCACAGATGTGCAAATTACCCATGCCATGGGCACTAAACACACCCTCGTCACAGATGCTAGCTTTTGAACATTGTGCTGAGAACAATCTGGATGGTCCTTTT
Organism: Cetoscarus ocellatus; assembly: GCA_037902135.1. NCBI lineage: Eukaryota > Metazoa > Chordata > Actinopteri > Labriformes > Labridae > Cetoscarus > Cetoscarus ocellatus. The sequence goes on along the minus strand of JBAMNC010000327.1, from coordinate 893,499 downwards.
CTTCTTTAGTCCAGAGGACACGACATCCATGATTTCCAAAAACTATTTGAAATGTGGGCTCGTTATACTACAGCACACTTTTCCACTTTGCATCAGTCCACCACAGAGGAGCTCAGACTCGCAGAAGCCGGCAGCATTTCTTGGTGCTGATCATATTGACTTTTGCTCTGCATGGTAGAGTTTGATGAAGATGTAGTGACAAACTGTGTTAACTGAAAATAGTTTTCTGAAATGAAATCAAACTGAAAGGTGTTTTTTTAATGCAGTGCCACCTAAGGGAAGGTCACAGGCATTCAGTGTTGGCTTTGGGCCTTGCCTTTTATGTGTCTCTTATGTCACCTTGTATGCCTTAAAAGAAAGTGATAGTGGTTTTCATTACTAACCTCACAATGATACTTTTGATGAACATGCTTTAAAAGAATCCTATCATTTCTAACATTGGTTTGATTGTTTTATTCTCTAAACTTTGAAAAAAATAGGAAGCACCAACTTCACAGACCATGTATCTCTTAGACAAGTCCTGTCCAGGGTCAAAGTGGATGCCTCACAGCTCAGCTCGGGGTATAAATAGCAGCTGCGGTACATGGGTACCAACAGAGGTGTCTTTGTGTGTGCCAGATGAGGTGTAAAATCACCTGGGAGCTTTAAGTGAAAGCTGGATCTTTTTCAATTAGGCAGCAAATGGCCGAGGTTTGGGATTATAAACTTGTCACGTCGTAACTCATTAGAAAGCATCCCTGGCTGCTTCAGAGCGGAGCAGTGCTGGAAAGCAGATAGGAAAGTCTTTGTGTCAGAGGAGATCATCTGGGATACATAAAAGCACATGTTATTACAATTGTGACTTTACTGGAGCTTGTAACAGGCACCATCAATATGTCACCTTGAATGGTCTTAAACCGGCATCCCTGCATTTTACAGTCTAATGATAACAACCATTCTTTTTCTTTGACTTTTCAGATAGTTACAGAATAGCTGATCATTTGATTATTCATTAACTTAAACACTGGCAGCGTGTAAAGCTTTTGAAGACTGTAAGGATGACCCTAAACTTGAATTTATAATAGATGGTGACTAATGTTTCCCCTAATTTCATGAGCTGTGGGAGGTTAAGACCCCAACTGTTACAGCAGGCGTCTTTATGTCAGACAAATTATTTCAGCATGTGTTGCAGGTCAAACCTCCGGAGCATTTAAACGAGGCGGAGGATGAGAGCCAGTTTATCTGCAGAGGCAAAACTGTATCCCTGCATGTGGGTGGAAGTCATCTCTGTTGTGTACTATAGCTGGAGAGAGGCTGTAAAGCTGAACTGTCTGACACATTCGTTTTGCAGTTTTAAGATAGATGAGTAAAGAAAATAACAGAAGAATGCTAAAAGTAGTGTTTATTATTTTTGGGTCTTTCTTTTCTTTGCTTTTATTCCTTTTTGCAAAGGACGTACAAGACAAACAGGGCATACAATATACTAAACAATGCAAGGGATATCGTATCTAACAGAAAATAAAAGAAAAAAACAATCAAGAACAAATAAGTATCAGCCCTATTGTATGCCTGGTGCAAAGTGTCTTGGTGGGAAGCGCAGTTGTCTTCCTTCAGTTTTGCCTAATGCAGGTGTTATTTTTAAGCCCAGTTCTCACACAGTTAAAACAGCAAATGATCATGTGATCCCATTTGCACTCAGGGATGTGTTTGTCTGAATATAAGGAGGGATGAGGCACACAGACAAGAAAAAACATACAGGATTGAAGATTTGTCTTAAAATACAGAACTACAGTTACAATATTTGTGTGCAAACTAATACATTTCACTGACTTTAAAGTTCATAGATGATAAAACAGGCTGTCCAGTGTATTTTACGCATGCAATAGAGAAATATAGCAGAATATAGACCGACATGCCCCAAACTGCCATGAATCACAAGCTTTAGACAACATGCTATGCACCATGAAATAAGGAATGAAGCAATGTCATTCCCCATCAGATATGCAGATGCTATGCACTGAGACACTGTAAGGGGGGAGTCATTCCAATTAAAAGAAATATATTTTTTAGCAGCAGAAAACCAAAACTATAGAACTTTTTCCTCTAAAACAGTCCCCAAACTTAAAGCTCCCAAGCACACAGAGGAGTGAAAAGGGTGTGAGACTGATTTTTAGGATATTTTCCCCCAGAAGCGGACAAGTTTACAGCAAGACCAGAACATTCGATTAAATGAAGTTTTCAAGTTATGATTTTAACTTCAGTATTAAAGAGGCAGTATTCGTGATGAACTTGCCCATTTACTATGTAAAGTCATGCCGAAGTAACCCCCCCTAACCCCCAATGCTGAATTGACACAGGGTGAAAATGGACATGGAGCACTGTAGTTGCTTGCACTTAAACTGTAATCTACTCTGATTTACCCTCCAATCTACAGAGATTGATTCCCCCAAAAACCTGAAAGCGACAGACGTAAAGCTGGACACGGCTGTTCTGACCTGGGTTCCTCCTCTGGCTGACATCGAAGGCTACATCCTCACATACAGAGATGAAGAGGGAAACACGCAGGTACACAGCCAAGAGGTCTGACACACTCAAACAGGGATTGAAAGACTATGTATTCACAATATTGTATCTTATATTTAAGAATACAATTAGATGGTTCATTTCAACTGGTGTTCTTGGTGGTTTAAGGCTAAATTCAATTCAAGAGAGGTGTGTGCAAAAGCCATCAGAAAACAGACACTTCACAATTTGCACATTAATGCAAAAGTGCTGCAAATGTGCCGTGATGAAGCTCTGCCAACAATACGCCTCAAGATGTTCTCATTGATTCTAAAAGGATGTTTTATTGATGTCAACTTATTGCTTTTGGGCACAAATAGCATGGCATCTGTTCTACATTTACACATACAGATGCAGCCACTTAAATTTCCCCACTGTCCTTGACTGAGTCTTGACTGGTTCCTGACTGGAACTTGCTAGGACTGGCCCACTGTCGTGGCTGTGATGACATTCCCAGTGATGACTTGACAAACACCTAGTGGCTAACTTTACTCTAATAAGAGTCAAGGGAACTCCCAGCAGCTGAAAGTTGGCAGGTAATTGGCTGGAACTGAGCAGGCATCCAGCAGGCATTTGTTTGAAAGGGGAAAACTGAAGTGGCTGCATCTGTAGGCAGACCTTCATGGCACCGTGCTCCCCCACTGGCTCCATATGCTTCATCTCACCTTTTTATGTCTCTGATACTACCTCAGAAAACAAAAAAGATAAAGGTTCAACTTGTCCCCTAAAACCACCTACACAACATTTCCAGCGGAGGCAGAAAGTGACAGGGCTGCACTTTCAGCTAGGCTGATGTGAGGGAAAAATAAATAAGAAAGCGTAAAACATAAATGCCTGACGTTTGCTGAAACAGCATGCAAAGCTATCTTTACAAAACCTTTGCAAGAAAGGCCAAAATATATATCCCACCTCATCCAGAATTTAAAGAGCCCGTTATTTTTTTGTTCTGTTTCATATATTCAGTTCTGAGGACCACTATCAGAGAAGAGACGACTTTGTGGAGAGTCTCAAGAAAAACCCTAAAAGCATTTTTTAAATATTGAGGTGCATTCACAAGATTGGATTGCATTGCATGTGTACAGACAAACAGACAACCAGAAAACATACTGTCTTTGGCTTTGGCTTGAATGAATACATGCATGGAGAAATCTTTACTGTTCAAAAACTTAAATTACTTTGATGATACAAAGTTAAGGTGTTTAATCCTTTGCATCACATCTTAGCTCTAGAAATAAACCGAGTAATGACAATAACTTGAATTTTAACTGAAGAAGATGGGGAAAGCTAAGCTATCACTTATTCTTCTTAGTCAAAGTAAAGCAAAGTTAAATTACTTTTGGTTAAACAGAGCTAAGCTGGACCTAAATTCATTTTCTGTGTGAAAAGTGCAAATGCTACCACACAAACATCCCCTCTATATGAATGACACTGAGAGTAAGGAGAAGATAGATGTTTGGTTTAAAGTTTGTGAAACACTGTCCTCTTGTGGTCAGAAACAGGACCCTGCCTCTTGAAGAAGTTTTAAGCTTCTGTGTGATGGCATTGATCCTTTCTTGTGATTGTTTACTTTTTTTTTTTTTTTTTTTTTTTAGATATTTAACAACTGGGACCACATCACACCAATCTTTAATTAATGTTAATCACAACACCATTAGTCAAACTGACGAGGCGTCACTTTCACTGGATAGACAGTTGTGTTTCGGAGTTGTCAGTACTATTGACTGCAGGTGTTTTGTTATTGTTTCCAGGCTATTGAGAAGCAGCTTGGAGCCAGAGAGAGAAAATATTCTGTGTCAGGTCTGGAGATGGGTAAGAGGTACATAGTGACTATCATCGCCTACAGGGGGAACAAGAGGAGCAGAGTGGTCGAGACCATCTTTAAAACAGGTGTGTGCACTGAGATAAAGCATCAGCTGTGTCACTGAAGTGTGTGATGATTGTTTTGTGATGAAATATGGAACATATCAGCACATGAGTATTAAAGATCAATGGGGTTGTTATGTTTTGTTCCCCAGTTGGTCTCATGTATCCCTTCCCCATGGACTGTGTTCAGATCATGAAGAACGGTATTAAGAAGAGTGGTATCTACACCGTCTATATTAACAACAACCGCTCTAAGCCAATAGAGGTGTACTGTGACATGGACACCGATGGAGGCGGCTGGCTGGTGAAGAATTTTGATACAATTACATGATGTAAAATATGCAAAAACAATTATTTTTATAAGATTTCTGCAGAAGCCCTAAGTAAACACAAACACATTCATTTTATGTGCTGTGTTTTCAGTCCAATAATGAGTACCCTCTGCATGTTTTCTTAACATCTTATATTTGTTATTTTATTATTTTTGTTATTGTGTCACATTCTAAGAAAAGTAACATGTTAGTGTATTTTTGCCCACAAAAGATTAACAGCCTTTAGCAAGTTGTTATAAATGACAGTGCAGTCCAGACAGCTTGTAGTAGACAGCATGTCTGCTTTTGAATCTTTCATCTCAATTGTGTTTTTACAGCCTACCACCCATAATTTGTTACTCTGCAACCTAAAAATAGGAGTACCCGATACAATTTAACCATACAGCTTTTGGATGTGCTCACAGTCTGACAATGAACAGGACAAAGGAACACAGTTTTGGACACTGCATTTTTAATGAAACCAATACATTTACTTGTTAGATAACTAATTAAATTAAGGGTTCATAACTGTTTTTTTTTTTTAAGGGTGCGCATTTTAGATTTTTCAGATATCCGATATGCAAAGATTTAGCTCATCCTCGCCAACACTAACATTTTTTGTCAAAATCACGAAGTCTTTGCTTTACTAAATCTGACCTGTGTCTTAATTGTTCCTGTTGTGTTAGTTTTTCCTAAGAAATAAAAAAATAATAATTTCATTCTCTAAACAATGATACTGCTGCCTTTTAATCCAGACGCAGTGGTAATAAGGAAAACCGTTCAGATACATTTGTACGTTCTGCCAATAATGCAGTCAGTATGTGGTTTAACTATAAAATAATTATGATTTTGACATGATTTCCATCCCTGCCGATACCAATAAACATTTTTGGCAATAGTCAGCCAATACAGGTGTTGTGCATCCCTTTTTTGTACCTTTTTACAAAATAATAAGTATCTGTACACAACAACACTGCTGTTCCCCCCTGCCATGTCTCCACGTGAACCACCAAGCTCAGATGCATACTTACACATCTGTGGATTAGCCTTTAGTTGCAGTTTTATATTAATCATTACAGGAAAAAAAAAAATCAGATTACAAATTACAGAGAATACCAATAAGTTAATTATTTCAGGATAACAAGCTCATCTCAATAACTGGATAATATTTCATTGACTTAGTAAATAGAATAGGCTGGTCAGTGTGATAGGCCAGACCATAAAATGTCATGCTGCTATTTCCCAGTCTAGAAAAGTAGGTTATGCCCTTTTCTGTTGTTGCAAGTGGTAAAAACTAAAAACAAAGGACATAAAGTGTAAATAAAATATATGGATGTGTGTCTGCCTGGGGCCTTCATAGGTTGAAGAAAAATACTGATACTTTTCTTTTTATTACCCCTTTAACCAGTGGCTTTCGCGTAGCCTTGCTTCAGGACACGCACTTCTTTGTTGACAAATAGTGACCTATATTTCTTAAAAAATATGTCTCTATAAAATGGAGGAAGATGCAGTTTGGACTCGAGATTAGACCACACCGCATGAGCATGACTGCATCACAGATACTAAGTTCCCTTTAGAGGTGGTCGACGAGTTATCTTTATATGAAGGCTGTCTTATTTTGAAGTTCTGATAGCAACATGCTGTAATATACCAGCACTTAGCTTCACAAAGAATTCTAATGTCATCTTCATATGCCCAGTGTAAGAAAACATATTATATATGAAGAGTTTGTTTTGTAGTTTTGCCACGTAAAAATGGCTACATTTAAAAAAAGCACCTCTTCCGCTTTCTTTTGTGGTTTAATAGCTGCGGCAACCAATATTATGGTGCATTTCTGCTCTGTGGCACACTTAACAAACCACCAAACTTAATGCAAACACACAGCATTGTAGAAAACGTATCTTCCTTTCGATAAAAGTGCTTTTTATGTGCTTTTATTATTAATTTTCTCCCAATGACAAAAGTACCTTGATCCACTTTTTGGTCCCTAGCCACCTACTACAGGTTTTTGTTATTCACTGCAGCACTGCTCAGGCCGAGGTCATATTTTGCTATCCATGACTTTACAAAGTCTGAAAAAGTGTCCCTAAAAATGTCATGTTCTTGACATACCACTGTTGTCTGAAATCTGCTGTTTTATCAGGAAAGGACTGAAACTCTACATTCAGCATTTCCACTCTTGCTCAGATGTTTTATTTTGGTTTGCATACATTACTGCTTTTAGAAGTTACAAGTTGGAAATGGTAAACAGCATTTTAGAGCCAGTGGTTTGAAACATTATTGCACATGCTGCCAATGAACATCTTGTGTTTGCTGCTTTCAGGTGCTGCAGCGTCGTAACACTGGCAGGCTGGACTTCATGAAACGCTGGAAGCAGTACAGTGCAGGTTTTGGCAACATGACGGATGAATTCTGGATCGGTGAGCACTCCAATATATACAGATTTTTTTTCTGCACATTTTGGTCATATGTAATGTAAAGGAGTACTTCATTTATACTCCATGTGGCTGCTCCTTCAGGTCTGGACAAGATATTTGAGCTCACTAACACTCCCACTCAGTACGAGCTGAGGTTTGACCTGGGCCTGGGCTCAGAGAGAGCTTTTGCTGTATACGACAACTTCAAGATCGCACCGGTCAAGCAGAAGTTCAAACTCACTATTGGCACATACAGAGGAACAGCAGGTGGGACACTTCTTAAAAAAAAACACAATAGAGTGAGAGGGAAAACACTACTTCAGTGGCTCAATTTTCTGTCTGACACTTTTCTGAAATGCAGCAGGCAGAAAAAGAGCAGGCTGGGATGGGAATGAGACAGACAGAGGGGGAATACTGGGGTCTCACACCCAAGGCATCATTCTTTTGGATGCTGAGAAAGCAAACGCACACTGACAGTAGGTGGGATGTTTGTTTCAGACAGTTATAGACAGCAGCTGTGTGGAGAAGGTGGTATCTGTGGAAGGCAGGGCTGTGTGTGCTTTGAAACCAGATGGATACAGATGCACAGCAAGTAGAACGCTGTGTCTACACACTCCACAGTGAAACAACACAAACTGTATGCCTCTATTTCTGGCTTTTCATTACATTTCATATATAAAGAAAAACCTGAAGAAAATAACTAAAAGCAGAAGTGTCTGCATGTAGAGAAACAGTCAGTGTTAAGCAGTTTTGTTCACATGTAAACTCTCCTAACTGTTTTTGTTTTTCACTGTTAATTACCCCTAGGTGATGCCATGACCTACCACCAGGGCCGGCCCTGGACAACTGTGGACTCTGATAATGACATCGCCCTGGGTAACTGCGCCCTGACCCACCGCGGAGCCTGGTGGTACAAAAACTGTCACCTGGCCAACCTCAATGGAAAGTGGGGAGACAGCAGGCACAGCTTGGTGAGTGAGCAGAGAGGCTGTTCATATAAAATGTGATTTTTTAAAAAATGAGATTAATTTAGAAGACAGTTTGTTTGCCAGATTGGTCTAAAATTATGGTTAAAGGAACAATATGAAGAATATTTGCACTGATTGATCTATAAGTAACCCTGTGCTTTACAGACATTTTGATGAAGTACTTGAATTTCCAACAGTTTTCAAGGCCACAGAAATCCTCAGTTTCTACAGTTGTAGCAGTTCATGCTAATCTTGGTGGCTGCCATGACAATTGCAATGCCATCATGCGAGGGAAGCGCCATCTCATGGAGACACCTTGCCCACATGCATGAATGGGCATGTTATCAATGTATTTTAGGGACAACCTCAGAGAGGTGGGGGGGCTTCCAGTGGCCAGAAGTTGGCTGGTAACTGTCTGGAAGTTGGCAGGCAGCTAGCAGGAAGGGGGTAATAGAAGCGGCTGGATCTGTTTACTGGATGACATCCAGGTATTTTTGTCATACTGCAGATCTCGCAAATGTTCACAAACTGAAAAATTCACTTGACATTTTGGTCAAACCAGTGCATCCTGCTAGAGTTGTAGGTGGTTTCTTGTTTGTTTCAAGACAAACACAGAGAAAACAGAGGACTAAGAATTTACATGCATTCCAGGAAACAAAATGTGTATCTCCAAGTTTGTGTTAAGTTTACGTTCTTAAATTAGTTTCATTAATTTCAGCTACACAAAAGACTTTTTTCTTACATAAATATTAAACTTTTAAACTTTTATATAAAAGTTAAAGTGGATCTCTGAGCTCTTTTATTCTTTGTGTCTGCTTCCCTGATTCCCTTTAAGCCCAAAATGTCAATATTGCAAATTACATTGTCATCGAGTGTTCTTGGAATTGTTTTCTTTGAAAATGAGCCATTTGATGTTTCAACATTAAAGTTTAGTGACTAAGCAAGAGCTTTGCCACTCTATCTGCTGAGCATTTTCCTTTACATACCTTGGTTCCTGTCAAATAAAATAGTCAGTGGTAAGACCACTTTAGCTCACAATAACTTCTAATTTCTTTTAAGTCAGCTAAAGTAATACTCAACAAAATCCCCTTAAAAAGAATACTAACTATAGGCTGTTCAGGCTCTGATCAGAAGTCAAAGATGACTTCACGCTGACTGCCTCCTCATTGTTTAGTTTTAGATTGTGGAGTTGAGACAGAAATGGCCAGAATCCATCAGTGGTGATAAGCAAACACATTGCTCACACCTGCTGGAAAGCATAAAGGTGTTTTTACCAGGCTGATGGGGTAACAACAATAGTTATTATGTCTTAGGGAGACTGATGCTGAAGGAAATGCCGGGGGAGACCTCTGCTCTTGTACAGATTTCATCCATAATATTGCAGCTGCAGATGTCTCCCGCAATGTTTGTCTGCAAAATGTAATAACAGTCAAAACAAGTTTGCACTAACATGAAATGAAGCCAAAGGCTGGCATTTATTAGTGTTTGTCATTCTGCCTGTCTGTCAAGCTGCCTCTATGTCTTATCTTTTTCATTCTCTCTCCTTTTTCCCTTAAATCACACTCCACTTCTCCCTCCACCATGTAATCCTATTATTTTTCGTACTCTTAGGGAGTGAACTGGGAGCCATGGAAGGGCCATCTGGTATCCCTGGACTTCACTGAGATGAAGATCCGTCCTGTGGGGGCCATGACTAGCAGGAAACGGCGATCACTGACGGCCAGAGAGAAGAGCAAAACTCAAAACCTCTAAAGATTAAAAAAGGGAATCTCCCACTAAAACTAGCCATTTTTATTTCCATCTACATGCCTGATGAAGGTGATTCCCATTGATCTCTGTGCGTTTGGTGCTCCTGTTTATGTCGAAGGAAAAGATGCTCATATCTGCTAGTAACTTATTATCTGTTCATATACAACAAGATGATCAGAAAAGTATGGGGGATTATGAGAAAGCAGATAAGTAAAGCTGGTTTAAAGAATCAAAGTTGGATATTTACATTTTAAGTTTTTCAGTTGTAATGCAGTTGTTGTGACATAAACTCCTGTTTCTCTGATTATGCTAGTAAGTTTAGTTTAATTTTAAATCAGGAAACAGCAGATTAAAGTTGAATAGGGAACTGAGAAATCCGATTTATCTACTTTTACTGCATTCATGGTTATTTCTTTGGAGCCTCACAGCAGCAGCCGAGGTTGTCTGTATTATATTTGTTTATTGTATGTCATATGAAGACTCTGAGTAACAACTTTTCTTGTGTATAGTACAATTGTCATAACAAAATAAATGTTTTTAAAAAGTAAAGTTTGTCTTGAGAGCTTGATTGACATTAAAGGGTCAATAATTGAGAAGTTAGCATGTGCTATTTGTTTTATAAAAGTGGCTAAGTATGGCACAAACACTCAGTTCATTGAACTTATCTGTGATTGGACTGTAGCGATAACCATCTTTGGGGGACAAGGGGGCAATTTTAATCAGATCAGTTTGTAGGATTAGGTGTTACAAATCCCAAGTTGAAAACTTGAGACTGATGGATGTACCCAAGAGTGATGGTACCAGTTGGGTCATCAGGCTGGAGACCTCCTTCATTGGTGTTTTGCTGCATAGGCCGGCAACACCTCCAGAGGGTTCAGCTGTGAGCATCCTGGGCTCATCCCCTTGGTGCACCCTCACCTGACCACCCAGGTGAAGTACTTCCTTTAGCCACAGCTGCTGGCTCCTCTGGACATATATCAAAACAAAACCATATACATAAGAGAGTGAATGCTGTTGACTCAATTCTGTAACTTGACAGGATAATGGCACTTCACTGAGCAGCATATCAAACAGGTGGAGGACTTAAAGTACCTGCTTAGTCAGATTCTGACATGTTTTGTGCTGGACTAAAGATATCAACAAGTTTGAGGAAACTCTGGGATTCTCTAAGGAAAGAACAATCCTGCTTCTTGTCTTTTGACGTGGCCTTCTGCTCAGATGAGTAAAATCATCATATTTATCCTTCTTTGTGGAGCAGATGTGTGAATTGTGTACTTTGCTGGACTGACTGATATACAGTACATAGTGACCAGAGTTAGTGTGCGTTTGTCGAAGAGCTTGTTGTCACAGAAGGTATTTGTACCTCCAAATGGATGTTTGTTTTTGGTTTGCCATGCAGTGGTGGTAGACCCTAATCTCAAACAGTTATGTGCGAGTCTGCTCAGAGCAGTAGATCAATGACATGTCAGTGAGATAATGCAGTGCCCCATTATTCTTCAAAAGTAGTAGATGCATGGTTAACTTCTTCTATAGGCTACCAATAGAAAAAAATATATATATATATGTATAGGCTGTGTAATCTTGTTTTATATTCATGCACACAATTCAAATTTATGTTTATTTTGCACAGCAATGCAAAATGCAAAGTCACCTGTCCAATTAAGTAAATGTAAGATTAAATCTTTTATGAATCTTATAAATTCACTGATTCAAATATTATTTTATTTTATTTTATGTAAAATTAGCCTACTTGGTGTGCAGTGTTGTCTGCCACCTTAATTGTTTTCTTTGTTCTGAGCCACGTTTTAATACTTCTGTCTAAAACATGAAAGTCATGTTGCTCCTGTTTTACATATATTGTCTGGGGAACAGCTCATATCAATCAATTTCACATGTCAAATATCAATAAGGAGGAAGTTTGTTTCTCTCATTTCCTTGCTCTTAATGACCAAACTCTCAATCTGCAAGCCGACAGCCTGTCAAAGGTTATTAATAAGGCTTTGACCTTCACTTCATGATATAATTACTTTTTTGTTACTTTTATGACAGTCTCTGTTGGTTTATGTGACAAGGACAGAGCACATCAATCAACCCTTCAGCTAATCTGCCAGAACCGATACAGACACTGCGGCTCATAAATTTTTCATTCATTAAAATTTCTTTTTAAGCTCTCACCCCTAATAAGTTTTACTCCAGCTAGTCTTCTGTGATGATTATCAAGGTCAGAGTTAACAAATGTTAAACATTAAGATTCCTTTGTTTGATTGAGTGACCCAAACTGACATTATAGCTTTGTATTTATGTTCCTGCTACACTGACACAATAAATGTAATAACTGAAGGTTTAAATGGGGATGTGGAAAGTAGCTTTACAGATTTTTGACATGTTAGACCATCCAGAAATGACTCAGCAAGTCCAGAGCCATGCCACCCTTTGTGTGAGTCTTTACAATGTATTGGATTTGACTAAATTTAAACATAAGCATGCTGACACGATTGCTTTAAAGGGAATAATTTAGTTAGTTTCCTTTTAACACAAAACAAATATGGGCAGTCTTAGAGACACAGATGAACTCAAGCTGAACTTTAGAGCAATTTTACCCCAAATAACAACATCAACCATCATGAAACTGCTCATGAACTCTGAACAGCCGGTATGGAAGAGGAGCAGCACCAGTGACCTTTTAGACATACCTCTGTGTTTTTTAGTATTCAGCATTTTCCATTGTGGCACAGATTAATAACTTTTTCAGTGTAAAGTATTTCAGCCATGCTCACCACCTAGTCAACCATATTAGCTCAAACTTCCAACCTGCTTGTTGAGATCCTGTATTTGTCCTGAACAAAATGGCTGCCAGTTCAGTCGGCCATTGCAACATTTCACTCTGACACCAAAATTGTATCCTGTTGGTGTTTTTTCATGGGGTGTTAGTAATAACTCAATTTGTTGTTCTTAATCTCTTCAAAACTGTGAATGAAATACAATCCTACAAGAATAAAAATACTTCTCATGGTTGAAAGTCCATCTTATCACCAATAGAGCCCTGACTCAAGGAAAAGATAGTTGACATGCTAGCTCTCTATAAGAATCACTCAAACATATTTATCACCATATTTACCACTCACCCTGAAAACTACATTTAAAACATGGTCAGCATATTGGTTCAACAGTGGCCATGGTTACTTGGCGACTTTCAGCCAAGTGTATGGGTGTGTTTGAATCAGTTTAAATGTCAAACTGATTTTATACTGATTAAGTTATCCTGACACTATAAAAACTTTAATAAAGAGACATTCATAAGAACTGAATGTGTTTTCAACTGCTGATATTACAACATCCTCTAGAACACAACCTAACATGATAGCTGAGTCAACTGTATCCTGAATGTTATGATACAGCATCAAGGAAAATATTTTTTAAAAACACTTTGCATACAGCACTGACTGTGCGCTCTCTTTCCTGTATTAGTCGGTCTGAGTTGAACTAAAATCATTATTGACCATTGATAGGCATTTCATTAAGAACAAGAAGCTTTTATGCGTCAAGTCATGAAACTAGAGCCATGCAAATGGGAGTGGAAAAGGAAAATAAAGTTATTTATTTACTGTATATCTCTGTATGGCCCAGTGCCTAATGGTCCATGGTCTGGTAATGGTTTCAACTGTTGGGCACCCTAACCTACAGTAAATGTCATAAGCTCTGCCTTCTTGATAAAAATAGGTGTAACATGAAGTAAACATTGGAATCAAATGGACAATTCTTGTCATGCTGATTTACATCAAGGGATTCATTTGTTTTTAGAAATTATGTTATAGTTGCTACAAAAAGGGGATGTAACATCCTGCCTGACAGCTTTGTTTACAGATAAGGCCACCAAAGTGTCCACTACTGGATTACAAGAGTATAATAGCAAAGCTAGAGAAGACAAACTTTTGACAACACTTATTCAGCTATCCATAACCATGTGTATGTGTATAACCACTTACATATGTGTTGTGGGTAGAGTTGGGACAGGCAGCTCCATGACCACATTTCTAATGCACTGACTCTGGCATCAGATGAGTTCTGAACAATGTCAACAATACTGCAGTCCGTGTCACTGAATGATGGTCCTGCCATCACTCTGGAGCCCCAGAGCCCCCCAACTTGGGGGGCTAGAAGCCAGCTCTGACACAAACAGCCAAATACGGTGCACTAATCACGTAGAAATACAGTCATGCTGCAATCAAATTAGGAAATCAGGAAAAATTCCGCTACATGCCCCTCTAAGCCATTTTTACACACACCAAGCACAACTCCGACACCAAACAATTTAATTATCAAATATCAAAACCTGTGTAGCACCACCTGGATGACCCACTCTCACACTTCCACCTGTGGCTCTCTGCTACATTTAGCTACACACACACCGAGAAGAATCCGTCAATACCATGTACGTTGCTCTACGATCAAACTCAGGAAACCAGCAGCCAAAGATGACGACAGTAAAAAATCACTTGTGTACAGCGAGAAACAAAAAAAGGTCTTATCTTTGCTGTTTTGTGATGAAACGTCGTGTTTGAGAGCGATAAACGGTCAATTCCATCAAAACTATGCATCCATGTTGTTTTGAGTTTTCTTCTTCTTTTGTTTTATTGGGGTTGGCAAACAACTTGTAGGTGCATTACCGCCACCTTCTGGACTGGAGTGTGGAACAGAATATTCTACATTTTAAACTCCATTTGTAAGCCCTGTTGTTCTAGAAACCTAAAAACTGCCCTAAAACAACATCCTCTGAATTTCTCCTCAGTAATTCTGTTATATTAAATGGCATCTTGTTTCTCTGAAATGCTGCTCTGAGTGTGTACTGAGTTGGTACTTTGGACACCGGAAGAGGATGTGGTCTACTGTTTCTCCTGACCCACAATGTTTGCAATTTCCTGTTTCATGTTTCTGTATTAAGAATTATGTGCTGTTTAACCCTGTATGACCAAATCTCACGCACAATGTGATGTCTTCCTCCTTGCTACTCCTGTGACTTTCTATCATTTCTCCAAAATTCTTTTGTATATTGTAAAACTGTCGACCTCTACACTCTCTGTCCCATTGCTTCTGCCATTTCTTCTTTGTCTCTGACTTCATTACACTTTTGATCTCGGCTATACTGTGTGTCACAACCATTGATCTCTGTTTCTTTACTTGTTGCATTCTTGGCATATTTATCTGCTAATTCATTCCCCTCAACTCCTGTGTGTGCTGGAACCCAAATGAATTTGACCTTTACTTCTGCTGTCTTTATTCCCTGCAACATATGTGCTATCTTGGAAATTATATCTTGTCTTGTGTCTGAATGACTATGTTTAATACTGATCATTGCACTGCTGGAATCTGATGTTGTAAGCATTTTACTTGGTCTGACTTCTTGTACCCAATGCAGTGCCATATAAATGGCCAGTAGCTCGCCTGTGTATCCTGCTAACCCATTGCTGATTCTTCTATTTATTACAATATTTAAGTCTGGAATTGCAAATGCTATACCTACCCTGTTTTGCTTTGATTTCTATGTGTCTGTGTATACTTTAATAAACTGACTGTATTTACTTCTTATAGAACTTTTCACTTCATCCCAATGTTTCCCTGTTTCTCTCTTTAGTAATCTTAGATTAATATTTGCCTCTTCCAGTGTCCAAGGTGGGACAATAGAGAGCTAAACTGCTTAACTCACATTTAACCTGGTCTTCAATTGTCCATCAAAAAATGTGTACATTTCTTTTTTCTTTCTCTTGGCTTGGTTTAAGTATATTCTCAGCTGGGTGGCTTTCTCCATGTCCCCTTAACTGTGCCCAATATGTCAGTGCTATTTGCTCTCTTCTGATCTCCAGGGACATTTCACCCATCTCCACTTGTAAAGCTGACACTGGAGTGCTTTTCTTTGCACCACAACACACTTTTAGTTCTTGACACTGTAATTGTTTTGAGTCTAAAGCCTATATTTCCCATGGATCATCTGGGTCTGGGAAGGGTTTATAAGAGGCGAGTGCAGCAGCATTCGATTGGATCACAGTAACTTTTGCTCCTTTGTGGTTAGCCAATGCTGTTTTTGGTGTGGATTTGGGTACTGCCCCCCAATTCTACTGGCTCTAACGTTCAGTAGAGGTGTCAATCAACCAAATCGGCCAATCCACTGCCGAGATATTGCCCTGTGTATCTCACAGTCTGTGTGAGCAGGAGATCCGATAGATTTCAGACCTCAATTATCACAGTTTTTTATACATGACGGCAGTTTTTTTGGTGGCAATTTTGAGTAAAAAATGCCAGGACAATGATCCAAAAGAGGTTATTCCGTGGAGGAAGTGCTGCATATGCATTTTTACAGATTACATTTTCAAATTTTGCTTTTATTTATTGGTTTCGTCTGACCAATCTGTACTTAAACCTCTTTAATTTTGCTCTGCTTCACTTTATCAGAATTAACCTTGGCAGAGGTAATGTTCACATATTTTATTATTCATTTTTAGAGATCGTTCCAACGGGATATTCACAATTAAAGTTTTTTTTTTTAAGGCAAAAATTAAGTCGTTCATCTATACTGTGTTCCATCTACATTTACTCTGACCCAGTAACATTTATATGATATTTAGGGGGATATTTACACATCTGAACAAATCTCACAAGTCTTCCCTTTATTATGACACCAGAATCATTCAAATAGACCTTGTAGTTGCAGAGATAAACTCTTTTCTCTAAGGGCATGTAATTTTCAAGCATGAAGGCTTAAAAAGAGGCTGGGGCCTAACACCTATATGATATGGGCAAAACAGATGATTTTGCAGGCGGGAGCTGTCGTTGAGGATCGAAAGTCATAACAGGAGCCAGTTTGTAAATCACACCTAAAACCTGTTGAAGAAGTTGGGAATTTTTTTTTTCATCAAGACATGTTTAGTTTTAGGTGTTGTTCTTTGTTCTTTATCTAATAAAAAAAAAATGCTGTCCAGTTCAGATAAATCTGCCACTATAGTAGGCAGCATCCATGACAATCTCTTCATGAGTAGCCATTATTAAGAGACTTGTCCCTAGTTCCTCAAAGAACACTGATTGGTCAGTTCCTCTGCAAGACCAGCTCAGTCGTTGCTGATTGAAGCTTAGTGAGATGGATCTAGCTGATCACAAACATGACATCAGGCCAATCTAGCTGTGCTGTAAGGTTACAAGACTGTGGCAGTTGTTGTCAAAATCCTCTTTTTTTTGTGGCTTTTTCAACAACATCCTGGAATTCATAAGCAGATGGAGTTGCTCTAATTGTATTTCTTTGCTTCCATACAAGCCATAGCTGGAGTAACTTTTATTTTAGTTTGGCCCTCCATAGATCTTGTTTGAATCTGTGTTCGGCTGACACTTGTGAACCCAATCACTAAAGAAAACTCTGAGGAGTTTTCCTCTAAGTTTGCATAAATTACTGCAAGAATGAACTGATTACAATTTGACGGTCAGAGGTAGGGTCATCATGCAAGATAAAATTCTGGGAGGCTAAGAAAGGAGGTCTTTCTTGGGAAAAAAAAGACAGAAAACGGCCAAAGTATCACTACAAAAAAATATTCAAACCTTTCTTGCTGATCCATCTCTGGACTTTTGGTCTGCTACTTGTATGCCCAGTTTAGGTTTTTATATGAGTCTGCTATGAAGACTTTGTAATAAAACATCTCCATCAGTGCTTACACTCATTTTTTTCCCCGCCTAGAGATGCAGTTTCCACAGAAAAACACTTTCATCGCATTGAATTGAGCAACTGTACTCACAGGGACTGAGCCGTCCGCTTTCAAATAAAACACTCTCTGTGTTTTGTGTCTCATAATCTGCAGACAGCAACAGATCACCATCTGTCTGAGCTCAAACCATTCCCATCTCTCAAACACTAAATATACAGATACAATATCATCTATTTGTTTGATACCACCCCACTTCACTTCAGGAGCTGCATTCATCTTTCAAAGTTTAAATGAGGAAGTCAAAAGAAAACACTGTTTGGTTGTTTATTCATCAAAATATAGATTGTTGTCAGAGCTGCATGCTTCTTAAGATTAGGCAGCAAATCTTTCAAGAGAAGGTTTCTTTCTGAACTTTGAAATGAAATGTCTCATGAAAACTCATTGATGCAAAAGCCTTTTTCGGCCACAGTGATTGCAAATTACTTTAAGAAGATTGGTTTCTGCCATTTCTTCTAAGAGAGTGATTCACTTTGTGCTAGGATAAACAGTTTGCCCCCTTTTCTGTATTTTTCTCTGTCTCTCTGCTTTAGTTTGTTTTATACAGTCATAGTAAAGGCCAGCAGTCATACACATTTGTCTGCCTGTGTCACTCAGGTTGGCACTTTAATGCCTCGGGGTCAGAGTGATGTATTTTTTTCCATGAGAGAAGCTAGTAATGTTGTAACAAGGGAGGTTTTGTTTGAAGGGGAGGGGTGCAAGGAGTTAATGGAAAAAGGGAAGTTCGGGCCAGACAGACAGACAGAGAGGAGGAGAAAATCGAGGTTTTAGCGTTTGTTTATAAATATTTGAACCACCTCTGTTCAGATTTTCTTTGACATCATTTGATCATGAACATTAAAGTACAAGGTGATGGTTCTAGTTTTTCATATAAACCACATCTCCCTTCATAAAATTAACTTTACCTGTACAATCTAAACAACAGCAATATAGATATAACAAGCACATGTACCTTAGTAGTGGATCCAATAAGAACTCTGCCCCTGAACTGATTCCTAATCGGCCAAAAGTGGGTGTCCCTTGCTATATTTAAGGCTTAATATAGAGCAAGGAGGGGACAGAGTTGCCTAATGATATCTCATGTGGCTTCAGTAATAAGATATTAACAGGTAATCATATTTTTTGGGCCAGTAGCATAAAAAATACATTGCATACTGCAGCTTTAACTTGACCGTGCAAACTCCACAGTCCAAAGCCCAGGGCTGCCAGATAAAAATATGAAGTATCGTTTTGGATATATGTTTAAGTGTGTGTATGTGACAGAGATCATCCTACTAGACTCTTGCATGTAGCTGTCATGTACAGCTGCAGTCATAAATGTGCAGAACCACCAGTTTCAATCAGGCAGAGAAAGAAAACTCTAAAAATTCCTGCCAGCACACTGATAGTTGTTTACATTTCGTCACACCTTGGCTCAGCACTCCAGTGATAAAAACGATTTGTCAGGGAGTGGGATACATCTTTTTTTTTTTTCACTCCACATATCATACTCAGGAGAAGAGAAAGTTGTGAAAGACCTGTCTCTGAGACACCTCGGGCCTAAGAGAATGAAATAAACAAACATGTTGTTTATATTCTGTGATGTGACTTATGCTAATACTCTGACAAAAGCATTCATCCACCTGAGGTTGAAAATCACGTTTTATGAGATGGAATGAATCCTCAGTGTATATCTGAGCCTTGTTTTTTTTGTTGAGGATGAATTTCTCCTAAAGCCAAACTGATTACTTGCATCAAAGATTGCTCAGCTACGGCCATCAAGCCGATGACGGTAATTACAAGTTCATGGAGATCACTTGAGGCGGGTGGGTTTATTAAATGAAGCGATTTAGCAGCTTTCAGTTCTATTTAATATTTAAAAAGTTTACAGCAAAAGAGTCCCTAGGCAGTCTCTTACATAAACTTATTTTTCATATTCAATTTAAGTTAACATTGGTGTCAGCTGCAGTTTGTAACCATGCAGAACATGTGCCATGTTTTATGTTAATGCACTTCAGATACAGGCAGATCTGCTACAGTCTGTCTGTTTTTATGCCTCCATACTGGAGAGAGCCAAGGCAGGGGGGATCTGTTCATCCATTTTGTGAATGCAACATTTTTACAGCAATTTGGGGAATTTTCTCTAAACTTGCACAAATGCCTACCTTGCCTCAAAGATGGACAGATTTGATTTTGGAGGCCGTGGGTCCAAGGTCAAGGTCATGGGCCCTAATTTTTAAAATATTTTCTTGTGATCATGATATCTCAGGGACACTTTGGTGAATTTTATTCAAACTTTAATAAAAGTAAACCTTGACTTAGGAAATTACTGATTATATTTTGGAATCTGGGCTGCATGGTGGTGCTGCAGGTAGTGCTGTTGCCTTGCACACTTTTTGGAGGAGTTTGCATGTTCCTCCTGAGCATGCTTGGGTTTTCTCTGGGCACACCAGTTTCCTCCCACTGTCCAAAGACAGGCTTGTTAAGTTAACTGGCGACTCTAATTTTCCCAAAGTTGTGAGTGGTTGTATGTCTCATTGTGTCATTCCTGTGATTGGATAATTGTCATCTGAAACAGGCTGCAGACCTCGATAGGTAATATTGATAACTGATGGATGGATTTTGGAATCCAAAGGTCAAGGTCTTTGTGCTCCATGTCCATACCTTGATTGGTTTTGATAACTCAAGAATACTTAGGGTGCTTTCACACCTAACATATTTGGTCCAGACAAAACAAACTCTGGTTTGCTTTTGTGGAAGGTTGGTTCATTTGAAGTGGTGTGAAAGCTCACACAAACTCTGGTGTGGACCAAAGAAGTGAATTCTAGACTTTAAAAAAACAGGGGTCCAGAGTTTTGGTTCAACAAACAAGGATTAAACAGGGCAAGCAAACTAAAAGAGAGTGAACTGTGGCTTTGGTTGCATATCACAACACTGAGCAGGCTAAAAAAGTGTTCAGTGACAATAAAAAGCAGAGTGCAGGTAATACTAGTATTGCTAGCATCGCCAGCCTCCAGGCAACTTGACAGGTTAACATCCACAAACCCATGTAGAATATGGTTACACATCGTTCACTGACAGAGAGACCGTGTTGAGGTGGGATTTAAGACTGTTTTACTGAGAGCACCTCTGGGTTTCCAAAAACAGAAATCCTCAACAATTCCTCAATAAAATAAAAACAGGCACAGTTTAGAAAACTTCACCCCTATATAGTGGGAGCGCATAGATGTATAATTTATTTTTATTACCCAGGCTGTAAAGAGCGTCTGTTTCCTGCAATCATTTGGGTGTCAGATATTTGCAGCCAGCCTGAAGTGGACACCCATGGTAGTACAGGTTTTAGCATTTCTGCATGGGCCTCCTTTTTCAGTCTTGAAAGGTTGCCACCTGGTTAATACTCAAGCTGTTGTTGTGTATTTCCAGGTCACAGGGTGTGTTCCAAGCCACCCATAACCCGTGATTTACCAGCGGCGCGATAGTCAAACCTGTGAATTCATGCCTGTGAACTCGATGGTGCTCTACCTACTAGGAGTTCCTTGTTAGACGTCACGCAGCTTAACATAATGGCAGCCCCAGTAAGAAATATTGTATTGGGGAAGATAAATATATATATATATTTGTTTTTTAAAGTAAATGAAATGAAATGAAAAAATGAAACAATAGCCCAAACTGACCAGAGTTCACCAACTTTAGGTGTGAAAGGGACCTTAGAGAGCTTTACTCCAAACTCTGCACAAAAATGTACTCTGACTTATGGATGAGCTAATTTAGTGTTTGAGGTCAAAGGTTAAGGTCATCTAGCCATGTGTCATTCCATGCTTGAGAGTATATCTCAAGACAGTTTAGTGGTCTTCCTTCAAACTTATGTTACTCTGAATCACAAATGAACCAATTACATTGCAGAGATCAGTGGTCATGGTAAGTGGGCCTAATGTTCATCCTTCGTGTGTAGGATTTGAACAAATCACAGTACCTCACATAACACTCCAGCCAACGTGACCCACCACTCTATTTTACTGTCCATCTCAATTATACCCCACATATGCCTACATCCACGAGGCAGTAATTCCAGTTTCATGAATTTCATTCTAAGTTACATCATGTGGGCCACCAAAATATCAGGAAACTATTTCCCATAGGAGCGCCGCTACATTGAGAATAAATTGGTTGCAGACATATTGGATTTATGAGTATATTTTCTGTGTTTGGGCACCCATGTTGAATAAAGATGTTAGTGTAGTATTTGTCATATTAACATATAATGTTAATGACTTTAGTTCAACTCTTAAATGCACTGTTGACTTCATTTTATATTAAAAATACAAAGATTAGATTATGAAAAGCCTATAAAAAAAGATTGTATTTCCTGTCAACATCCATACTGTGCTGTGCTTTTTCATCTTTTCCTCTGTGTGTCCATTAAATGAGATTAAATTATGCATGCTGAGCTAAAAACAATGCCAGCCAGACTTATAATACTATGAGACAAAAACATCACCTCAGCATTTTTCAACTGTGAAACAACAACAAAAACACTAAATATATAATGTTGTGCATAATTGGATGGGATCAAAAACACTGCTACCGTAGAGAAAACTATTCATGACGGCAGATTTGCAGTTCAAACAGATGACAAATCCCAACAGCTCTGTTCCCTCTGATCACAACAGAGTGACAAAGAGGAAAAGGTTAAACATACACAATTTATATCGCCCCCTTATTCACCCCCTGCAGATTGACAAACTCCAGCGGGTGAGAGTGACGGGAAAAAACACAATAAGGGTCAACATCACAAACAGCCCTCACAGATGTAGAGAAGACGTGTGTGAATGTGTTGACAGGATATGAACCTCATTAAAGCAGACAGCTCTTCTGTTTGATACATATTAATGGCACATGGCTGTAAAAAAAACACCCACAGTATTGTTTATGATGGATGATATACCTGATAATGAAGCTCAGATACACTTGGTCAGCAGATAACTGTGATGGCCCAAATGGCATCAAACGCTCCCATGGTGGGCAGGAAATGTGTCCCTCTGCTTTACATTATGCAAAAGTTTATTTTTCGGTTAAACGCACAAACTGATAAGGAAACAAGCCTGAGCTATCTTTCTTCAGAACCTCATCTCTTACAGAAAAAGGAGCAAAGAACAGATAAATGAAACCAGGTGCTCCTTGTGTCTGTAAAGGCCTGTTCACTCATTAACCAACGTTGAGTTGATTAACATTTTAGTGAAAGTGCGTTCCCTGGGTCAATTTTGCTGTTGTATATATATATTCAAGTTGAGAGAAACGTTTCCCTGATAGAGTCTGATGTACCCCAATGACCCCTTGACTATTTGTAGATGGATTTTAAACTTTTGCTAACATAGATGTAGCACATTCAACTTCAAACTGCTGAACATTGTACGAATGTCTTACTCAACAAACACCATATAAAGCAGACTTATATGCCATTTCACCTCGTGTACCTGCAGCTGGTCTCAGAATTCTGACAACATGCCTAGAGGGCAAAAGATGGCTGTCCCCAAAACTGTGCCTCGAGCTGTAAAACAGACATCGAGTCAAGCAGCTGCTGCCGGAAGAAATGAACACAGATTTAAATGAGGGTAACAAGAGTAAGCAGAGGTCATCTCATCCTGGTGTTTACAAGCATATTGGATCAAATGTACAATATTTAAGCATGCATAAAATGTGTCAACATAGCTGATGAACATCAGAATTGCCGACTGATGTTAACTTCTGTGTGGCCTGACCTAGCTCGATGTGGCTCAACGCGTCCCTTTATGTCATCAAAAGTTGGCCAAAATGTCAGTGTTTGAACGCAGCTGTGGTCACCACTGTCAAAGAGACTTCTTCCAGTCCTTACACACATTTTGTGTTAGGTTGTTCAGAAATATTACCTTATTTAAAATGACTGCCCTAAGAGATGGACTGAAACAGACTGCTGACAGAGATCCTGATACTCTCAATAAATGACACTGATGTTACCTCTAATGGTTTGATGACAAATAATATCTTGTCACTCAAATTCCAAACAAGAGAATTATTGGTCCAAATACATCAAAATTCTGCTATAGAAATAACTCATATATCTGTAGATTTTTGACTTGGCAGTGGTGTAAGGAGAAAGATTTTCTAATCTTAAATTATCTAACTAGAAGTGCTCAGGGAGTACAAACATCCACCAAGGCATTTTTAACTTTGTTTAGCGAATTACTGTCATATATGTGGAAAACAAAATGTGGTATCTCATACTGTAAAGAAATCTGTGAAAAAAAATTCCTGATAACCACCAAAATCAAATCACTTCACGCTTGTGCCATGATCAACATTTCCTGAAAATTACATCCAAATCCATTGAGAAATTATTTAGTTATTCGTGAAAATTTGGAAAAGTGCCCTATCTCATAATATTAATAAATCCTTTCAAAGATTCAGCCAGGGCCTAGGTCATTTACAATCTCTCCCCCTTTTAAAGTCCATCCCGTCTCCCCACTATCAGTAGAGGCCAAAACTGCCTCTAAAAGGTCTTTGAAAAAGATGGAAAATAAATGCATTATTTTAGTTACAGAACAAAAGAGGGTTACGGTGAAAAGACCCTGAAGTGCAGAAACTCTGTCCACCCCACCCAAACTTCACACACCAGATGGACTGTTTTTCATTACAATAGGACTCATCTGGACAACAGTCAATGGAGAGTGTTTAGGGCAATAGTGTTGGTAACGTTCATTACAGGAAAATCAGATATCTAGTTGAGGGAAATAGCTGCCAAGGAATAATAAAACTCAAGCCAGCTGGTAATTCAGAGAGAGGGGTAAAATACCCTTCTCTTGAGGTGCTCTGAAAATCCATGCATCCCCAATTGCAGCCATTGCTAACAGGCTTGCAGTCACCCTTTGCTTGAGATTCTCTCCACAAAGGACACTGATTGGTCAGTGCCTTTCACACCAAACACAAGTGACCTGGCTTGAAGCTTTACAAGGTGGATCTGCCTTCAGACAAACAGGAAAATCTAGTGGATCCAGCTGCCCTCCAACCCCATCATAAGTGAAAAAAGTCAATTCATCTATTGCCTCAGGTTTCTGTTCTAATTACAGATACACCATCAAGACCATATCAGTCTCTCATATTTCACTTATCTGCTTCCCATTTATATTTTCCGTATTCATGTTATCAAAATTGTGGTAAAAGCCTCAGGTGAGGTAGCTTACCCTCAGACAGATACATACAACAGGGACATGTTTTGTTAACCCTGAGTCTCCATGGTGATGTTATTTCTTTGCATCCTCCCAATTCCTACAATCGCACTTAATGGTTCTCATGTGAAGCCGCAAGGACTTTTTATTTTTGCGGGGTAAGCTTTTAAATTGAGCCCAACAAGAAGAGTTACTCTCTCTGAACGTGAAACAGAGGAGACCAACCCAGACTAACACATGGGAATGAGTCTATCTGCGCTGTAATGAAATGAGCAGGGCCTGTTTTCCCAGCAGCACTTGAGCTTGGAGATCAGCTCAGTGCCAGAGTAAGCTAATGCATAAAGATGAATTTACCATGGAGACACTTTTGCTTAATTGGGCTTTGGGATGTCACACACTTACAAATAAAAAAAAAACACCCATCAGATGCAATCCACTCTGAGCACAGTAATTTCTCATTAAACATAAGAAAGAGGTTCAGCTCAATATTATCACTTGACTTCTTTGAACATATTTTTCAGGGAGCAGCACTAAAACATCAGTGCATAAAATGGTAGCAGACAAACCAGGACGAGTATTGTTCAGATTCTATGAACTCATTTCTCAGAGTACAATAAAAAAAAAGAAACACTATTTTGAAATCCCTCTTCCTTTTAATGCTACATAGATCTTTATTAAGAAAAGCCTTCAGAGAAAACTGATCATAAAATAATGACCTGTGTGATGACATACCTGATCATTATATGTTTTATAAATCTTTGATGTGTACTATAGTATTCAAAGAAGAATTTGGAAAATATGTACATATCTAAATATATTCTCCTCAAAATAAATGTTGAAATGTTATTTCTATCAATTAGTTCTCCCTTTATAATAGCAATTAGTATTGTATTTTACAACATTGGAAACCCTGATTATACCCGTTTCACACTGGATGCAGGCGTGTCAGCTGCGGTGAGTGCTGTCACAGTCCTGTGGCCTCAGCGCGTTTCCCTGCAGTCACAGATCTATCTCTCCATATATATCACCCCAATAATAAGCATCTGTTGAAAGAACATAATAAATCCCCCCACAAGGAACCTGATTTATTGCAAAACTGACCTGGGAAACCTGCAGAATGAAATCATTCTGTTGAACAAGAAAAGTTTCTTCACAGATGAGGCAAACTGAAGCTTTAACTCTGAGAGGTACAGACAGGAAGAGTTATTGGTGAGTTTCTATCTTTTCTGTGACATATTGTAGTGTTGTGGACATATACCAGATGTATAAAGGTAAATATGGCTCACTATTTGTCATTTTCTGTCTGCTTTGGCCAAGAAACGTGCACGGCTTGCAGAAAAATGGGTGAGCCTCCTGTTCTCAAGTGGTTCGTGCTTCCAGTCTGAAATCTCCAACTTGATAACACGCTAGCCAAAATGACAGACACGCATTGTCACCGTCTGCTAGGAAAACACATTTAGCGTGAAACAGGCTTTCATCACCTTTACAATGAGGTACTACCTGTAAAGATCATGCATTCATGGACTGAGCAACACAGATAAACATATGTAGTACCCCCCAAAAAATTGCCAAAATCCCCTCTTTCCCTGGAGGGTTCCTCAGAGAAGCAAGGGTGAGGAACCGTGTTCTTGAGGTGTTGTCTTCCCAGGAAGCCAACTTAGCGGTCTGTCCTTGACTTCAGCAGTCTTATTGAACTTGGTCCTAAGTTTGGAAATGGTACCAGATATGACACCAAGTAATGCTGCCACTCTGAAGCACCAGCTTCCAGTTGCAGGGGGTTTTGGCACATTGTTTTTGGGGAGCTACCCTCACATTTAGCTGTGTTACTCATTCCATTATTACATGATCCTTTCAAGTTGTGCTTCATTGTTCAGGTGCTGATCAGGCTTTCCAATGATATAAAATACAATACCAATTGTTATTATTATAATGGAGAAACAATCAACCAATATAATGTTTCCAAACTTTTTTTAAGGAGAATATATATTTTATTCCAATAATTCAAGAGGCAAGTACCTTTGGGATAATTGTCTAACACTATTGGCTGATTTTTTTTTAAAAGAAACAACCAGAATGCCACTGAAATGAGCATAAAGAAAAAGCCAATTTGGAGGATAAAGAAAGAAAGAATGACTTCCTGGTAATAGCTGTTGATGTATATAAAAAAATGCAACAAATAGAAATTGTAAACATTATCAGTGCAAGTTTAATTTGTGCTGTTGTCATCCTGATGAATACAAATTCAGTTACAAATCAAACAAATAAAAGTCCAAATCTATCTTAACAAATATGTTTTGTACAGTCTTCCTAAAATACTGTTTCTCATCATAAGGTTGTTTTTCCACAACTGACCCTTTCTTGAATCTCTGACGGCTCACTGACAAAACAGCGCTCACTAACATGCCAGCTGTTGGAGAACAATGCTCTGGGTGAACAAACTTTCACCCAGGCCATGTCTTTTATTTCCTTACAGTGGCATTGTGCCAAAACTTAGTTACTTCAGCATGGCTGAGAAGTGTTGCTGGCTGCAAAAGCAACTCAAGCTTTTCATTTTATTAATCAGGAGTGTTTTTTTCTTCTTCTATCCTGTTTTAGAGCCAAACATTGAATGTGAAAAACACCATCTTTGCATTTGACTCCGTAGACAAGCACTCTGGCAATCCAACCCATCAGCTATCAGAAAGAATTTGACACACAGCTGCATGTTGACAGCCCTGTTGTTAACATTAACATGAAATATCGGACCACTGACTCCAGAAATAGTTACAGATACAGTCCAGAAGAAAGTCAAAGCAAGACAGCTGTCAAAAATGAAAGCACAGCAATCATCGGCAGACATCACTGTCTTTAGACATCAGTAATATTTTAAACACCTCCAATAGTTTTTTGAGACTCTAGTTCTCATCATACACCCTACAGAGTACTTCTTTGTTGTGTAATAGAGCTAAGTTTATAAAATAATTGAATCAATTCAAACACAATTTAAAGTTAGTAAAATACAGGTTACTTTCTATGGCTTCAAATGACAAGAAGATACTGGCTGTGTCCTAAGTCACTGCGTACTCACTGTATAGTGCATTTAATGTGAAATACTCCAGGTTGTGATGGTATCCAAAATCTGAGTATTATAATTCTCTATAATCCTCCTTTTTTAAGTTTCTTGCAGTAAAATTCAATACTAGGGAGGGTATGGCAGAGTAGGTTGCAGCTGAGCACTTATTTAGGCCCCTTACCGTATACAGGCAGCAGGGTTGATTCTGACTAGTGGCCTATTTGCCCCCCACCCCCCCGCTTTCCAAGTTTATCCACTGTCTCACCACTAACATTAAATGCCCCAAACATATATTAAAGAAAATCCAGCACTAGAATACCTTAACCCCTCTGTTTCATCCATGCTACAGTTAGGCTGTTTAGGTGTAAATCCTCATTAACTGTTGCTGACCCTGCCCCTCATCAGAAATGGATTTAGTTTTCAAGCACTGTGCTCTAGTGTTTGCTGCAATCCCACAGATGTGCCAATGCATGCTCCTATTACTGGAGCTGCCTGTGGGCTGACCAAATACCTGGATCAGTGGGAGGTGATATATTTCCTAATGACATCATACAGGGATTTTTTTCTAATTGTGGAGCAAGCAACAAAGGAAGAGTCGGGATAGCTGTCATGTTGGTATGGTATGTACTTTAGACAAGTCATGGACAGATAACTTTGGAAAAAAAAACCATTAAAAAGTACATTTTATTGTCATTTTATTTAATTGTTTATGTCGAAAGTTATTAATGAAATTCTACCATCTCTTTTTGCTGCATGTGTAAACAGTGTGATGGTGATTATGTGACTGTCAGCTGCTGGAGTCAATGTCCAATTTGATCTAATAAACTCTGCCAAGGAACTTGTGTTTTTGCCAGCATTTATAGTTATTTAGCTGGTTTGTTTATTTGATTCTCTGTGAGGCTGTGAACAGGATAACTCAAAAAATATTGAACAGATGTAATGACATTTTCAGGAAGATGTGATTAAGTTTTGGTGGTGATCTGAGTCCGGTTGTGGTTCCGGGGCTGTTTTAAAAGATTTGTAAACGTGCATGGTAGGACAGTTTCAACATTTTCTCTTATAACTCAAGAAGTTCTCAAAGGATTTTGATGATATTTTCAGGGTTTGCTGGTAGAAGGAAGAAGCAATTACATGTTGGTGGTGATCTAAATCTGGATGTGGATCCAGGAATCCTGTGGAGGGATTTGTTAACAATGCAAGAAAGGGCAGTTTTCCCCATTTTTGAGAATAACTCACTTAACATTATTGGAAAACTCTTGATGGGAGGTTTGTGCTCTCAAAGTACTTCTAGGTTATTACTGTGACATTGAATGCACTCTATAGTCAACTACATTAAACTCACTACGTGATAGGGACTGAGTTTGTGGTTTAGGACACATCCGTTATCTAACCCCGTAACCCTAACTAAGAAGGGCGGGTCTTGACAAAGGGTTCATTATCTCTAAAACAATCAGACACCTGAAGCAAAAGAAAATGTGTATAAATGTACTGAAATCCAATTATTTTATTGATTAAGGGTGAGAAAATTAACAAATTTTACTTTGACTGCTCTCCTTCGTTACTCATAAATATCCACGACTTAACTTGACAATTTTGCCACAACCCATTGTCACATTCAAAAACTATCACAGCACTCAGTTTGGATTTGCACCGTTATTTGATCCTCGAAAAGTAAAGTGAAAGCAGAAAATAGGTGAAACTTTGCAAAAGTCTTTTACTCTCCAAAGTGAGAGTCAATCAGCAGCCCAGAGTGTGGAGAGTAGACACCATTACCGAGACGTCTGAAAGGTGGGCATGTCTCAAATTGGCTCATTTTCCCAAATACAGACCCAATGAATTTCACGTGGGAGCCACAAGAACAAAGTGCTCTCAATAACACTGTACTGCTTGCTCCCTCTTTCTCACACGCACACACACTCTCCCACCCACCTGTACAGCACACATATTAGCATATTTCTTCCTTTTTGTACCAAACACTAAAAAGCTCATATAAAGATGTAAACATCGTCCACAAAGACGTCATAAGAATACAAAAACATAGCGAAATCTGTGCTCTTTCATATATTACAAACTCTAATAGACCCGTTTCAGCCTGAAGTCTGTTGCATTTTTTTTAGAAGTCCTTTAGCCTTTTTGAGTCCAAAATGTTTTAATACTTTTGTAAATCTCCATCATATCCTCTGCACAAATTGACCCTGGATCAGCCCTCCTTTATATTTGTTTTTCCTCAAATGGCGTCCTACACCATAGCCAGAGCGACCCTGTCCGGTGTCATGGGCCCTGTCTTAACCGAGATCCACAGGTCCTCGGTGTTACTGGACGAGTTCTTCTTCTTCTTTGCTTCTGACCTTGTTGATGCCGTGGAGTCTCTGCAGCAGCAGCAGCAGCATCTGTTGGCATGGCGACAGCAGCAGCAATGACAGCACACCACCAGCGTGGTGAGGAGGACGAGCAGGGGGAGCGTGAGGAGGACGATCAGGCACACTGTGTTGTAGACGCCCTGGCTGTGTTTTTCAGTGGCGAAGCTCCACAGCTGGTTGAAAAACTCCTCGATGCTGTTGGTGTTCTCGTCCATGGTGTTCAGATCCTTTTAATTAAGTCTGTGTGGTGGTTGTAAAGTTTGAATAAATCCTTTGGAGAGCTTGTGAAGTTTTAAAGTCAGTCAGACACCAAGAATGATGAAGATTCAGCGTTAATGTAAGAAAAAAGGCCTTTTACGTAATCTGAATAAAGCTTTGAAGTTCCCTCAGCGAGTCCAGAATTTTAGAGGCAGATATTTTAGGCGACTTTAATAAACTTTCTATAGTGATCAAAGTTCAGAGGGTTTCCTGTGTTTCTATCTAGCATGAAGGCGCTTGTGTGCACTCAGGCCTCTGTTGGTTATTGTAAATGGAAATGTTGTAAACACAGAGGGTGGCTTCATGTATACCTCCTTCTTTTAAGTGTCCCCTGAGGTTGTTTTCAAAGCTGAAGCCTCCTTTATACAAATCCCAAAGACCAAAAGCTCATTTTGTTTACAGCGAGGTTTATTTAAATCCCCTGGTTGTGATGTTTCTGATCTGTTAGCAGGATGAAAAAAAGCAAGAAATCTGCACTTCAGCCAAGTTTGTTTATGCTGTTTTGCTTTCAACAAGGTGTTTCCTTGCTCTTTGTCTTCTTCAGAATCCTCTTATCCTCCTGCCCTTTGGCTTTAGTCTGAGTTGCAGAAAGGTGGTTTGATTCAGGCGTGTCTGTGGAAATAAAAATAAGCAAAGAGAAAAGTGAGCAAAGACAGAAATTTGGTTTCTCGCAGACAGCCCACTCTTTTCCTCTCCTGCGTCCAATCCATCTTTCTGTCTCTGTCTTTAACATCTCTACTCCTGCCCTCCCCCTCTCCTTGTCAATGTCAGTTTCAGATTTTCAGCTTTCTCCTCATTAATACTGCAAAGGAGTCATTCAGGATTCAGAGCAGCTCCCTCCGTGTGTCCCGCTGAGGAAGACAAGGGGTAAGAGAGAAAAGGAGGGAGACTGTGTCTGAAGGAAAGGCCAGACAGAAAGAGAGGGCACCAATCTTTGTAAGAGTCCTGCTGTGATGGAGAGAGTGACAGAGCGACAGGAGGGAAAATGATGTGGAGGAAGGTGAGAGGTAGACCTGCTGCTGGAGATTCATCTGAATATACTCGTCTAATGGATCCCGGTGGAAGAGACGAATGGGACCCAGCTTAACTTTTCATAAATGCTTGATTGGAACATTTTCCCCTGGCCTGAGATGAAATCTTCTCAAACTGCTCTTCTGGAGGAGAGGAAATCATGTAAAATGCTTCAACTGTTGAAGTCAATCTTAAAGTGAGAGGGTCGTTTTTAAAATAAAAGTCAGATCAATCTCTTTTTCAGACTGATTATGGCAGAGACCCTGAGGCAAATACCTTACCTAAGTGCTGTTTACTCACTTCACTTTCTTCCGTCGGGTTCCAAATCTTTTTAAAGACTTCCAAGACTTTTCCAAGACATTTCATTAACAGTAAAGCTACTATGACATTTACGCATCATTCCCAAACACCAATATGTTCCTCTAGTGGGAATTTGATTTCAAGGATGTGAACTCTGTGACCATAATCAAGAACTCTAAGGCTGCATGCCAAGTCACTTTTTTTACTCCTCCTCCGTCCTTGCACCTTGCTCGAACCAGATGTAGTTTCTTGCCTGCCATGTTAAGGACTGTTCTGTGTTTGTATTTGCTCAGAGGACACAATCCTGGGAATTTTCAAAGTTGGAAACTTTCCATTGAAATTAGGGTGAATTTATGGGAATAGATTGGAATAAACTTTGAATTTAAAAATTGGAGGGTGGCTCTTGATGGGGATTTTAAAAGTTGTTGGAGAAAATATATTTTAGCATAACCTTGACTAAAACAACCAGATTTTATACTATTCTTTAATCACATGCACATAGCACATTGGTTACTGCAGGAGTATTGAAGCCACGCCCCCTACATGCACTGTGCACTCCTCCATCACATGACCAGATGATTCTTGAAGCCTGTGGACTGTTGAGGCCACACATTTGAGCCCGTGGACATAAAGTGAAGGTGAAACTGATTGTTCAGTTAAAATAATTAAAACTTGATAAAGTTCTACTCACAAATAAATCTGTTTAAATGTTATGTTTTTTAATTGTATCATCTTGCATGGATGTCTGACAAAACAAATGTTACATATATGTTTGGATATGACATATTTGGTTTAAATTTCCCCCAATTTCCAGTTGATTCACATAACTCCCATGGATCTTTTCCTATTTGGAATACTTCCCAAATCCCACAGCTTAACTTCTCAAGGAAAATTTCTGGTAAGTTCCTGAAAATTTACCAGAAATTTTCCACCCCTTTGCAACCCTACCCATGACTAAGGACTGAAGACCGTCTACCATGGACTAATGTGCAAGCATACAACAGACAAGGTGGTTTACTGATAGACATGCCCCCATACTGGATGTCACTCACTGGTAGTAGTAGTTTTGGAGAGAAAATGCACATCAGAGCAAACAATAAAATAGACAGAATGGAGGAGGAGTGTTATTTTAAAAAGTTTAATCTCTTCATCAGGAAACATGAAGCAGCAGCGGGAACATGCACACGCTATGATAAAGGCGAATGCTCCTCTTCACATGTACACTGAGAAGGCTGCCAAAAATACTCTGTACTCTCATATTTGATTGCACATTTTATGATCGGAGGAATCCCACATGACGATCCCTCGGCCTGATGTAGCTCTTGCAGGCAGGGGGGAGACAGTGGATGATTGTTAAATAGTAATGCGGTTGAACTCATGTCTGTATAACATCCACACCTCAGTTTTCGATGGTGTAATATCTGTGCACAGTGGGAGTTGAGCTGTGCAGTAGCTCGGCAAGCTCCTCTGAGTCTGCATGTATTTTTTCTAGATCACCAGCTGATTTCAGAGGAGGTGTTTCGAATGCAGCACATCCTCTCTCCAAACTCTGTCCAAGGGCATTATTGTGGGCAGGGACAGAGAAAGAGCCGAGGTGCAGGCTGTAGTTTGAGAGACGTCTGAGGCAGACTTCCAGCCATCTTCCAGGCAGATTATTGGGGACACACGACGACTGATAATTTCTTCCTACATTGAGGGATTTGTCATACTTTGCACAAATATCCAGCCCAACGCAAGAAAGAACATATAATTTGGAGGTCTTATGCCAAAGTGCAAGCTCATGAAATGTCATGTTCATCCTTTGCTTGAAAATTCAGCATCTCAAGAACAGGCTTCTTCAGACATGTCAATTCTGGCTTAAAGATGAACTAATGATATTTCCAAAATCCTTCTGTACACATTTATTGCCGCATTGCCGCCCCCTCTCTCTCTCCCTCAGGTCTTCCTCCTCCCTCCACCTCTCCAAACCCTCCGCCCATCTCAGCACCGTGGGGAGCAGAGCTTTCAGTCACTCTGCTCCCAAACTCTGGAACTCACTCCCAGCGGACCTCGGAAACATCGACTCTGTACCACACTTCAAATCACAACTCAAACCCATCTGTTCCAAACTGCATATTCTCCATAATTTCTCTGTTCCATTTTAACTTTGTGTCTCTTTTGTCTGTTGTTTTTATTTATTTTAATTGTATTTTTAATTCTCTGTAAAGTGTCCTTGAGTGCTGAGAAAGGCACTTCTAAATAAAATGTATTATTATTATTATTATTATTATTATTATTTTGGACTCTAAAAGTCAAAGTCTGAGGAGTTCATGTTCATCACTTGCTTAAAACATTTCCACTCACATTAGCCTGTCATTTAGCCCTCTCAGAAAACAATATGATTGCTCCGGTATGATATAAGGGAACTTTTTAAATCACTGTCCAGAACAGAATAGGGGCTCTTAGGATATTGTGCTTGTCTTTTATTTTTCAGGCATCATCAGTGACTGTAAACAAAAAATGTTTGGCTGTTGAACATGTTTTAGCTTTTTACAAGACACGTAGGAATTCTGTATAAAGTGTTATTTACATCAAGCACATCTCAAACATCATCTAGAGCTCGCTTCTACTTTTGTATGCTATATTCTGAATATAAGACAAAGACAGGTCTTTGTCTCAGCTGAGCTTCCTCGGTAGAGAAGGAAAAAGAAGTTGAGGTCATGAGTTGCACCTGCAGACACATTTAGTGTGGCTGTCAGTGTGTGTTGATTCTCATGTGTGTAATTGGTTAACCTATGCACGCCTGCAGACTCTGCTCCTGTTTCTTTGCACAACAGGAAGCTGAGCACATAATGTTGGTATCAAAGTGAGAACTCAAGTAACCATCTCACAACTAAAGTAGAAACAACCTCACAAAAGTCACCATGGTGATGCGCCTATTTGTATCAGCAGCTACAGAGTCTTATTTTGGTTTTCTTGTCACAGACTATATGCAGCTGAGTCTATCATATCAGACACGGTTGACTTAAATTAAACATGAGCTCTACATCTTGTACCTTGGAGTGTCTGTCACCCTGACTGTGCTATGTTCTCTGCAAGGTATGCTGCTAACTGCAGTTCCCCAACATTTTCCGCTAAGACAACAAGCCTACTATGCTGGAGTTGAAGCTGATACTCTATAATGAGCAGCAGATGGTTACGATACAGTCAATATAAAGGCCAGAGAAGAGACTACATGATTTTCTCACATTTCAGAACACAGGTTTTCTCCGATGTTTAGCTCCATTGTTTTGAAACATCAGTCTCTAAATTGTTCAAAACTCACAGCAGTTTCATAGCTGAGGGCGCCATGTCACATTTGGAAAGAACTACGGTCATTAAAACACAACATTTATGCTGTGACCCTATTTTTGTCAGTTTTTTGGTCAGTGCCAGTGATTTTCTTCCTGACCGTATAAGTCAAATATAATCATACTTTTCCCCCACAAAAGTCACAAATTAGCTCAACATTACTGAATTACATCCCTTTATGTGTGTATAATAGATGGATGATCATACATCAACAGAGTAAGCTCTCCCTCAATAGAGCACTTTTTTCCCAACTAATACTACTACTAATAATAATAATATTAATACTACTACTACTACTACTAATAATAATAATAATAATGATAATACTAATAACAATAATAATAAAAATAAAAAACTTCATTTATATAGCATTTTAAAACAGGGTTACAAAGTTCTTCACAGACAAATAAAAAATAAACAATAGAATAAAAGAGAAATAAAAGAGAAATGAGGAATACAGAGTTAAAACAGGTAAACCACCTAAGAGCCACAAATGACAGAGAAGAGAGCAAAATAAATAAAAGATTAATAAAAGATAAGAAAAAGGAAATTAAAAAGGCTAAAACTACCAATAGATAAAGGAAATAGGAAATAAAGTGATGGAAAATAAATAAAACCAAGAGGATAAAGAGTAAAAATGCTGAAAAGATAAAAATGAAAGAATAAAAGATGCTGCCTGTGAAACTGTCTAAAACTGGAAATAAAAGCAGCATCTGAGGATTAAAAGCACACTGAAGTGATATCTCTTGTAAAAGCACATCGAAAAAATGTGTCCTTAAAAGAGATTTAAAAGAGGACAAAGAAGTCTCTAATCTGATCACCTCAGGGAGGTTGTAAACCAGAAGTGCTGAGAGAGCAAACTTACCAAGGTATTTTCCGACATTCTCAACTGATATATACTTGAAAATGTGGAAAATTGCCCATATTGTACAATGTTAACAAATCTTTTAAAAAAATGCCTGTATTCAGGTAATGCAAAAATCTCATCACCTCATCCTTGTGCCATAACATTTCATCCAAATCTGTTGAGAACTTTTTGCTGCCACAAACACAACCATTAACATCCACGTTTTCTTTCAAGGGCGTCTTCACTAATGGAATCTTATAAAAATGTTTTTTGACATTCGCATCTTGACATCCTCTTCCCTCCTCCATACCAGGTATTTGTCCCGTTTCTCTCCACCCACGACTCTATCTTGCAGCTTCCACAAAATGCACCCTACTGCTGTGGTGAAATTGTGACTTTTCGATTAAACTGGTCTTTAGCATTGACAGAGCTACTGAGCAGAAGACTTGCTACAATATTAAGAGTTATAACGTCTCTGTTCCATTGTTCTGGATTATGTACTTCACTGTTGGTACATGCTGTTGTGATGAGCTCGGCTGAGCAGCACCTTTGTGTACATGCCGAGCTCTCTCACATTATGAAAACGGAGTCACCGAGCAAGAAGTCTGCAGGAGAGTGAGAGAGATAAAGGGCAGGAGCAGCCTAGAGGGTTGATTTATCTGCACAGAGGAGATGACTAATAATCTATCATAGCAAAGTCATTATAAGGAATAAATAAGTCACTCAGTGTTATAGCTGTCCCAGAAAGAATGAGATCATGCAAGTTTTGTCTGACTGTGAAAGGAATATTCAGTATTTGTACTTCACTACAGAACAAGAATGTTACCGTCTTGGGCCAAAGTAAAGAACAAATTAGGCTAAATTTGATGGTTTTCTCGCGCAAGTTGTTCCCCATGTGACAGTGAAACTTTTTTTTGGGAGGCAAATTCTTTTGTTGTTTTATCTTTTAATACTTGATATGTTCCCATCAATTTTGACTTAATAGATTTATTAGATTAGTCTGACCAAAAGACATGAAAATACATGTAAATGTGTTAATCCAACCTCACTCTAGATATCTAGGTTATCTGAAACGGGTGCATCCAAGTGGTTAAGCTTTATAACGTATTTTTATTGTGACAGCTGCGTTTTGAAGCTCACCCTTTTATCAATCTGAGCCCCAGGTCAAGTCTATGCCTGACAAAAAAGTTTAAATTCAGCCTGAAAGAGCAGTGTTTTTTTTCCTGTAAGTCTCATGGATTAATTTGATGCACCACATTTCTTCCTCTCTTGTTTTCTTGACAGTCGCCTCCAATCAGAAGCATCCAAAGGTCAACAACAGTAAAGACAGTTACCCGTCACTTCCCAAAAAATCGAAAAGGGAAGTGTGAGTGATGTGATGTGGCCCTTTGAAACATTTATTTGTGTTGTGTTTTATTTTCAATATTACAAAAAAGCAGTCCAGGCAGACCAGGACAAATGGTCTCCAATTCAGAGTAGAGTACCTCAGTCAGAGACCAAGTAACTCTTGCATTTAGTGACCAGTGGGCTGCATAGTGGTGCTGTAGGTCGTCCTGCTGCCGTGCAAAAAGGAGGTTGCTGGATCTATTCCATAGTCTGATGTTGATATCTATTCCACAGTCCTCTGTGGCTGTAGATTAGTCCTGACTTAGCATCCCTGAGTGTGCTTGGGTGAGTGTGTATGTGCGTGAGTGGCTGTCTGTGTTAAATGTGGGGTGGGTAGGGTTATCTTATTTTGTATCCCCTAACTCTTACCTGCTTGTGTTCTTGAATGTACAGCACTTTGTGCTACATTTTTCTGTATGAAAAGTACTCTATAAATAAAGTTAGATTGATTGACTGATTGTCTCTCTTTGTGAAGACTGCGTGATCCCCTCTGGATGTGCAAGTTTCACCAGGTAAATATCAAAATAGCTGTTGGGTTATTAACCTCAGCCAAGGAAGTTCTGTTTTTGCGCGTGTTTGTTTGTTTGTTAGTTAAGTTGTTTATTAGTTTAACAGGTTGGCTCAAAAGGTTCTGAACAGAATTTGATTAAATTTTCAGGGAATTGTTGGTCATGGTACAAGAGAGAATTGATCTTCCTCTGTGATCTGAATATAGAGCCAGATCCAGGATTTTTTCAAGATTTGTTAACACTGTCACATAGGGCAGTTCCCACATTTTTGCTAATAACTCAAAAAGTTCTCAGTGGATTCTGATGAAAGTCTGATGACATTCTCAGGGAATGTTAGTCATAACACAAGAAAGAAGTGATTAGACATTGTTGGTGACCTGGTTTGGGATTTGGACCTAGGAATTATTTTAAGGATTTGTGAACAGTATAAAAAAGGGCAGTTTTTCTGAAATGATAAGCCTGTATATAGTGATATTTAAAGCTTTGTCAGAACATTTCA
Organism: Cetoscarus ocellatus; assembly: GCA_037902135.1. NCBI lineage: Eukaryota > Metazoa > Chordata > Actinopteri > Labriformes > Labridae > Cetoscarus > Cetoscarus ocellatus. Next base: position 855,175 of record JBAMNC010000327.1, on the reverse strand, counting down.
CTGCAAGCAGGGGATAAGCATGGCTGTATAATTAGAATAAAGATAATTGGGGTATTATCTGGCATAGAAAACAAGCTCTGTTGGGGCAAGGGGGAGTTGGCTGGGACTGGAAAGACTTGTGACATCAGATGCAAACAGTCAGTAAATCTCAGTCAAACCCAGACTGAACTCAGTGCAGTCTCCAGGCAGGACTTTCACCAGAAGGTCAGACAGTAAATGCTAACAGAAGTCTGCCTGCAGTCATCACCTTAAGCCAGTGAGATGACGTGCACTGTATTCAAACCAAAAGTAAATCATTAGGCATGCACAAAAAGTACCGTGCAGTCTAATTTAAATGTTTTAATGTGTTGTAGCTGCTCTGAACATGCATACGTTTATGTACTGATTGTCCCTCAGTGCTTGTAAGCTGAGACAAGTACAGCAGTTCAGTTAAATTGCTTGTTGAAGCCATATCCATAGCTCCACATCACTGTGAATGTAAACGTATTGGCTGTGGGAGTAAATGAACACAGAGTCTTTAATTCAGCAAAGAAACAGGATATGTCAATATAATATAGCTCTGTCTCTGTTTACACAGCAAATTGGCTCATAATACATCTCAAATATTTCCCTGCTTCATATCATCTTGTTCAGATTCCTTTCTGAGTCTTTGGCCGACTCCTTCACTTTCTCATGACACTGTGCTCTCCTGCAACCATTCACATACAGGAAAGGGCTGTTTCTGGGGCACACAAAGCCAGGAAGGGGCTGAGAAAAATGTTATGATTGCACTCAAGTAGCCCTTGCTGCTTTTTAAGGAACATATGCGACCTAAAAGACAAAGTTGTGACAGAAGGCAAGGCAGGAATCTTTAATGAGTGGCCCCGAGCACACGGTTAGAGCAGATCCCTAAGAATGAAGATTAATATTCAGTACATGGACCATTTGACTTGAGTTAGACACTTGTATGAAGCCAAATGTGTTTGCTATTTCAGATAAAGATTACCAATACAAATATAAATGCAGTTTTTTTTTCACTCTTGGCCAACAGATCATTTGGAGGTGATTAGTTAAAAACATTGATCAAAAGATTTAGCACAAGGGGGCTGGTAGCAACCCTGAGGCCTCACTATAGACCAGTGCAATGCCCCCCTGAATTTAGTTAGAAGCAATCATAGCACGCAACACAATGTTCTGAGGCAGTCTGACGGTCTTCAGGGTTTAAACATGAAAGACCCTTGGAAATAGTTTTATTAGAAAGAGCAGGCTAAATATGTTTAGCCTGAACCAGGCTAGATATATGTTTACATCTAATTTAACAAACTGTCAAGTGAATAAAGCACGAAAAAAAGATCATATTGAGCACTCTTAAGGCACCCATGGCTGAGTGGTTTGCAAGTGCAACTCATGTACAGAGCTCTGGGACTGTTTTGGGATCAAATTTTGAATAATTTGCCTTCTGCAGCCAAAGATTGAGCTCGCTTTATCAAAAGATTATTGTGTCAGTGAGCAATTTGAAGTTACTTTGCAGAGAGTGCTAATTGTAATGGTGCTAACACAACTAGCCTTTGGTCCTCTTAATTGTTTAACATCCATATTTTGTGCTGAACAAGGTCACTTGCCTTTTCAGTCAAGTGACTAGATATATGACACAGATTCAATGCAACTCAACTTGAAGTTTTTGGATCAAAGCACTGTCTAACAAGATGAAAACTAAATGCTAACAGGATGCTTACAATGTTTGTCCATGGCAATTATTCAAAGTCTCTTGTTTACATTTGGGTCTGATTGTGTTTGGAGAGCCAAACAGTAGCCATTCAATGAAGACACAGTATAACTAGTGTTAGGTACTGCAGATTGTATAATATAGAGAGCTGGTGATGACAAAATTTGGACAAGATCGTGGGATATCCACTTACAACTCTGTTCTAAACGGCACGATTATGTTGGCAATGTTTGGAGAACTGGGTGAAACTGTCAGGGGTAGAGCGAGCCCAAACACTACAGACTAGTTTGTTTAATCTAGACAGCGTCAGGAGAACTGCTTCCAGCTTTTATTTTTTATTAAATCATCCAAGAAGGTTATGTTTCTTCTGGTGTCTGTCCGTTCATCTGTTTGTGAGCTAGATAACTGAAAAATTCTCAACAAATTTTGATATCTCTTCTTGCAATGTTGTCATGGCACAAGGAAGAACTGATTAGGTATTGTGGTAATCCGAATCCACATGCAGATCCAGGAATAACTTCAAGGATTTGTTTGCATTGTGCCATAGGGCAGTTTTCCATATTTTTGATAATAACTGCCAGGTTTGTGTTCTCTGAGAACTTCAAAATTTTTAATATGAAACTCACTATTGCTTTAATATGAATATTTTAATATAATTTTTTAATATGAAACTTGCTTTTGCTTTAATATGAACTCACTGAATTCATTTACTTTGATTGGTAATGAAATCACTTAAATATGCTTAAAATATTAACAACTCCTCCAGATGGTGCCAACCTGTTCATGCAGTTTTTACAATGTCCAGAACTTTCTCTGCTGTATTGTTTATTCAAAGAAAGAGAGTGCTGTCTAACATGTACAACTGGATAAAAACATGTTTAAAAAGCAAGAAAAAGGTAAGATAATACTTTCGTCACGTTGAGATTTATATTTGCTTTTTCAACTTTTGCACCCTGAAGTTTGTTTTACATGTCTCTTCCACATGATACAGTACTCCAATGCACAACACACGACCTACAGCCTCTGGGCTTCTCCCTCTCCTCTTGTAAACAGCACCAGTAGCTGCCTGAAACAGCTGAGTCTGATAATCTTGAATTTCCTGCAACCAGCCTCAAGTGGACAGTTGAGTATTTGACACTTCCACATTGGCTTCATCTTTTAAGCTCTAGAGATTACTGCTTGAGTGGAACTACATTTTTCAGATGTATCATTCTCTTCAAATTATTTGAGGTCCAGAGGAAAAAAGTTTCCCTGTAACATTGTATGATATCCACCTGGAGCAACAAATCTGGAAACATAACATTAGTATTGGGGGATTTTACCCAGCATGCCCTCATACCTTCCATACACAGAAGATGGTGTTGTCAGGTACAAACGTCCTACCTCCAAAACTGCTACTTTTCAGGAACTTTATTTTGGTGAAAAGGTTATAAACACCCATTTAAAAACTTAGAAGATGACCAATAGCACTGTTTTTTTTTTTAAATGAAAATCATAAAAAATGGAGACAGGAGGTTTGTGCCTGACAGTGATGATATGCAAATGAGGTTGTCCACTTAGACCTAATGATGGTTAACCATTCAATTCATCAAGTGTACAATAATGAGAGCTATCAAGCACAATTCTCATGTATACACTGGCAATGTTTGGACACATATTTAAAACAACCATTTTTTCATACACTGCTATAATATCTGTGCAATTTAGACATTGCGCAGTACATTTAAATACACATCTTAACACTTGTGGGTCATGCTGATGTATTTCTCACTGCATTTGATGCTCACGATTACAACTTTTGAGACCCTTTGGAGCATAAGGCCCCTGGCAGTTGCCCCCCTTAGCACTAGTTCAAGACCATTCAAACTTGTCAATCTAAATGTACTTAAAAGAAATGTACAAGTGAAAGCCAGATGTCCAGAACAAAACAGGGGAAACAATTCATCTATATAGAATGAAGTCATTATTATCAAAAAGATGAACTTGTAAGATCATCTGGAAGCTGGTTCATTCAGGAGCTGCAGATGTTAAAACAAACTAAATCTTTAACTTGAAGTCAAGTTTCACTTGTCAGATGGGGTTTTAAAGTATGTTATAGTTTCAAACTGATGCACTCACAAGGCAAGAGGCAACTTATCAGCATTTTGTTGTAACTTGTTAAAAATCCTGTCAAATCTGCCAGAGGACATCTTTTCCTAAGGATACTTGCTCATGTAATAGTAGTTTTGACACAGTTTGTCCACCAAACACGTAACAAAAACAACAATAGCAGCCAGTAAATAAAATAAAACCACTCAAAACAGATTCAAAGTATTTCACGTTGTACTTCTGATATCTTTGAAAGCGGCTTCTTACCCTGCGGGCACGTGTGAGTTGTCAGGTCAGCTTTGATCCAGGCAGCCTCTCAGACTTTTGTTGTTTCTGTTGCGGCATCTGGCGTCTTCTGCCCTGTTCTGTTCTGGTCCCCCTCACCCAGACAACATCTTGACAAGTCTTCACTTTCTGTTCCTGTTTCTTTCTCTGCCCTTGTTTCCCGTACTTCTTGCTCTTGCTCTCTCTCTCTCTCTCTCTCTCTCTGAGTGTGTGTGTGTGTGTTTTGGTCACAGCGTCACTGCACCCTGCCCACTTTGTGTAAGAATGGGCCCTCTGTCTGTGCTTGAGTGTTTCCTGCGCAGAGAGGTGGATTCTTGTGGCTTACTCGCCCCACTCACACATGTGTCGAATGATGTCACACAGGGTGGGAAAGTTAGCTAAAATGAGTAAGAAATACATCCATGAGAGTATCTGTACATGCAATATCACTCGGAGTATCATTTTACGCAATATCACTAAACAACATCTTGAAACAAGAACTTCTCCACCCTTCTCAGAGCTTTAAAACAGCATAAAAAAGAGGAAGCACAAGCTGTGAACATGGGTTTAAAGTGTCACCTGGTGAGAGAGTCCAGATATGAAAGTGGAAGGTCATAACAAGAGCGAACACACAAAGAAATACAGAGTAACACACTTACTATGCCCCTGGCGTTGTGGTCAATGCCCTCTCAGTTCAGTCGAGCAAAAGAGGATTTTTATTCAAGAAAGAAAGAAAGAGGAAAAGTGTTCTGCTGGCATTAAGCAGCAGTCTATTTACTCTGCACTAAAAGGGGAAGTGGAGAGTTAATGTGCACTGAAACGAAATACTGTACACCCACTCAGCCTCATACATGACATCAATAAATAAGTTAATACAGGCCTCCATGACGATATTAAAAGGTTCCGTATTACGTAAAATACACTTTTTAATGATTTTTAAATAAAATTATGAGTCCACTGTCCAATTATGCATCCCTGACATAAAGAAGCTCATCCCCTCTGTTGCTTGCTCCACCTTTTGTAAAATGTGTTAAATATTTAGTTTGAAAAAAAACCTTATTATGTCATTAAATTGATTCCTTTCATTGCCAAGGAGGTGATGATTTTGCTGGTGATAGTTTGTCTGTCTGTCTATCTTTGAGCAAGAGAACTCAAAAAGGTCTCCTTGGATTTTGATGAAATTTTCAGTGAATGTTGGTCATGGCACAAGAAGAAGTCATTTGTTTTTTGGTGGTGATCCAAATATGGACGTGGATCTAGAAATTTTTTAAATGCTTCGTTAACATTGCGAGATAAGGCAGGTTTCCACATTTTTCCAATAATTAAAAAAGCTCTCAACAGATTTTGATGAAATTCTCAGGGAATGTGGATCAAGAGATAATTGATATTTTTTTTGTGGTGATCCAAATTCAGTAACCTGACAACCCAGAAGGACTGTTCAACATATTTCACAAGTCTGTCTGGACAACAGCTTATACAAAGTGTTTGGGAATGAGCAGAACATTGGATGATGATCATTCCGTCAATCTCATTCATTACAGGCCTATCAGATAATGTAGTAGGTGGGTGCTAGTGGTGCGGTGTAAAGTACAAATCATAAGCCATTTCGTAGCACAAACTCTCAACAAAACTTCTCAAAAGTAGAGCAAAAATATCCTTTCCATCAAGAAATGCTTTCAGTGTTGTTTCATTCAATAAAGGAATGTGGTCTAGAACTGATTAAACTCCTACTGAAGTGATAGCATCTCTGCTAATCTCTATGTGAGCAGTCACTTCCTGCTGTCGTCTCACTCATAGTTTCCATCTCTTCCTGCCTTAAAGAATGCTTATTGGGCTCTGCTGCTTTGGGCCAAGCACATTGGTAGCAGTTTGAAGCTTGATTACAGACATTAATTTAGGGGGATCCAGCTGCAAAGTTATGAATCCAGAGGCAGATCCAGGAATATCTTCAAAGACTTGTTAGCATTGCGCTTTAGAGCAGTTTTCCATTTTTTCCACAGCTTTGAATGTCAGAAGCGCCAAATTGTATATTTTATTTGTTTATTACTTTCTTAGTCAAACCCAGTGTTTGAATACAGAATCTGCTGGTCTTATTACACCTTTTATTTGGTAAAAATAGAGGCATGTGTTCTTAAATCTTAGAGTATGGTTCCTTGTAAAACAAACATCAATGTTAATGTGTATAATGTTTAACCAGAATGACAATAACATTATTCCTTGATATCACAGGAAAATACTCTGAAAATCAATGGACTGTGGGAAGAGTATGATTGATAAATCTGTCATTGTTTTGGAGTACATATCTTCTTTTTCTGTTCTGTGCTCCACTTGAGTAACATTTACTTCAAATTTGGATGTTGAGTTTATTTATAGTGCAGAAGGGCACATGCAGCCCTCAGTATTGTAGTTAGTGGTTTGTTGCCCCCTCAGCACCAACCAGACCTGATGTTTTGTGAGCACACCCCTTGATGCTGACAGTATCTATAGTCAAAACTTTAAAATGATAAACAATAATGTTACCTTTCTTGGAAAAAAAATAATAATCATAAAACAGAAAATTGTGGAATGTTAAACCAGGAAAAATAAACTGAATGAATTTTTATGAGATCAAAACTGCTCTTCCATAATTTCCAAAGAACAGCCGTATTTGTCTCACAGTCTAAAAAACACATTACATACTTTTGAGAGTGGCTAAAAGTGCGCTGTGTTTTTTATAGCTACAGGGCACGTTTACATGGGGAAACTGATGAGGCAAGCCTTATCATGTCTGCAGGTGTGTCTGAGCTTTTTCAGACGAAGGGCAACCACCACCCACAAACGCGTGCGCATGTGCAGGGCTGACACAGAGGGTGCAGCCTGACTGACAGAGAGCGTACGGCAGCTGCAGTGAAGCTCCACTACAGCTGCTGCTGAGGCTGGTGCTCTACAGTGACCAGTCACCTCCAGTAAGTGTTGATTAATGACCTGAGTGAAGAGGTGCTTTCTTTGTTGGAAGTTCCCTTTAACTGCAGCTTATAGGAAAATGATTTTCCTGTAGGATACATTTACTGTGTGTAATAGCATCTGCAGATGTCAGTCCCACTTCACAACCTTATGTACGGATGCACACTTTATGCCTGCAAGGGGTGTGCAAAAAAATCATACTGTACTTTTAATAAATCTTTTTCAGCTTCAGACACGAGTGATTAGGGTTTATGCACCATGAAAATGTATTCTAAGCCTGTCTATGCTTCACTTCAAGGACAAGACAGTAGACAGAGTGAAAGACAGGGTGAGAGACAGAGGAGGGTGACCCACCAGCGGCCCTCAGTGTGAGAAAAATTAAGATATTTGGTAAGAATAAAATACTGTCGTTCCTTCAGTGCCCACTTGAGGCTGTTGCAGAAGCACTGGATGTTGCATATACACACTATGGTAAAATCTAATTTTTGCTGAGGAAATAAACATGTTACAACATCGTTAACAAATTCAGGTCTGATGTAAATTGTGTCTTTATGGCTACAGGGGAGTTTTTTACTGAACCTAATAACTCATCTATTCTGATTTTTAGAAGGATATAGCTGATATGACTGCATTGTTGAAGCTTTTTGTCCAGGAGATAATAACCTGTTTTTCTTTTCCAAGGTTGATCAAAAGATACTTTGAGACAGTGTTTTCAGAATGGAGAATACCACAGATTTCATTTGGTAACTAAAAAGTGAGAGAGCCTTGCCTAAAGGATCATCAGGTCTGCACCCACCCTTTCCATGCTTCCATAAGACTACTGGGATTAAAAAAAAGAAAAACATTTTTTTTTAACCTTTGCCAAATAAGATATGTTTTTGCCAGCACTTGTTAGTAAGTTGGTTTGTTTGTATCTTAATTTGTTTACAAGATAAATTGAAAGCTAAAATTGATTCTGATTGAAAGTGATTCAATTTTAATAGTGATCTGAAAACAGATATAAATCCACAAACTGATTTGTTAAAGTGCAAGATAGGGCAATTTTCCACATTTTTGACAACAGACACACTCACATTGGACATTATGTGCTGTGCTTAACCCTCCTATTAATCTTGGATTCAGTTTGACCCCATTCAATGTTTATCATTCAAAAAATAATAGTTATAATAATAGGCATAAAATTATCATGATGATATTTTTTCAATGTGCTGAACACATATTGCTCGCATTGGTGATCCTCTGGGGTCAATTTGACCCCAAGCTGTTTTAGCTGTGTAAAACTTTTGTGTATGTGTGCGGGGGGTGTGTGTGACCTACACCCCCACATCTGCAGGTGCAGAGTTGATACTTTTGAATTGATAACAGGGGTGTGAAGAAAACAACTATTCCCATGAGAACTTTGATACTTCTCATAGGGAAGGCATGTAGGAAACAACGTGACTTGTAAACTTCTGCCAAAATGAGGAAGCCAATGTAGGCTTGTGAGTTGATCACATCCAAGTTTTTTCAACTACACATGCCTTCCCCTCTGAAATTATCAACTCAAGTACAATATTTTTAATTGGTGGTTATATGAAGAGCTCGAATAATGACTTTATGTCATGGCTGACTGTGTGTCTGGTGGGACACACTCTTAGCAGCACGTCTACCTTGTTGTTGAAGTGAGTAGAGGGACCACAATTTTCCATTTTTGGTGCTAATGTGTCATGGGGGAGGGGAAAACAATATTCTCATGAGAACTTTCCTGCACCATCGGCATGAAGGCATGTGAGTGTCTGTGTGTGTATGTGTTACCAACTGTACACACACCTGCCAAGGTAGAACTGATATTTTCCGCACTGTAGTGGGAGGAGCAAACATATAAAAGCTAGCATGGCAGCCCTCTATCGAAATCTATCCTCATTGTGCTCTGTGTATACTGGCATCTGCACGCTCCCTCACTTGAAAATGTCCTCTGTGAAAAGGTTTCCTGTCTATAATGTGTTGGAACAGCTCATTGAAAGTGATGTAGAGGAGAATATGTCTGAGACAGCAGACTGTGTTGAGGACCCTGATTTTGAGGCACTCTCATCAGATGACAATGAGAGTGTTGACCCTCCTGTTGTCCCTCAACCAAAAGCAGGCACCATCCCTTCCAAAAGAGGAAAGATAATATGGTCCCTTTCTCCACTTCAACAGCAGGGTAGACTTATCGATACTAATATTATCAAATGTTCAAAAATGCACTCATTAACATGGAAGGTGACCGATAAATTAGAAAATGGAGAAAGGAGGTTTGTGCCAGACAGTGACGATTAGGTAAATATTTAGATTGAAGCAATTTGTTGTGCTAGGCTATGAAGATGTTTATTTAGTCTATAGGAAAATGTCCTTACACACAGAATCACACAACTTCCAGTTTTCTTACAGCCAGTGGACACTCAAGGAATTGCAGTTTTTGACACTTGCATATTGGCCTAAATTTACTACGGTCCTTTAATTTTGTCTGTCCCTGAAGTCCTCTGCTCTTCTTATCTCAGCAAAACAGTCTACAACCTCTTTTGATCAATATAAAGGTAGAAATGTAGACAAAATTCAAATTTCCCATAACGCAACTTTTGAAACTTTCTTGACCTCACAAATTTCCTATATTAAGACAATACTTTCCTCCCTCTCTGGGTGTATATGATGTTTAACCTGCATTGCAGGGACCCTCATATACGTCCCATTTGCTCAAAGGAAACTTCACTCTCTGTCTATACCCTGTTGACCCTGCTCTGTAACGGGCACAGCTCCAGTCTGCTGTATAGAAACCTTTTTCTCAGCGGAGCTCACCTATGAGGAAAAAAGCTTTAACAATATATCCCTTTATCCATCTAGGGTCTGTGGCAGAACAAATTACAGGAAAGATTTTCTGAGCCCACCATGGATCACTGGACATACAATCATGATATCACAAAACGACTGCAACATTACCAGGAGCATTACCAGAAAGCCTCTGGAATTACTGGTCTGTGCAAAAAAAGGGCATTACAAATCACCCTGAGCTGCTGGTTCTGCCAACACACACTGATATATGAGAGGGTGGGGTCTCAATGCCTCGCACTCTGTTAGTTCTTGAATGTGAGCGTTAATGAAAAGTGACTAAAGGGCTGCTGTAGTGGAATCTGACAAGTGTCCAGAAATAGACGGCTAATAAAACCAGTGCCCCCAGAGGCAGACCTTAGCTGTGATTCAGCACTTTAAAATGTTTGGGCACAGTGCTGAACCAGGCAGAGAGGGAGACAGAGAAAGGTAGAAGAGGTCTATATAAGGGAATGTGTTTTGCTCTCAAAACAGCCATCATTTAAGAAGTTGGTTGGCATATACACTTTTGGCTTTTACAAGGGGCACCTAATTTCACATTCCCATGAAGTCAGACTGAGCTACTCTAACATTTAAACTCTACTCTCAGTACACTTATCATATGACACAAGATGTAAACGTCATTGTAAAAGAGTATTTTTCTAAATGTTGGTATTTTCTTTTGCAGTCATAGTGAGACAGAACAATGTCTGCTTTAACTAAAAGATATATTTTCCAAAGTGCTCGAGTTTGATCGGATGGGACTTTCTAAGTTCCTGTTCTTCTAACCAAAGAATTTCCACTTACAAAAATAATGACTCACTCAAGTAAGCCAACATATTGGGTTGCCATGGATACCAGAGTTTAAGGTCAGCAGAAAAACACAGGACAAAAATAGACTGGATGATTCATTTATAGAAAAGAGGGAACGACAAACAGCCACAGTCACAGATTTAATACAGGACATTCAAAGCTGAGTAGATGAAAGTTTGATATTTCTGACTTCACTGTTTTGGTAGGAGTTCAACAACTTATTTTACTCTAATGGTAGTTGACAAATACGAAACTACCAGCTTCTTCTTAGCCAAACTGTTAGCCCTATCAATCAAACAACATTTAACTCTGGAAAAAAACCTGAAAGGTAACACCAGCAACAACATATATGGTTTAAATTCTCAACTTATAACCTCTGCCACTTGGGTTATGTTTTTGCCGGCGTTTGGTCATTTCTTTGTTTGATTGTTTGTTTGTGAACAGGACAACTCAAAAACTAATAAACAGATTTGGATGAAATGTTGGTCTTGGCAGAAGAAAGAAGTCAGATTTTGGTGTTGATCCGAATCTGCATGTGGATCCAGGAATCATTAAGGATTTCATAACACTGTGTGATAGGGCAGTTTTCCACATTTTCTTTCAGAACACGATAGGGGTGTGACGGTTACCGGTAAAATAATAAACCACGGTAAAATTTCTGACGGTTAGTATTACTGTTTCCTGTTTTAATTACCGGTAAACTGTGTTTGATTACCACACTGTGCCATTAACTCACGGTGATGCTGCTCATTGCTTGGAAAAGCTGGAACTATTCGTCTGCTCCTCGGCAAAGCAGCCACGGTCCCTCAGACGGAGGCGCGCATGTGCAGTTTGCAATGTTTGGCCTCTGAAAGCGAAAGTATGGCGGTGGACACTGTACTGGCCCACAAAACGGACAAAGTCTGAAGTCTGGCCAAATTTTGGACTTTACAAGGATGCCGAGTGGAAACTGACTGCAGACGGTCACCCTGTCTAAAACATGAAGCTGTTGCCTGCGGAAGAAAACAACGTGCGTGATTAAAACTGCTGTAACTCCTCGAGTAAGTGAGCTGACTGAGCTGGAGAGAGTGAGAGTGAGAAGAGTCAGTGAGCCATACCTGAGTGAATTATAGGTGGTTTATCAGTATTTTCTGTGTAAATAATGCATAAATGTTGTAAATAACAGCATTAGTATTATTCTGGAGTGTGTTATTGCCATTCTTTTGACAGTTATTCACCGTGTTTTGCCGTATTTCGTAATTGATCGTCTTTTTCCATCATAGTTCGTGTTTTATGGATTTCATGAATCATAATTTGGAAATATTGGAGAAAGAAATGTCGAGGAGATCTGCCAGGGAGAGCAGAGACCAGATGAGAGTCATGGAGGGGTGCTAACTGGACAGGAATTGCCTCAGGGACTATTGTCAGTAAACAAATACTATAAAAAAAATATAACAAGTTGTAACATGGACACTAATGCTGTGGGCAAACAAAAATGTGTGAGTGCGTGTAAAATAGGTTAAGTTTATTTTTAGTCATCTCAAAACTTTGAACATGTTCATTTACAATTGTTTATGAAGAGAATCCTGTTTAAGGTTAAATCTGTTTATTCTTTTCTTGTAATTACACACTGTTTAAGCATTTATAACATAATAATGACAAATACTTGCCAGTTTACTTTTGTTTCTCATTAAAAAGGGTGAAAAAATTTACTCAAAGGACATTTTCTGACACATTAATTGACAGTAAAGACAAATAGACAAGGCGGCCTGTTACAATTATGACGTTAAAGGGGTTAAAAATTTTCAGGTATGTGAAATAGGGCTATCACCTAATATTCGTTATTCGAATAACCGTTCGAGAATAGGGATAAATATCCATAACCGAATAAATAAATAAATAAATATTCAAATGTAAAATACTGAGTGTTGCGGCACATCAGGGCGCCTGGAGCAATGGACCGTTTCATCCAACAGAGGGCGCTCTCTGCGCAGCTTGATCATCAGCCACATAAACTGCTCTCTTGACCTCAGTAAACAACAAGTGCCACTCCGAGCGGAAAATTACAGCATTGAAATATCTGAGGATCACTGTGTGGTAGTATTTTGGGTTCTACACCATTGATGGCAAACATAAAATCAAAGACTGGCTGTGTGTAGGTTATGTGCAAAGCAGTTTACTCACACGTCCTCCACATTAAATTTGCGGGCTCAACCGTCAGCTTTTCATCCAAGTTATACAGCCGAGCGCAGCAGCGCTTCGTCAAGAGTTCAACCCCATGTGACTGCATTTTTTTTTGGCAGGGTCTTTATCAAAGGGGCGAACAAGAGAGTCTCTGTCCTTACTGACGGGGGGCAAAATAATCGAATATCTTCGGTTATTTGGGTGTATGTTCGAAAACCGTTAGAGTTTGATTTTTAGGTAAAGTGACAGCCTTAATACGCTCTTGTAGTCTTGTCTGTGATCTGTGATGGCCTTTTTCTGATCCTCTAGAGGATATGGTAGCACACTGCAACAATACCGCGATAATAATGATAACTGTGATCATTTTGAACACAATAACCATGATTTGAAATTTACATACTTTTACATCCCCAGAACACAGTAGGTTCTCAGTGGCTTTTGATAACATTTTCAGGGAATGTTGGTGATAGCACAAGGCTTGACAATGATGAAAATGCCTTGGTGGCCTCTACGCACACTAGTTGGATTTAGAGTTGATGTTTGATTCGTCAGATTTTTCTTCATTCTTGTCATTACCACTCCAACATTTGATCAAAAATATCACAAAATCTCGTAAAACTTTCCACGAACAATGGACTTTATTCCCTGATTGATAAATACTATTGCACCATTATGTTGAATTATGCTTAGCTTAACTAACATGGCTTTATCAGAGTTCATGACAGTGTTACGCACCCGTCTAGGGTGCCGGGGCCGTAACAACAGCATTAGGATTTCATTCTGAGTTGGGGTTCTGTATAAGGCGTCCCGCTGAAGAAAAACTTCTTTTTTTTGAAAAACTGGCTCAAACACTTTTGTGGCAAAAAAGACAGACATCTTCTCTTATCTTATGAAGCAGATGGAAGCAGTTTGTGCCCGCCAGGAGATTCCCATAACTTTGTGATGTTGAAAAATATCCATCATTTAAAGTAGCGTAAGATGAAGTTTATCTTTGTGAAGTGCATTTTGTTGATCTTTAATTTTTCATGATTGAGCTAATAACATTATTCATTTGATTTGTATTTCATATATACTGATATGTTTGGTTATTCATCTGATTTAAAAAAGGGTAATATATACTGATAGCATGCAGATTGCTCAGGGTTATGGTTGGTGGAGTGACACTGCTTTTCAAACATTGAGGTATCAAGGTTGATGCAGTTTCTAAAGGCTAAAGGCTGTCAGCCATCTTGAATTTGAGCTCGCATGGCTCTCAGAGGACACAGATGATATCCCTTGACATCTTAATATTAATTTTACACAGTTTCTCATTTCTCAAGCACACAGTTTGTCACAATGTGAGAGTCTGATCTCAACGCTTCAAAGGAAATGGTTAGTCGAGTGTTAAGGGAGATTAATGCTTAATATTCGCTGTGTCATTGTCTTTGACAGACAGAGTCTGACTGAAGTTTCCTATGAACTGTCTGCACAAGTGAAAATAGACAATGACCCTGTCTGGACATGTGATTACAAAAGAGTACAAAAATGTACTTCCGTGTTTCTTTTTAAGTAAGTGTTAAAAATGGAAAGACTTGTATGCAGTGCCAATTTAAAAGAACAATATTGTTTCACATGAAGCAGATTAGAAACTACTTATTGTAACTACAGGAGTGTTTTGAAAAACACCACGAGAGACCACAGTTAGAAATGCCTGTGTAGCAGTGAGAACAAATTTAAAACCTGTTTCAACCCAGATCTACATAGCCAGGAGAGGGACTGAATGTTTGATTAAATTGACTCTCCCGCTGTGTCAGATTTTCCTGTTTCATCATTATCTCAGAGAGCAGTCTCTCCTCTAAGGTAGTCACTGCTGATTTGTGTCGCATGTTAACAAAACCAAACATACCTCTGCTGAAAATATTGAGGGGAATTTAGTATAATTTGGAACAGAGATGATACCTTACATCACATATAGACTCAGCTTATGACCACCCCCAGTTTAAAGTAAACAGTCTGACTGAAAAATGTCTCAGCTGCGGAAAAAGCATCCTGTTGAAGGGGAACTGTAGCAGGGGACTCCCATTTGCCACTGATAATATATGTGCAATGTTTCTGGTCCTACAAAAAAGCTGGAGGAAACTATCTCTGTCTGCACTGTTAAGCTGCAGTGAGGATCTCCTTCACAAGTAATGCTGAGGTAGACTACACAGCCAGGCAATCAGAGAGCCATAAAATCAGTTACTAGGCCAACAGGTACAACTTTTATTTCATTATTTTTGTACATATAACTATAGTTATATAGATCTTGTGCAATATGGACAATAAGCAATACAATTCGGACAATGGTGTTTAATGCTGTGTGCTCCTCTGTGCACGTGGGCCACTGTTGTGTGCTTCTGTTGTTTTTACTTATTACTGTGGAGACAGATGAATGGATGTAGCGCCAGAGCCCAACACTAATTTCCCCAAGGGGACAGTAAATTCTCAGTATCTTATCTTATCCTGTCATGTCACAGGCCAAAAGAAACAGTTTCCTAGAATTACGCTAGAAATGCTATCTGATTTTTATGTCACTGGAATATTTTGAGATAATATACATGATTTAACAAACAGAAAAGACAGTTCTGGCCTTTTTAAGATATTCTTATATGGACATATACAAATATATGCCTGAGTAATTTCAGTGCACTTCAAAGCAAACTTGTCATTCATCCCTGTGCTGAACTTCAGTGAATCAAGAATTGAATTTCTCCCGAAATAGAAAATGTGATATTACTTTCTTGCTCTCTCACACACTCACTCCTTGCTCTCTGCCTTCTGCTAAAAAATCCCTCTCTAAAGTCTTGCACATGTGACATTGCTTTTCCTGTGGGTGATGTGATAAAGTAGAGAACAAAGCTTGTGTTGAGCTCGCCCCATAGGTCAGCACAGCCTGGAGAGACACTTTCATATGTGTGTCAGCTCTCATATCTGAGTAGCTCCTGAGGACCTCTGGGGGGGGGGGGGGGGGGGGGGGGGGGGCATTAAGCAGCGCTGTTGGCAAGCAGCAAAAAAATCAAACTCCATTTTCTGTTTGGCCTTAAATCATGAATAAAAAAATGGCAAAGCAGGAAAAACAAGTTTTAAAGTCAGAATATCATGCACAGGGAGGGAATACAGTCAAGATATGAAAATGTGAAAAGAAAAATGTTCATGTAAATCAGTAAAGCAGGGATATCAATGAGTTACACGAGTTCCTTCAAAGTCTCTCTGTAAAGGAACTCGGCTGATTTTAAACTCTGATTAACAGGATTTATTACATTTTTTTTTATTTTTCTGATGCAATTGTCTATTTGTTTTAGTGCCTTGCTTTTTGTGTGATATCACATTACTGTGTGCTCAAAAAAGTATAAGTCTGGATCATATTTTTCTATTATTTAGGCAAATGGAAATACTAGTAAATCTAATGCATGTTTAGGGATGGGAATTGATAAGATTTTATCGATACCAGTGCTATTAATGATCCTGCTAATCGACCCAATTCTTTAACTATTCCCTTATTGATTCCTACAGATTTTCCGTGTGGGCAAATGCTGGCCTGTAGATTTTCAGTGGCAACAATGTCAAACACACGTCACAGCATAGATAACTGCTTCTGCAAGTTGCTGGTGTTTCCACTCACTTAAGGTTGTGCAGTAGGCGCCTTTTGTAAAAAATTAAGCCACAATTCGGATCGCTTCTGAACCCTGTCAGTGGAAGGAATTGATAAGGGAACTGATTAGCAGAAAGACTCATGATATCAATACTTTGATGGAGCTGTTAACGATTCTCAGCTGGAGATGATTTTCGATTCCCATCCCTATGCATGTTGTCAACATAATTTTATTATGGAGTCTGACTGCACAAGACTTCCTTTAATTTTCCACCAGCCTGTCACAATTTTAAGCTTTCAAAACAAGATGAAGGCTGGTTGGAGAAAAAACACCAAAATACTTGAAGAAAGAAATACTGTAAATTTTGAACATTTCTTTATAACCACAGCAAACTAACAAGGCCCATTTCCTAACTTTTAAATTCTCACGACACACACTTTGGTTGATTTAAAAGGCAAAGAGACTGTGACGGGCAACAAAGGGTGGTGGAAATGAAACAATTACTCAGGTTTAGGTTTTGCAAGCACATGCCGGATCAGCACTTCGCCATTCATCATTCAAGATAAGTCGTTTGCACCACCAGCAACTTTAGCCCTACATCACTTGTAGGCATTTACATGTAATGAAGTTTGAATGAAAATGTAAATGTTCTTTATTTATACAGCCCTCCACAACAACCCTTTCAGTGAACCAAAGTGTTTTACAGTAGATAGTAAATAAAAAAGAATAAATAAAACAATTAAAAGCAATAAAATACAATACAATAAAACACAATAAAATAAAGTAAGTGTCACCACGCTACTGGGTTTAAGGGCGCAAGACTGCAAATCTATAGGCAAGGGTCACTCACCCCTTCAGCTGCCTTATTAACTGCAGTAACAGCAACAGTTATGTATGGCAGGAAAAAATTGATTGATTGATAGAATTAATAAAATCCCATTCCAAGACAAAATGGCTGGTCCTCATCAAGACATGTTTTGTTACCGTACATGGATCAATCGCAGACCATGAAGAAGAAAATCAGTTTAAATGGTGCAAGCTCACAAAGCATTCTGGGATCACTATCTCCACAAAATAGACAGGTTCTCTTAACAGCTTTTCTCACTAACAGACTGAAGATGTGTCCATGAAGCAAAACTATAGTTTGTTGAGAACCCACTCTTGTTTAAAGATAACATAGTTCTGGAACATAATTGAGCAGCTGAGGTGGCAGAGCTGGGTTTTCATTAACTGTCTTCATTACTAGACATCCTCAGATGTAAATGGATGAGGAGACTTTCTGAATTGGTGACTCTGGCTAGATTCTGACTATAAAACCCTTCAAAATTAAGAGCCAGTGAAAAAGATGACTTCCCTTTAAAAGGCTAAACTGTATCGCTCTCTGGGTGATTATAAACCCCGGGCAGCGAGAGTATAATTGAAGGGAATTAAATCTAACAGATATGTAAGTGTAGGCCATAATTGGTCAGTCAGTATCAGGATTAAAAAGAAAAACAGTCTCATTAAGCGACATTGAAGCTTCAAAGCCTCCATTCATGCATTCATTCACTAATTACCAATGTTCACAAGTGCTTAAAACCTTAATAAACGGTTAGATAGATCATTTCAATAGTTTGCTTTTTCCTTATCTTTAATTTTGAAAGAGAAACCATGTCAGTTATAAAGTGTGATGCTCAACTCTTACCTCACATTTGACAGCGTCTGGGTTACATCAGTCAGTTCTCCAAGCCCGAGAGATCCACGAGGCCCTGTCCAGGCTCCTTTGCTCCAACTCATCCAAACTGAGCATCAATAAACGGCTGAGAAAAATCAAGCTGCTCACCAGCCGCTATCCCAATTAAGCCCTGGTGTTTACAACACCATCACAGAGAGGGTCTAACTGGGAGATCTGGGATGCACCTCCCTTTTATTCAGAAGCCTGCCAGGGCCTGTTAACTTTGTGGGTTCAGTCAGATGTAAAGAGACTGTACGGGCACACGGGGATGGCTCACAACGCCGCTTTTCATCAGTTTCACCCCATCACTGGCTCCGTGCTCGGCCCTGTACAGAGACGTGGAGACATTACTGGGTGGTTGGGGTGAGGAGAGGTAGAGAGGAAGAGGGTAGATAGGGGTGAGAGAGAGGAGAGTAGATGCCTCCTGCTCCCTTGACCATGCAATATTCATCATTTATGTTGTTCAGTTGAGTTCAGCTGCTCAAAATATTGCCTGTTTTTAACATTTGAATAGCATTTTGACATTTTCATGTAGTCTGGGAGAAAACACCAAGACTGACATATTAAATTAAAGTTTATTCTTAAAGATACATTGATTTTTTTAGTCAAAAAAAACCTATCCCCACAGCTTGATGGAGCATTTACGTGGAGTGAAAAGCTCATTCTTGCTTAAATGGAGGTTCTGGACCATCACATAAACCACATGAAAAACAAGATGCCTGTTGTGTGCTTAGTTTCCTCATGGCAAAATGTTTAGTTAGAAGATAATCAGTGGGAACACTTTGTTGCTTTTCACTTGCACAAAGTTTTGAAAAACTCAAGAGCATTTCGCAGAGAGGATAGAGGAGATTTCGCAGAGAAACTATCAAAAGCCCTGATGGACTATACTCGCCTGCACCAGAAAAGTACATGAAGCAGAGACAAGACACTGGGATTTAGCAGAGTTTGAGAGCTGACTCACTGGAGTCAACAATCATCTTATGATCGAGACACTGACAGGATGGGCATCCAAGCAAAGTAGATTCAGTCAATCAGAACATCCAGAGTCCCATGTGGAGCTGAAACAGTCCAATGATCCTCCTCTGTCTGAGCAAGCAATGCAATGCAAGGTCCACAAATGTTCCTCAACATGTTTGTAAACTTGTTTTTACAGACTAGACTCCAGTCACTATTAGAGGTGCTTTGAGGGCCACATATTTCACTCCTCTTCATCATGATTATGTTGGTCCTGGATAGGGCTGAACAATTTATCGTTTTCAGATCGAAATTGCAATTTCAGACAAGGCAATTTTGTGATCGCCAAAGCTGCAATTTTTTGCAGCCCTCCTGACTGACCCAGGATCAGTTGTGTCAACTGTTCTACACATGCTATTTTACAGATTTGCAGGTAATTTGCATTTACTGAAGTGCTGGTAAGCAGGTTGGCAATACAAAGACTCTGTTTAGGAGTACAAGTAATAGTAATAGTAATAATAATAATAATAATAATAATAATAGTAATAATTTTTATTTAAGGGCGCTTTTCATGACACTCAAAGTCACCTTACAAAAAGTGCATAAAACAGGTATAAAAGCAAACAATATAACACAAAGACAGTGCAAAAGATCAGAGGAAGTAGGAGAGTTTGAACAGATGAGTATCCCTTAGATAATAACAGATTATTCATCATTAATATTAGATGATGAAATAGTGTGTTGTGTGCTTTTGATCATTGATTTGCTTACTGTTGTCTATACTGTACATAGTGAATATTGCACTGGAGCTTGATTTGAAGAAAATCGTGATTCTAATTGAAATCGCAATATCTGCCAGAAAAATCGCAATTAGATCTTTTCCTGAAATCGTTCAGCCCTAGTCCTGGATGTCCCCAAAATCTGTCTGTTCAATTGTCTTGCCCAAAAACCCTTTCAGATGTTTGATCTCAACATGCCCACAAACCCCTCTGTTTTTGTCCGGCTGAGAACAGGCTGTTTTGATGTAAATCCTCATGAGTTGTGTCTGACCACACCTTTTGCAAGAAATGGGTGTGGCGTGAGCTGTCCAGCACTGTGCTCTAATTTTAGTGTTGACGTGGCAGGGCAACCAGATAGGAATGGGCTAAATTACTTACAAATAGTGGGGTTAAGTTGCGAAATGTATTGTTGACTCGTAGTGAGTACTGTCACTTTTCCTGAAAATCAAACCTGATCTGTTTTCAAGCATACATAATAAAAATAGATATTTGGTTAAAGACATGTATCCTCAGGCCATAAAGGTTGGCCATGCGTTCTTGTAGTCTTGTCCGTGATGGCCTTTTTCTGATCCTCTAGAGGATGTGGTAGCATAGAGTAGGGCTGAACGATATGGACAAAATTTCATATCTCGATATTCATGCCAGATATCTCGATATCGATACGATACGATATGATGACGGGTTCGGTGAAAACCAAGCATTTTTCAGAAAAATAAAGACATCATAATACAAAAGAATGTGGAAAGTGCAGTTTTAGTGCGGGGGAAATCTATTTTGTTTATATCGTTGCTTTTCGATATCAATATCTTGAATGTTCATATCTCGATATCGATACAATAACGATATATTGTTCAGCCCTAGCATAGAGGCTAAGCACTCCTCTGCTGCTGCAGTTGAGTGGAAGGCTAACAAATGGCCCATGGATTTGTTGTGGATGAGGAGTAAGCCAGCTTCTTTGCACATTATTGACACACAGCCCTGTCTTGTTCTTTCTATCTGACATCACCGGTGTTGAGCCCAATTAAAATGTACCTGTTCCTTTCATGGAGGCACTGTATATGTGTTTGAAACAGATGCGAAACAAAAAAAAAAAAACATTTAAATCTTTCATAAATAATACAGATGATTTATAAAAGTCACAAAAGTTACAAACATTCAGTGATGATGAGGTTAACCATCATGGTAAATCTGTACATTGTGCCGATGTCGCAGGCTAAATAAGTGACATTTATCGCCAATTTGTAAGACCAAAATACCGGTTGTAAATTTTCATATCTGACATTACCTATAATCAGCATTTTAGACAATTATCTTCCTTTTACCAATATTGTTCCAATAAAAAGTGTGCATCCCTATTGTTTCATTGTAATGGATGCTGCCATACTACCAAACATTAACTTAATCTACTCACAGATGGAGAGGCTGTGTGGAGGCGGGATTTAAGGCCATTTGACCAATTGCAAGTCTGCGTGGACATGCAGCCACGCCAATCATGGCCCTCTTTCTTAAACCACAAATCCTCAAAAAATAAAACAGGTTTAATGTAAAAAAAAATGCCATCCCTGTACAGTGAGGGCACATAGATGAATTATGTATTTAAGCCAAGCTGTTTTTTTAACCAGTCTGTAAGAATCTTTATATAGGCTATAAAGAATATCAGTTTCTCGTACACAATCCGAACACCTCCAGGGTTCCTGCGGCCAACCTTAAGTGGACACTCATAGAACTACAGCCTTTGGCAGGACGGCTTGGGTCCCATTTCAGCCAAGGAGGTTGAAACACTTTCTGACAGG
Organism: Cetoscarus ocellatus; assembly: GCA_037902135.1. NCBI lineage: Eukaryota > Metazoa > Chordata > Actinopteri > Labriformes > Labridae > Cetoscarus > Cetoscarus ocellatus. The sequence continues at coordinate 833,525 of JBAMNC010000327.1, read as the reverse complement.
AAACATTCATAAAAACGGACATTTGCAAAAACACATGCTCCTTTTTATTCCTGATTAATGTTGTTGTCAGCATATTTGTTTGTTACTTTTCTTGCGGAAGGTAGTTGTGGATGGCTTAAGTCCACTGGTGTGTCCTCCAGTGATGTCAACCCAGTAACACCCGTCACATATAGACAAGGGCTCTTAATGTCAGTGGATGAGAATGCAAACGCAAGAACAGACAGCAAGCATATCTCCAGCTTTAAGGTTGATATAAGGCATTAGTTAGAGAAATCCATCAGTCAAGTCTCATTATTTTATTTTTTTCTGCCTTTCAGGATCAGCAGTCTCACAGGTGCAGTATTTATTTATTTATTTATTTTTACAGTTGTGGCCTAACAGATTGTGTTGGGGTTAAAAAGACTTCTGGATTTTTGATTCTGAGATATGATCAGATCTCTGTTAGCTGGAGGGTACACTTCATGTTTGGAGCTGAAGAACAATCAGCTGACTGTGTGGTCTGAGGTTTTGTAATGGCTTCTTCTGGCTGTCTGGGAGCTAATTATTGGCAGCTGTAAGGAGGGGTATTACTTCACCAAGCAGCATGCTCAGTCACCACAGAAACACATAAAAACTATGAAGTATGATCAGACAGAATCTAAACTGCAGTCATTTCGCCTCCCTCAGCTGCCACAGTTTACATCTGGCTCTGTAATGAAACAAACTGGACTTCTGCAACAACATTAAATTCTCTGAGTTTCACTTTGAGCTTCAGAAAGAGGGAGAAGTGTCATTTGACTCCATCTGCTGGGTGCAATAGAAGATGCTAATTTACTGTTTTCCATCTGCTCTGTAGGAAATAGAAGCTCCTTTGTATGAGATACTCTACCCGCAGGATTTACTATAAGAAACAGACTGAGGGCATGATTTTAGTTTGTTTTAGTTTGTTTTTAGAGCATATATATTATCCTACATGCTCTTATTATTCTGGACAACCTTTTGTTAATTTATCTCATTTTATTTATTTCATCAATCATAAATGATTTTTAGTGTTCTCTCTTTTACCTTGTGTTGGTCTAATATTTTACGTTTTTAAGTTTGTATAGTTATATCAAGTTGTGCCGATATCCAATATGGCAGTATTTCCACCACATAATGGTCATTACCAATACAATTTTTTCCCTTTTTTTTGTCAACAGCAGAGAGTCTTTACTTTACAAAAATTGACTTATTGCTTTCAATGTGAAAGTCTATTTGTGTAGGGTACAGATGGAAAATACGAATAACAACATTTAACTCTTCAAAAATGAACATCTTGCTTGTTAAATGTATCCGTGCAGTGATGATGAGCTGAATTGATATGGTACGTCAGTATATTTTGCTGATTAAACTGAAGATATGCATGGCTGCTATATGGAATGTAAATATCAGAAAAAATTTAATATTTGGCCGACACCTATATTCAACTTTTAAGGCCAATATCAGCCGATACCAATATCATACCTATAATACAGTGCATCCCTATTAAACAGTGAAGGAAGGTGGGGGTGGGGGAGATTGTGGGTCACTCCACATGAAGATATTGACCCACCTCCAGTAGTTTTGTTTAGCTGCAAGCCCTCCTGCTGGCATAATTTTATCTACTGTGCCTTTAAAGGAGGCATATAATACCTTGCTCCACCCTTTAACACAATTCTCTGTGGTCTATGCTGTGATTTGGTCAATATATGATCCATATCAACCACCAAAAGATTTTTTTCCTAGACGGCCCTTGACAGAACACTCCGGTTTCAGTGTGTCTCTTAAAATGTAAATGAGACCCCACCACCTCCTTCCTGGAAGAGTGTTGACATGAGTACAGCTGTTTGCTTCAATGGTTGTCGGTGGAGATCAATGGGTGGAGATACCAGGTAAGAAGACAGAAATTTATTGTAATGATCCACTGTGATGCCCAGATCCTGATCAGACCATCAGACTTTCTGTGTTCAGACATTGGTGAACCACTAATAAAAAACTAGGTCAACTTAAAGAGTTAATTTGAGTTACTTTGAAGTGGGGTTGCTAGAGGCCCATTGCACCAAATATGAGTGCTAATAAGGAAACTTGCAAGCTTTGTTCTTGAGGGAAGATATCTGGGGGTCAGATGGTAGCCAGTATATAGCAGTACATGGTGCCACTGAAAGCCTTGTAAAACCCCAGAGGCTCCCAATTGGGGTCCTACAGGCAAGCTCCGCAACAAAACACAAAAAAAAGTGTACTAATCATGTAGAAATGTAGTCATGTTGCACATCAACTTACTCAGGAAAAACTCCGCTACACGCCCGTATAAGTCATTTTTACACACACCAAACACAACACCAAGCAAATGAATTATCAAAGATCAAAACCTGTGTAGCACCATCAATTCAACCCACTCACCACATTTCCACTGCTAGCTCTCTGCTACACGAAGCTACACACAGAAACGTCGCTCTACGACCAAAACTCAGGAAACCAACAGCCAATGAAGACAACGGTAAAAATATATATGTATATCACTTGTGTACGGCGACACGCACAAAAAAAATCGGTCTTACCTTTGCTGTTTGTGATGAAACGTCACGTTTGAGAGCTATAACTGTGGCTATCCATCAGTGCAGTCCTCCATGTTTGATTTGAGTCTAAAGCCTACATTTCCCATGAAGCATGTGGATCCGGTGAGTGCGGCAGAGTTGGATTGGATCACAGTGACTTTGCTCCTTTGTGGTTGGCCAATGGTGTTTTTGGGTACTGCCCCCCAATTCTATTGGCTCTAACAGTTCGATAAAGGTGTCAATCACCCAAATCCACCAATCCACTGCCGAGATAGTGCCCTGTGTATCTCACAGTCTGTGTGAGCAGGAGATGTCGATGGAGATTTTAGGCCTCAGTTATCACAGTTTTTTGACGTATTTGGTGGCATTTTTGAGTGAAAAAATGTCAGGACAACGATCTAAAAGAGGTTATTCCGTGGAGGAAGTGCTGCATATGCATTTTTACAGATTACATTTTCAAATTTTGCTTTTATTTATTGGTTTCGCCTGACCAATCTGTACTAAAACCTCTCTAATTTTGCTCTGCTTCACTTTATCAGAATTAACTTTGGCAGATGTAATGAGGTAACAACAAACAACAGCTTCACTAATACTGAACTAAAAATTAAGGATTTTGACTCAAGTAGCCTGCTGATGACGACGTGCGGTTCGTTGTGGGTACCAGAGGATGTTTTTATGATCTGGAGTAAACAGAGGAGAACTTTTGAAGAGTGAGTCACAGGTAGAAAGAGGATCAGGAGATACCTGAAAGTTACCTGGCGGTGCAGATTACCTGACCCCACGGCAGCTCTCGGACCTGACTTTACCAGGGAAGTTCCTGGCAGAAGGATATGATCAGATTTCCTGGTCAGATTTCTTCAGAATCTTTTGATGATATTACAGGCTGTAGATGATGAAATCCTTTAATTCCTTGTAACTGTACATTGAGAAACATGTCTCTTTAACTGTTGGACTATTTGCTGACGCAGCTGTTCACAACGTGGTCCACCTTGCACATTCCTTGCTTGTGAACAGCTGAACCTTTCTGGGATGCTCCTTTCTGTTTTTATTTACTTTCCTGCAATGTTCCAACTTCATTGGAATTGAGGTTTGTTACACTGTTGTGGAGTAAACAACAAGCAGGAAATGTGTTCACTTTCTATCAGCATAAGACAGACTAGATTGTTTCAGTGTTTTACATTTCCTCTGTATTGATGAAAATGTAACATCTGCAGGACTGTCAGAGAACCTCCTCCAAAGTGATGGCATTGTTTTCATGACACAGCAGTTCACAGGAAGTGCTTTGTTTTGATAAAGAGTCAACAGGAGCTTATCGGTCTGACCTTTGCGAAATGATTAATCCTGCGCTGCTCATTTATTTGTGTCTGACTTTAATATATTCACAAACTTCATGCAGGCTCATTATTTACCAAGTTGGTTCTGCTGAGCACACATCTCCATGGATAATTAGCTGATAATTAAAACATACAGTGATTAGGGAATGATTCATAAAACTGCTGAACGGAGTGTTTATGAGGGTCTGTTTTTGTGATCAAATCTGTGGCTTATGGTTTAGTGTGTGTGTGTGTGTAGTTATACCTCCTTTTCCTGCATAAGTAAAGATTTTCATAAGTTCAAGTATCTGTTTATCTAATCTGTATTTAAGTATCTGTTCATAAATCACCAGGCGTCAAGCATAACCTCTGGTTATTCTTTTTAAGGAAACTGGATCAGAATCAGATATTTGAAAGTCTGAATTTGATTTGATGAAGTTTAAAGTCATACTGCTTTTTGACTAAGTTTATTCTGAGGTAAGACATTATAAATATTATATATGTAGCTCTATTCATTCAAATTTTAAGTCATATTGAGCCGCTATATGAAAATATGTAAATGGAAGTCTTAAGCAGACGGCATCACTGTATTTTAATGACAAACCTAAAATCCAATGAAGTTGGGACGAGGTGTAAATCATGAATAAAACCAGTGATTTACAAATCTTTTTTGACCTATATTCATGTGAATAAATTATAAAGACAAGGTATTTACTGTTCAAACTGATCAACAACATGGTATTCTTGCAAATAATTTCTCATATTGAATTTGAGACCTGCAACATGTTCCAAAATAGCTGGGACAAGGGCATGTTTCCATCACCTTTCCTTATAACAACACTTAATAATAAGGATACCATAAGACTCAGGTGACCCCCAGGTGTGCAGACCCTTTGTCTCTTAAATACTGATTAGTCACCTTTACAACAAGGTACAACTTGTGAGGACTGTGCAGATTCAGCCGTGTTAAAATGAGCAACACAGCTAAACTTGTGGCTAACGTTTCCCAAAAAATGTGGAGCAAATGTGTGTAACTGGAAGCTGGTGTTGTAGTGCACAGAGTGGCAGCATTATTTGGTGTCAGCCCTGGTACTATTTCCAAACTTAGGGCCAAGCACTGTGAGACTGGTGAAGTCAAAGAAAGAAGTGAAGTGGGCTTCTCAGGAAGACGACACCCCAAGAAGACCAGTTCCTTACCCTTGCTTCACTGAGGATCTGTAGGCTCTCTTTCAGGGGAAGAAGGGATTTTGGTACTTTTCTGGGGGTGCTACCCACAGGTTCAGCTATGATGCTAATTCATCACACAATTGCACAATCTTCACTTGTGTACCTTGTAAAAAACAAAAAGATGAGATGTGGCCGGACGATGACAGAGATAGCATCAGCTATAAACGTTAAAGTGCTTTTGCAACTCAGGGGACACAAAATTTCAAGAGCATAACTGACAACAATGACAATTACTCATTAGAGGAAGGACAAGAGGAAGTTAATAAAGTGTGTTGACATCAGCTCAGGGCTTTATTTGATGTCTGGCTCAAACTCCTTCTATGCTTCCACTCTTCAAAGACAATATAATCTTTTTATGCAGTGTGAGAGTATTACTAAAACACTGTGAGCCTTTGGGTGATTTCATGTTCACACAGAGCTACAACGTCTGTGAGTGTGAACACAAACCAAAGGTCCTAGAGCCAAACCACACTGTCAGACCTTTATGCATGCACCTTTCATGGCGAACTTCTATCTTCAGCTTTTAATGACCTCCAATTAGAGGTGGAGATACTTTGAAAAGTTTATGACATGAAGTAAGTCGGCTTTTGGTTCTTCATTATCTCACAGCAGGTAAAAGGAGGAGTAGATTCAACACTCAGAAACCAGCTTCAAATTAAGAAAAAAAAAAAGAAACAGATTAAAGTTTCTATCTTTCAAATAACTACCTGAAAGCTAAAGGCCACAAAGACCTGTGCACCATTAACTTCAGCTAAAACAGCATGCTCAGCCCAAAGAGACAAAGGCAAAAACAGGATCAGACTATTTGTATCTTTTATTAATATGTAGAAAATGTATTAAAAAAGGAACTATATAGTACATGTTTAAGTCAAACTAGAGCTAACTTTGACAGTAATATCCAAGGTTATCCAACAATAAATCCGTAGTTTCAGCATATACAAGCTTTTCAAACAGCCAAGATCACATTTTGCCAACATTTACATTTCCATGGCAAGATTTCATGTGGATGCAGGTACAGAGTCTGTGAGCAAACCCCACCAAACATGGAGGTAATATCACTTAATGCTCTTGTAAACCCAGGAAATAAGTGCTCTCTCCTAAAGCCTTAAAGTACCTGGTGCCATAATTCAGTTTACTGTTTTTATACAATGCTGTAGAGTTGAGTAATTGGAAAATAAATAATAATTAAATAGAAAACGAGAAATATATCCTGCGAAACTAACCAGTGTTAAATCCAGTGACTCAGACTTAGGGATTTAATAATGGAGGATATAAATATGAAAATAAAAATTACAAACAAAAAAACAGTTAAATATCACTTTTCCCATTCACAGCACTTCAGAAGAAATTGATCATCTTTTTTGCTACAACAGAAACAATCTTTCTTAATATTGGATTGACTTAAATTAATCAAGACATCTAGAAAATAAACTTCATTGATCATTTTTAACCTTTTCCTTAAAGCTCCTGTGAGAAATTTTTAGACAGTGCAATTATTTACTGATCTTAGCCCACACGAGGAAGTGGAGCTTTGCCATGTGTACCACAGCTACAGTAATCATGAAATCGGGGTAAAAGGGACATATTTACAATTTTAAAGCAAGTATGTCTGTTTCATCCTGGACTTATTTCCCTGGATTTCTTCCTTTTTTTATTCATTTCAGCGTGCATGTTATCAAGTCAGAGCTTTCAGACTGAAACTACGAGGCACGTCTTCTTGTGCTGAAAATCTTGAGAATAGGAGGGTTGCCTATGTTTTCCACGAGCCAGAACATACAAAAAATGACAAATGGAGAGCCATATGTACCCTAATTCAGCTGGTATGTATGTCCACAGAGGTAGAATATGTCACAGAAACCTTCCAACTCCTCTTCCTGTTTTTTACCTTTCAGAATTAAAGCTCAATTGCTCCTCTTTTGTGGAGAAACTCCCCTTGTTTGTCAGAATGCTTTCATTCTGCGGGTTTCTCAGGTCAGTTATGCAATGAATCTTGTTCCTTGTGGGGAGATTTATTGTGATTCTTTCTAAACTTTATACAGAAGCTCATTATTGAGAGATAGAGCTGTGACATTAGATGTGCTGAAGCTGCAGGACACTCATGCGCCTGGTGTGAAAGCTGCAGCAGCACTCGCTAGAGCTGACATGTGCATCAAATGTACACGGGCAAAATGCTTCCAGTGTGAAACGGGCGTGATGGACAAGTTAACACTCTACAGCTTCACTTCCTTTTTGTGCTGTTTAAAGTAAACACACAGTTTTAAACTCCACACATTTTTACTGAATGCTTTCATTTTTAAATTTTCCTTGAAAATTGAATCAAGTCACTCTCAGAGGGATCTATGGCATTCTTCATAAACATATCATCTTCTCATTCTTTAATTAATACATTGCTTTCACTCTTTTCGGAATGTAAATCTTTGATATTTTAAGACAAGAAAAAATAGTTTTATGGCCCTTAATTGGGTTGAATTTATGAAGAGAGAGAGGGCTGAAGCAACAAGGAGATTCCACACTCATCTCTGCTCTGAGAGCTGTGGCATCATGAGCTTAGTCAATACACAGCACCTTTGACATCTAAAACCCCTCACAGGAGCTTTACGGTTCCCAACACTATGACATATTTGTCAAAATGTAATCATACGTACTGTCTCAACCAATGAAATTAACAAAAACTAAACATATCAAAGCTGAAATCAAATGCAGGACAGAGGCTTCTGTTAAGCAGGACATTAAATATTTGATTTTTTTTTTTTTTGTCAATCATTGATTTTAAGAAAAAGATGAACTTTTGATGGATGAATGAATTAAGTTAAATAAATATCCTCTAGTATCTTAAGAGCACCTCATAGTTTATCATGAGAGAAATTACTCACAACAAAAACATTCTGTTCCCTCTCTGCAGAGCTTTGCGACCTCTGTTCCTTGTACACAAATGCACCTAGGTAAACTTTGCCTAAATATTAATGAAATAAGTACACAGAGAAATCCTACGGGACCATAAATCACAATGGGAGATGGATTGCATGAGAGGCTCTGAAACAGTCATTTAGACACAGAGACATAAATCAGACCTGGGAAAGGTCACCTCGTGAAAAGGTTTGCAATACATTACATTTTAGGTTGTTTTATTTTGCCTTCCAACAAACTTTTGAGGCCTAAAATAATCTAGGTTATCCTCATGTCTTTGTTTACAAACCCTCTCAACAGCACCTTTTACTCAGGTCTGCACATGTCACAAAAATCAGTTCCTTATGACATTTCTGACTCACTATCAGGCTCATGGTTTAAAAGGTTCAACATGCAGAAGTCTCCGTCCCTCCTTAAACACAACAATGGTTAACAACACAGCAGTTAAAGGGGAATGATTAAGAACGTTTGCTTCTAAAGAGGGAACACATCAATATGACCTTAGCTCTATAACTACATAAGTATATCAGAAGTAGTTTTTAGAGGGGAGAGTCAACATTTTCAAGTCTAAAGGACAAAAAAAGAAAGAAAGAAAGAAAAATATACACAGTCGTACAATGTAAGCCAGATTGTCTGGTTTGGCTTAAAGAACTGAAGTGGAGAATCTGAAAGAAAAATAAGAACATGATTGAAAAGCTGTTGATATTTGGATTGTTAAATACAATAAGCCAAATGTTGCTTGCAGTGATGGTGACGACAATCATCTAAAACTGAAGTGGAATGGACTGAAAATCCTGTTTTATTCACTGGAAAAGTTCATAAAAGAGGGGTTTACTTGTTTGGAGTAGTTTGTCTTTAAAGCTTAAAGGTCCCATATCTTGGTGTGCTTTAACGTTTACATCATGTCTTGGGTGTCCATACAGCTAATATCTGATTATAGTTGAATAAAAAATTATAAAAGGACTCTAAATATCAGATGCAGCTCTTTTTCCCTTCCATTTGGAAATGCTTAGATCTGAGGGGACAGTGAGGCTATGACAATGAGCTCTGTGCTGATTGGCTGCTCAGATGATGTCTGACGGTAAGGGGGGAGGAGCAGACTTTCAAAACAGTCATAACATCTGCCTGTGATGATTAGAAAACACACATGTAGGTGGAGCTTGAATAGCTATGACTGAAAAAACAAAGGAAGTAAAAAAAAAAAGAGCATTTTAATGGTCATTTTCCTTAAAGAGGTACAAGCACATTTTCCATGAACTGAGAGTTCAGTAAAAGGTCTCATTTTCTGCTTCCCAAGCCCCTTTGACAACATTAAAAGCGGAGGAAAATGGTTTTGCAGGACATGAGACCTTTAAATAAAGTCAATTAAGTGGGATAAAGGATGAAAGAAAAAATTATATAAACATAAAAATTTGTGGTGGGCTGAAAGCTTTCTTTGTGAACTTGACGTTTTAAAGAACTATTAGTGGATAACACGTCTTTGCACAGTGAGTCAGATTTCTTTGGAGGCTTTTTGATCTGTAATCTGTTGAAAGAAATTTGTCGGACACAAAACCTGAAATGTCGTAATTGGGGCTGATGCTGGTGAAGATGGAGAGGCTAGCAGCATTAGCAGTAGTTAGAGCAGATTATCTTTGTCAGTTGACAGGATATGATGTGGATTTTTACACTTAATTCTACTATTCTTGACATTGATCATACAACAGCTGCAATTTAAAGATTTGTTTAAATTTCACAAGACATCAGTTATGCCTCTCATTCACTGGAAAGAACTAAATATATTTCAATAGGCAATGACTGTTATGGAAATGTTTTTTCTCTATTTTCAGAGAAGATTTTAACATGTTGTTCTTCATTATTTACCGTTAATTATTAATATTTGAAATCTTTGTGGAGACCAAAATGGGTGAGAGGTGCAAGTGGTACCTGGGCCACATCAATCAATCATTCAATATCCTTTATTTAACTAGGTAAAAAAACTCATTGAGATTTAAAACCTCTTTTCCAAGAGTGACCTGGCCAAGACACTTTGTGGCTTTATTTGGTATTACCATAATAATTGGACTGATAAATTGTTTCCATTTTCCTATCCAATGATAAAACCCACTATGTGAGAAAACTCAGGAAGCAAAAAGTCAGAAATCAAAAAATGGCTCAGTACAGATCTTTCACTTCTGGTCTTACCACATTTTTGTCAGGGTTGTGCATCACAGTCTTGTGCCAAGCACTTGAAAACTTGCTTTAAAAGAGAATATATTTTAAGTTCAGTCTTTCTTGTCTTGTGTGGTTGTGAGCACATATTTTGGCCTTCACTTCAATGTTTCATGTTTGAATTTTTTACATAGGCACAGTGTTCGAGGTGAGGTTTCAATGAGAGGGAGAAAAAGCTGCAGCTCTGAATAGTCAAAATTTATCTACAATAAATTGGACAGATGCCAAAAATTGAACCTGCTCTTAGAAATAAAGGAGGATGAAAGCTTCTGTGTCAGTGTGTAAACTTGCCGGGCAACACATGAGATCCAATTTCTTTTCAAATGTGCAACAAAATCTGATAAATAAAACTTATTCAGTATGCAAAGGCTTAAGTGGAAAGTAAAACCTGTTTGGTCCGCATTCTGCAGATTCCACCTTCATTGCTGAAAAGAATTTTTCCTCTGTTACACGCTGTTGTTGCATCTCTTAGCTCATAAACTTAAGCAGAGAGTGAAGGAGTGATATTTGGCTTCTTTTCCACCTCCTGCTCTGCTCCTCCTCAAGTTTGCCTCAGCTGACAGGCAGAAGCAGGATGGAGAATAATTTGCACCATGCCCACCCTGACCTTTTGCCTTCAGAAAATATTGTGTACTCATTAAATAAGAGTGCTGAGCCACAAGTTTCTCACGAAAGAAACAAAAAGTGGTAGAGCTGAGGGGCATCTCCAAATTTTTGCAGTGTAAATCTGTTTTGGAGAAATGCAACATTAACGGCACCATCTCTGCAAGCAATCACATCTTCTTTGACGGGTTTGAGACGTGTTTCATTCATGTTAATTCCCTTAAATAAAGTCAAAGAATTCATCGCAAAACAATTTAAGAATAACTTCAAATTAATCACCAGATAGCATTGCTGCTTTTCTCGCTTATAGTGCAAATACTGTTTCAGTGTGGCTACCAAGGACGATTGATTTTGTTCTTTTTTTAATGATAAACGCAGAGATCTTTGTTATTAGCAGTAACACAGACGGGGAGGAGGAAAAGAAAACATGTAAAATGAGTGAAGCTGCCGCTGGTGCACTGCTTTATGAATGATGTCTAGTTTTGCTTAGAGAAGTTAAATTTGATCTCTCCAGTCCAGTATTTTCATCACTTTTATCGTTAAATTAACTTAATATTCTCTCAAAAACCAAGGCATCAAATTATATTAAATAGATGGACTTTAGTCTCATATCAGTTATAAAAATATATATTTCTTACAGTTAAGGGGTTTCAGGGCATATACAGTATTTTTTTTAACCTTAAAAGATATTTTGTTACAGTTAAAATAACGTTAGCTCTCGCACTCTTGAGGGCATTTTTGGAGCACGTTTTCTTGCATCACGGGGAAAGGCAAATCTTAAAGAAAGAGAAGCGTCTTAGTTTGCCTTTCCACATCTTTTTACAGCAGATAGAACCATTGTCATTCAAAGTATTTAATAAATTACATACAGTGTCCTCTATCATCTGGGTAGAAGTAGAGCAGGGGGAGACAGCTAAAGCTGGAGAAGAGATAAACAGAGTTCAGATTTTGTTTCATACACTCTTCACTCCACCATGGGTTTGACCGTCTTTGATTGCTTGTGAAATATTAATAACACTGTTTTCTTATTATTTAACAGCTAAAGATTAATAAAACATCAGTAAGTATTTGTCGTAACCCCCCTTTCACCAGAGAAAAAACAATTCTCTCTGAACATGGTCTGAGCTCTGTTTATCCATCACTCTGAGCTGGAAGGTGGCTGTTTGTTTATTCGGGGGCAGACCGCCTCCTCTTGCTGCTGATGCTCCGGAAGTTGAACGGCCTCATCTTCATCTCCACAAAAGGAATAGAGAACTCGTGGCCTTTCCAGTGGTACCAGTTTATACCCTGTGAGGAGGAGAGTGGTTTTCATAATCAGAAATGGGCAAGAGCAAGCATAATATGACAGAAAAAAATTGAAATACAAGAGAAGTTTGAGGAGTTTGACGGGAAAAGTGTATTTCAATTTCAACTAACAGATGCATTCCAGGCAGGGGGGCCAAAAAGCCTCACTTTAAGAGCCAGCATAATTATGAATAAAGTGATTTTGCAGTCTCACTACAGCCTTGCTAATCTGCACCACGGCCAAACTTTCCATTTGCAGCTTCACTCTGAGAGGCAATTTCTCTCTGTGCGTCTTTCTGTCTGTCCATCTCTGCTCCCACCTGGTCTCATTTCATGTCATCAAGCAGGAGAGAGAAAGAGAGAGGAGCACAGCGAGAGGAGCAGTGATGCTCTAAAGCCTTTGTAGTTCGGCCTAATCACAGCTTCACACAACACCTCGCTGTTTTCCTCCAGCGGGCAGGCGAGGGAGAGCATATCACACACTTGTCAAAAGGACTGGACACAGTATCAACACCTCTCATGTAGTAAGCCAAAAATTTAGAGTGAGGACAGCGAGCCAGAGTGTTACATGTTTTATCAAACTTATTTGCATACTTTCTTCTGTTTTGAATAAAATCTGACTTTTTCTGGCCATAAATTTCTGTATTTCAGGTATTATTTGTGCAGATTCCAAACACTCTTGCACAGAGCAAATATTAAGGAGACAAATCACATACCTTTGCCATATTTTAACAAGGTCCCCTTTGTTTTCAATGAAATGTCTGTGCTGTGCTTTGGTCAAACTGAAATATGGCTGGTTTTTGACTCTGTATAAATCACCTCCAAAAAGCCTTGAACAGAACGCTCTGTTTTAGTGTGTCTCTTTAAAGGGATATAAAGCTTTAAAGATATAAAGCTCTCAGAGATCAGACACCAATTTATCTTAAAGAGCTTGTAGTGCCGTACAACCCCTCTAGAACATTATGCTTCCAAAATGCTGACCTACTCATGGTACCATCAGTCTCTAAAATTAGTATGGGAGGTAGAGCCTTCAGTTATCAGGCTCCTACTCTCTGGAATCATTTACCAACAACAGTTCAGGAGGCAGACATCATCTCAACCTTTTAGGTCAGACTTAAAACATTCCTTTTTGACAATGTTGATTTTGTTGACTAATTATTTTCGTCATAGTTTTTGCCCCGATGAAAACTAGACTATAACTAAAAAAAACAGCTGCACATGGACGAAAACTAAAACTAAATTAACTGACGTTTTCGTCAACAGATAAAAGCTAGACTAAAATGTTTGACGGAGACTTTCGTCAACTGAAACAGACTACAATTAAAACAACTTGGATGACGAAAATATGACTAAAAACTAAAAGATATTTTAGGCTAAAGACTATAATTAAAACTAAATTAAAAAGCGCTGTCAAAATTGACACTGCTTTTTGACAAGGCTTTCAGTTGGGGCTGAAACAGTTAAATGTTTCAGTTAGACTAGATGTTGCTACATTAATCCACATTATTCCTCTCCAGTTTATAATCATTATAGATGTTAATGTTAATATTAGAATGACCTCTCTTTCCATGGTTGTTACTTATTATTGATTATACCTCCATAATAAATTCCTTTACAACCATATAGACATGAGGACCCTGATAACGAGATGTCACATCTCAAGGGGGTGACCTCGAATAAACTTATTTTCAGCAGAGACAAATATGATAAGGACAGATTTCTGATCTGTCACTACCATCAATTCTTACTTTGGTCCCTTGTCTATGCCCACCTCACTTCCTTTGCTCCAGACCCCCAACACAGCTTTGGTGGATGGCGGTTAAACATGAGACTGGCTCCAGTCAAGATTTCTAACATCTATATCTATAACATTGAGAGTATGGCTTCAGCCTGCTTTATTGTAAAGTGTCTTGAGATAACACTTGTTATGAATTGGCGCTATACTTACAAGGCTTGACTGACTGATTTTAATTCTATCGCCCAATCATACATCTAAAACAACAAAGTTTTGTGGCTCGTTTTTACAAAAAACTCACAATTACGAGAGAAAAACTGTACCCACCAACAGCAGTATACCTTACCAGTAGTCTGAACTCATTCTCCTTAAAGGTTCAGCACTGATTGGAGCCCTTTATACCACTTGACTGACTATTGACAATTATTTGATACAACCCAACTTTATAACATACTGATATATTCACTTAAACGCAAATTAACTCATTTTCACTCCAGCCCATATGCTGATATTGATGGGTGAGGGGCAGTTATTTTTATAAACTCATGGTAATGTCACAAGAGGCACAGACTAAAAGAAGAACCCCGAAAAGAGGGTCTTGATTTGCTTATTTCACGATTTGTGGGCCATCTTGTGTTCATGAAAGTCCACAACATGCCAGTGCTGTTGCCTTTGCTACATTGAGCTTGCGCTTCTGGTAACTGTATTATGGTAGCTGCGCTCCCAGCTGGTTGGGATTGTTAGATAGGGCAGACAGAATTACACTAACTCCCCTGCTTGTCGTCCTAAACTGTTCAGTCTTTTCTAATTAATCTGAGGGATCAATGCAGTTAATAAGTTGCCCCAGCTCCTGCCAGCTCTGTCTAGCTGTGGTTCCTTGAATGTTTCAAACAGCATGCTTTGCATTAAGCTACAATAAAGGGGACTTTGCTCTTAATAATATAGAAATGTGACCTTGTGTTATGTGGTGGCTGCACTAGCAGTCATGATGGTGCACATCTCAGCATTTGACACAGGAATATTAATGGCACTGGTATAAAAGACTTGGACAACATTTTGGTTAAAAAGACAGGTATAAAAGGTCAGCCTAAACACCAGATTATTTATCATTTTAAAATCAGAGTTGTCATTTTCCCTTCATAACACCAATTAGTAAAACCAGCATAAAGACTGATGACAAGACTTAATACGTGTAATTAAATTTACAAATTATAGGCCCTTCAAATGCATCAATGTAATACCTGTAATCACCCTGACATAATCAGTTGTGACTTTCCAAATGCCAAAAAAGGCAGCAATTAGTTAAAGGCCATGATGAGGAGTTGTTTTGTGCAGCTCTTGGCTTTGACCTGAATTTTTCAGTTCAGGATTGAATCATTTGTTGCTCCCTAAGGATTTAAAAATGGATTTTGAAAAATGAACAGCAATGATTATTTGCTAAAACTATGGTCACTTCACTGGGAACAATCCACAGAAAATGACATCAGCTGGTTTTTATTAGAAATACTTTCTATTAATGAAGTAGTTCTGAGTGAGGTGATACAGGGACATTGTGTTTGGAAAAGAGACGTTTTAGAAATGTCACTTTCTTAATCGAGAACTCAACAGATGGATTTGAGCCCTGTGGTTTTGGATTAGCTGCTGAAGTCTCTGAGACCAATTATCCCACAACCTGGAAAAATTAAACTGAAACTATTTACCTTGCCAGGAGACCCATGGGCTAGAACAAGCTGCTGGACCCCTAATTTCAATTTGATCAGCACAAACATGGTTAGTCTGGAGCTCAGGGGTCCTGGGGTGGTTAGCTTGCCACTGTGGTAATTCATAATTTTCTGGCGGATAGAAACTGTGCCACAAGAAGTAAACATTGTGTTTCACAATTTGTAGGGACTTACCTATCTTTTTTTCAATGCTCAAACCCTGAAAGATATTTGGTAATTGTTACACGAATAGCTCATTCATTGTACTACTGACCTGACTGTGTCTAGACTCGCCATATTTGCCATTGAGGTTGGCCCTGTGGCAGTTCTTGTACCACCAGGCTCCTTTGTAGGACAAGGCACAGTTAGTGACAGCAATGTCGTTGTCTCTGTCTTTGGTGGAGAAGGGCCTGCCCTGGTGATAGCTCAAAGAGTCGCCTGTGATCAGAGCAGAGAGAGAGGGAGCCTTTATAGATGAGCATGTACAGGGTAATGTGTTGGCATATGGCTTCAGTGAAAAATGGCATGATGAGGAAAACATAAATGAGCGAGCAGACGGGAGGGAGGGAGACAGAGAGGAGAAATCCTGCTGTCGGCTCTCTGAATTTATTTAGGCAGGGGGAGTTATAATTACAAACATGAGGGAATGATGGGTAATTCTGGCATATGGTTGTGTTGACAGACTGAGAGAAACATGGACAGAGAAGCGAGGAAGAGAGTGGAGATGTGGGGGAGTGTTTTAGACATCAGGGGAGGATGAGATGAAGAGGACAGGAGGCAGAAAGAAAAAAGACAGAGGTGACATGAGAGCATTTCACATACTCTGCTCTCGGACTGTATGTTGATTATTTATCTTAAAAAAATAAAAAATAAAAAATAAAAAAACTTTTGTTTAAACGGTCTGGCCGTGTTCATGTAAGATATGAGTTGCTCTCAAGCAGTGATCTACGATGGTGAAACACGGAGCAGATGTGACAGAGCTTAAATGCGGCACTTTCTTGTGTGCCCATTTGATTCTGGCTGCAGGAGACCCACACTAATATAACCCATTTTAGAGTGACCTTTTTGTAAAAATGAAGATGGTTACAGCAGGGGTGCACAATACTACTGAAGAAATACCAGTTATGGTAATGGTAATGGACTTGAGCTTATATAGTGCTGTTCTAGTCTGACTACTCAAAGTGCTTTTACAGTGACGGTCACATCTACCCATTTACTATCTCATTCACTCACTGATGGTTAACTAATGTAAGGTGTCCATAAGCATCTGCTAACACATCCTTGCCAATTCATACTCATTTACTTGCAACTGACGCATCACAGGGGGCAGCTTGAGGTTAAGTGCCTTGCCCAAGAACACAGTGACATGTGACAGCCAGAGCTGGGCTCAAACCACCAACCTTCCAATTGTTGGTAAGGTATACTACTGCTGCACCAAATTTGGCATATTTAAACATTTTTGCCGATGTTGGCGGACAATATATTGGCTATAATGACTGGTCATATCCAGACTAAAATATAAGCAGAATATATAAATTTACCATTACAGCTTACCTCATTATTGTTGAATGTCCTCTTTTATAAATCAAAAGTGTCATTTATTATAGAACAAAATTTCATTTTTCTTGCTTCACATCTGTTTCTAACACAAGCAGACTGTCACAGTAAAAGGCTGATTTAAGTAAAGTGAAGGCTTTGTGTCCCTGACAAATATTACAGGTGTCAGAGTCAGCTTCAAAGGTTTCAGAAATATCTGCATTTCAAATATGGGCAAAAATTCAACACCGCGCATCCCTAGTATTATAGCTTGGTTTTCAAAAAAAGGACGATTTTGATCAAAACAGGTCATGTCTTTGTGGACACATGCTGCAGGAAGCCGCACGGCTGACTCAAACTTTGTAAAATACTTTCATACATGCTATGGTTTGCTCTCAAGACTTCAAGACTTAATTCCGTAGTGGCACACAAAGTAAGTCATAAAAGTATTAACTGAAATAAAAAGACATTACCAGCAGTGCCGTTGTACTCTCCTATCCTGAGCTTGTACAGGTTTCTTGCATCTCCAATGGAGAATTTGTCATAATTGGCATAGACTGACTCCTGTCCATCCTTCATGTCGATCCTCAGCTCATATCGACCCTGAGCAGCAATCCTCTGGATGTTGTCAAGACCTGTAAAGACATAGTACATTTTATATATAGATATACCATGTATAAAAATAACTTCAATTTTTCAATTAAACCCGCATCACAGAATGTTTTTTTTTAATTTAAATGGGGATGAAGCTTCAAATCAGATTAAGAAATCATTATGCTCCCACCGAAAGGAAGTCATTTCACTGGGATGATACAAACAGTTATTATGCAAATGTTAGGAATGGATCTTGAAGACTCTTAAATATAGCTCCATAATAAAGGGTTAAAAACAACACTGCCAACAGGTGGAATACAAGTAATGCTTAATTTAGACACACTAAGCCTGCAATATTCTGTTCATCTGCATTTTACTGATGCAGCAATGTATCAGGTTTACATACTGTAAGTATTGGCCATAACTGACCTATCTACATTTAGTGTGGCATGACCTGAAGTCAGCAGCCATTTTTTCTATTGTGTCACATCAACTAAGTATTGGCAAACAAGTTAATCTTATTTCTGATAAGGAAATAGGAGGCATACATGCAAAAACATGTTTGTGTTGCCTTGAGTAGCAGCCACAACTACTTAACAAATTCTGGAAGATAATCTGCACTGCTCCAGAGCAGAATCCTCAAGATGAGAATTTAGATTTGACTAAGGTAACTTCACCATTTTTCTTCACTGCCATCTGCCTCTCTTCGTTGGCTCTTGTGCTTTTTCAACTGAGCAGAGTACGTGCCGTTGCCCACTCTGTCCATTTTTTACATTAAAAAGCTAGGAGAGCACATGCTGTGCTAAAGGCATGGAGCAGTCCATTCTTAACACACCATGAAACATGTGGACAAAAGGAGCCTGAATGCAGAAAATTATCATTCAATCTCTATGAATATCAGATTTTATGATAGAGAAAACCACCCAAATAAAGGGATAACTCAGAGTCTTTGATCTGTTCATGAAAAGAAACCCTGTGGACTTAATGACCAGTGATGATGTGGAGAACATGGATGCAAACAAGACGTAGTCGATATAAAAGAATTAAATAAATGGAAATGTAATCAAAAATGTTTCTTCAAAGATATCCACAATGCAATTTTAATTAAAAAGAAAAACAAGTTTTAACATGGATGTGGTACTAGAAATCGTCAAGTATGAATTGAATTTGCATTTATTTATTTATTTGGATCCCCCATAAAAGTCATATATACTCCTTCTGGAGGTCCAGACCAACAACCACCATTAAATTAAACACATAATAATAATAATGATCATAACATAAAGCTGTTGAAATAAAAATCAAACAACCTGGATGAACCAACTGGCAATTGCAAAAGTAATGTCTCACAGCCCATGTTAAACAGTCCAGCTGATAAAATATTGTATATTTTGAAACAAATCTGTTCCCTCATAAAAGAATGCATACAGTTACTAAAGAGGTATACTAAAAGAAACCCAGATTCTACATTTAAGATCATATATCATAATTAGATAGCTAGATTCCAGGGGCATTATTAAACCAATGGGTCCAAAAAGGCTTAAAAACACAGCTAACTCACTACACTTCTTTTTTATTTGGTAAATATTATTTTTTGGGCATTTTTGTGCCTTTATTGATAGGAGAGAGAGAGACAGTGGATAGGCTTGTGAAAGGGGTGAGAGAGAGTGGGGGAAGACATTCTGCAAACTGGCCACAGGCTGGATTCAAACCTGCGCTGGCAGAAGCACATATATGAGACGTGCCTGGTTTCTGAGCACTCAACCAAACCAGCACTCCAAACTCAGTACACTTCTGCACACAACAAATACACAAGTTCTTTAATGGACATTTCATAACATAATTATCCATCTTTAAACTGAATTTAACTACTACAACTGCCTTCCAGCTTCATGAAACCCCAAAATATATAACAGGAAAACAGTAAAAGTAAAGTAGCAGGTCAAAGAGAAGGAATGAGGTTCTTTTTTCAGGTAGTTTGCTTCATCGAATCTGTACAGGAAATGGATTAACTTGAGACTCAATGACCTTGGCCTTTGACCTTGTACCTTCATTGTTGAGTTAGGGGGGCAGTCTGTGCAAAACTTGATGGAAATCCCCATGAGAATATTTGAAATATTCCATTAGCAAGCAAGTGTTGATGGTGCAAAGTGCAAAGTTTAAGGAAAATCGTGTGATATTGCCATCACAATCAAAGAATGATCATATGATTCCATACCTTGATCTTTAACTCATGATATCCAGAATCTTGGGGTGCAAAGAGTTGTGCGAGCAGTTTTTGTTTACAAGCAAAGAAAAAACACATCTCTGTGAATGTGACTTTTGAGTGATTACCTTCAAAACGTAAGTGCCAGACATTTAAAATCTGTTCTCTTCATCCTTGAGTCAGAGAGGATGTTCGTGTTAAGTTTTATGAAAGTCCTCAGGCATTCTTGGGAGGATTAATATGTGGCACCAACCTTAACCTCAGACCCATTACTACAAAAATAGATTCACTTCATCCTTAATCTCAGTGGACATTTGATGAACACAGTTTTGCTGCTTGTTTTTATGCAAAACTCACAATTACGGAAATAACTGTATCAACCAACAGCTTCTTACCCATCATCTCGGCTCCTTCTTAAAGATACAGTGCTGCTAGGAGCCATTTCAGCCACTTCACTGACTGATTTCAAGGACTTCATAGAACCCAACCTGCTTACTCTTAAAGACTCTTGCGATGGAAGGATAAATGACAACATTAGATAATATTTGTTTTTTTTATCATTTCTTTTCAAATTTTAGAGTTTGTCACTTCCTGCAGCTTTGTAGGTTAAAGGTCTGAACACTGATAAGCACTATAAAGGGCTTCTTTGTCAGCTACTTGTTTGGATGGGTATGATTGACAATGTCCAGAATGGTAGACACTGTAACTGTCAGTTGCTCTGCAAATGCCAAATGTTGAAACTTTCCCAGATATACAACCTTCTCTCTCTATCTCTGAGGCAGCAGATTCGGGGCTCCTTTGAACCACAGCAGGTGATAAGACCCCACGCAGACCCTGAGAGGTTGGACCTGCTTTCACTATCAGATTACAACAAGAAGCTGTTCAGAAAAAATCTTCTCTGCTTTACCTCAAACAGTAATATTATGTAGGCTTTTTAATCCTTGAAAAAAATGTAAAAACAGTCTTAAATACACTAAAGTTTTAGCTGTTAAGGAACAGGAAGCAAGGGACAAAGTCAGCGGTAATACGCCAATGGAAATCAGATATAATCAAAATTACAACCCAAAGGCACTTAGGGTGACAAGGGAAAAGAAATGGTCATAACAAAATTGTGTTTAACGCTCAGTCAACTCTAATTTCCGTCATATAATATGACTGTATTATCGGGAATTAATCTTTCACCCATAATCTCTTACTGTTTTTCCCATCCCACTGTTTTATGGGATCAGACTTCTTTTATCCTGACCACAGTGATTAAAAATTCATTTTGACACACTATTACACTCTTGTCTTTTTATACTGCTAATATTACCGACTCGTCACATTTTATCACCAGTCTTTCTGCCATGGAAACAAGTGGGGAAATTAAAGGAAAGGGGACGGGATAATGATCACAAATTGAGCAAAGCCACAGTGGTTCCTCTCTGTTATTACATTATCAAACTGACATCGCACTAAGCATGAAATCTGGCCAAGGTCAGTGAGAGGGGAGAACAGATCTCCCTCCAGCAGTGATAAAAACATCCATTCTCAAAACTGTAACAGAGAGTAATGAAAGCTTAATTTCCATATACTTTACTGCTGGCCAGTTAAGTGCCTGTTCTTCTCGGTTTAAGTGGATTTAATATCAATGTTTATGGTCCCATACTGTCCGATATATTGCTTTTTGTGTTTAGAGGCTGTGATTAGCTAGATGTTTGCAGTAATGGCTCCCCTGGGGCTGTGATAGTGCATTAATCTGATGAGAGAGGAATGAGAGTCCATTGGTTAGAAACCAAAGTGACCATCTGTACAACAAAAACATTTACTCTCCATGGAATGATAACTTTTAAGGTCATCAGTAATGGTTTAGTAAATTTTGTCAGAGAGCATAACACAGAAAAACAGAACAAAACTTAAGTGAGAGCAGACGGAGAACAACTCTATAACTCCAGTTTGGGAGAAGTCCCACAGGTCAAGCAAAAAACCCTCAATGGGATGATATGACAGCTGATTGGCTGCTTTTAACTTCTGCTCCCATAGAAACAGCCATGGAGAAGATTGTAGTACTTTGCACAAAAAGGTTGATCAAGACCTTAGACGCATTCTGTGTGATTGATCAGTATTTTTAAACAGATTCTTGCATCCTAAGAAAGGAAGAAACTAATTTTAAAAAAATACTATAAGATACAATATAATACAATACAGGACAATTTCCCCCAATTGTCCATTGAGGAGAGTACAATTTAGAGCATCATACTAGATGTAAGCGAGAAATGACGGCTCATAAAGAAAAATATTGTCCTGGTCATTCTTTCTGAAACCAAAGGAGAACTATAAAAGCACTCAGAGAGCGCAGACCTCTGCCAAGCAGCTTCGGTCCACTTTGGCGAAAATGGTCCTATCGGGCAATGTTAAAGAATCCTTTAAAAAATTCCTGGATCCAGACGGTGATCCGGTTACCCCCAAAATTTAATCAGTTCTTCCATATCCCATTTCCAACAATTCCTGAAAATTTAATCCAAATCCGTTCAGAACTTTTCAAGTTACATTGAACCCAAACAAACAGACAAACAGACAGACAGACAGATAAACGCCGGCAAAAACATAACCTCCTTGGTGGAGGTAATTACCAGGCAGATAGGGTAACAATGCCTCAAGTAACAAGTGTTTATCATATTGTGCGGCACTCGCAACTATAAGAAGCAGCAAACTTGTAGCCTGCAAAAGTAAACATGAACAAGCTCCACAAAAGCAAACTGTCCCATAAAAACTACAAAATTTTGTCTGCCTTTGATGACTGTAGTTTATTCCTTGGAAAATAAAAATAAAATAACTCGAACCATATGTTTGGTTAGATCTGTTGACGTAAATAAAAATGAAAATATGCTATAAAATAATACATATGGAGAATCTACAGTACTATAGGTCAAATTACTGTTGAAAGGGTAAGGATAGTAGAGTAGGGGATACAATAAAACACTTTTTGTGCCCTTCATACATTTTTTTTTTCTCACGTGCAACACACTCTCCTCTATCTTTTATTCATTTTCACCTCTTTACAAAAAACCTGGCAGGCTTTCATCTCACATTTGTCAGAATGGAGCAAGCACACTGTCAGGCTTTTAACAACCTTGATGTGAACTATCAGGCAGCTTTACAAGGTCAAAAATTTGCATTGGCAAGATTCCTTGCCAGTGCTGACTTCTAAAAAACAGAGTGAAGAAAAGACTACCAAATTAGTTTTATAACTCCCTCTAAATTTCTAAACTTCATAAATCAATGAAGTCTGCACATGAATAGCCTTAATATATCACCCTCTTTGCGGGTATACATATTGAATTTCATTCTGAACTGGAAATTTGATTGGATAACACACACACACACAAACCCACACACACACACATACATACAATTTGCAAAAAGGAGAAAGTCGCATGGAGTATAAAAACACTTTAGTATACTGAACATAATCTGTAACAGTCAGTCGTCCAACTTTTAGAGAAACTTGCCAAAGTTGCTCCACATGGGGATATGGGGTTTACTTCAAACACTAAAATAGACTGACATGTAGGCAACATTTTAGTTCAACTGTCTGCTGTCTTCACTTTTTCACCTTGACACATCCTGTACAGCCCTTATCTTCTGTTTCTATCTGCATCAAGACAATGCACTTAATTTAACATTTGTCATGAAATAACTTTAAAATAAGAAAAACATAACATAACATAACATAACATAACATAACATAACTTTAAAAAAAGAAAAACAGCTCCTTGAGTAAGCCCTTTTTCCCAGGTGATTTGACATATAAGAGCAAAGCAGAGTTTAAATTATAGTTTATGGTGGCTACAATCATTCTAAAGGCTTCTATCTAAAGCACTGTCTGTCCCACAGTTGTGTCTTATTGGAACTCCTTAATACAACAGTCATGGTAAATGTCATAGGTAATAACCTAGCTTTGACTACAATTGAGAAGAAAGACTTTTAGCCTCCTTACCACAACAAATAAACCACAAGATCCACAGCCAGGTTAGTGTCATACAACAGGCTTGACATTTTGTGCGGCTCTCAGTGAATACTGAGTCCCCCGCTGGCATGATATCAGTAATCTGGCATTCTGGGAGAGGCTTTCACAGGCACAGAGAGCTGCTTTTGATGCTGCTCACCCTGAGGTTACATTAAGCTGCTTTTATGCACCAAGAGGACAGAGTACAGTACAGGGGAGAGGAAAGTCGAAAAAGAGGAGGGGGGAAGTGCAGCATAAGAAGCACTAAAAAAAGTAAAGCAAAACCCCGGAGATGCAGTTGCCCAGGAGTGTGGGGAGGGCAGATTACTGCTGAATCAGCTGAGGTGGAAACAGGGCGGTTGAAATGTGGGACTCACCGAACCAGAAATGCTCTGATGTCTGTAAATCATGCTGTACAGACAAAGGTGTAATATATCTGAAAGATATGAGGCAATTCTGTGCAAGGATGCAGCTTTGTAATGCCGTCAGGTGTCTGTCAACCAAAAAAAAAAAAGTCACTCTCACAGTCTGGGATTTTTACTGAGTAGTGTGAATAGCAGATGTATTTCTCCTGTGTCGAGTGTCATCTTACAGAGCTTCCACTTCAGTGTTTGTGTGTAGCCTCTGTTTTATTTCCAATGTCTAGCTCTCCCCTCTGGTTTTTGTTGTATACACAGACAGATATATTATTAATTCATGGCAGCAGACAAAACAGCACCTTTCCGGTTGTGATAAAATGTTAAGAGCTGACTTTGAACATCCTCTCCTTGGTCGTGGCACTGAAAAGTAACTGGAACAACTGACAGAATTATTCAATTCAACCTAAAAACAGCACAAACCTCCACTTTAAAAACAACACGTGAAGCTACAAAGGTGTCAGTTTTAACAAGAATCGCAGGCATATTTTTGTACATTGCATTAAACTGTTATCTCCTGTTTATGAGGGTGCAATCTAAATCTCTTTTATGTTTCACCTATTGCAACCAGCTAGGATTCTAATGGACTAGTGCGTGCCACAGTTATCTTTTATTATGATCCAGTATGTGTCAGCTGAATAGTAACAGCCCTCCCTCTGTTATAATGTGGCAATAACAGCATGCCATAAAATTCCCCCTGATGTTATTTAATTTCTGTAATGAAAAAGTTCAAAAATATTCTTCTCAAGGTCCTGGTTTGCTTTATGAAATATTCATGTAATATTTTCCTTTAATCATCTGCACAAAAACAATAACATAAAAAGAGTCCCATGAAGAGACATGACTCATTTGCACATTTTCTAATGAATATAATTATTGTTTTATAATGAGATTTTTTTTGGAGGGGGGTCTTCAGCAGTCCATCAAAACAGAGAGAGTGTTTTGTTGTTTTGTATTTGAATCACAGAGACACCGAAACAATTACCAAGTCATTTCAGGGAGAGATGATCTTTCAGAAAATCCAGTAATGTATTGGGGAGACAGTGAGGACAAGTGCTGAGAGATGAGACGAGCCACAAAGGAAGAAGAAAGAAAGCAGAACCGTTCTTCATCTCTGTACTGTGTGAAAATCATACATGAAAGGCCATATATGCTGGAGATACTGGAAGCTTCTTTCTTTTCCATAAAATAGATGTTTCAATTGAAACCAAGTGAAAGCTATGAACCTGTATTGATTGAACCTATTCAATTCACTTCAGTCATTGTGTAGATAACGAGGGTAAAACAGCCTTCAGAAAACTGGAACACAGATGGAACAAAATTGGTGGCAGACTGCAGCACAGTGTCGGCCTGCAGCAGAAACAGACAATGGACTGAATGTTAAAAAGGAAGGTAGTAATAGGCCTGACCTCAGTGAAGTTTAAAAAAATGTACAAATAGTTTAATTTTAGGCCCATGAGGACAAAACATTTTGATACGGAGTATTTATTTTACTCCCAAGATTGAAAGGTTTTAACTGTTAATAGAAAAGTTCAGTAGTTGGGAGAGTTATTGTGGTTCTTTCTAAATGTGCTATAGAATCTTATTATTGGTATGAAATGTATGAAAAATAGAGCTGTTATAGCAGGGAGATGCAGCCACAGCGTAGCACACACACGCGGCTGGTTTGAAAACTGTAGCATCTTTAGCTGGAACTGGCAAGCATGTTAGCCAAACACATCAAGTTTGAAACTGCTGTCAGTATTACGTAACATAATGTATATAACCAAGGCTTTTTCTCATACTGGATTAATGCTTTGTCTCTGTAAATAACATAACATTGTATTTTTATACCAGTCTACCCACCTCATACCTACAAAAAAAGGGAGAGACTGTTGTGTACTTTGTTGACAAATGTCTGTGGTCATCCTTTCATACAAATATATGACATTTGAAGAGTGCAGGAAAAACCATTGATAAGTTAAAGTCAAAAAGGTGTCCAGGTGCCATGAGGGTCCTGCAGAGCTGAGATATAGTCAACAAAGGGCTATAATATCTGTCTGAACCTGGAGGTTTTCCCCAGCATCTCATACAATTTTTTCTCCAAATATATAGTACTAGAAAGCTCCATTAGCCATGCCTCAAAGCTGTGAGAAGTCTTCTGTTCCAGACATTTATTTTCTTTTTCTTTGCAATTATCTTTCCGTATTGGATTGAAAACGTTTTCCAGGGGATCAGACTATCCAGCTTTTAGCAGAGCAAAACCATGGTCCAAAACTTTTTGAGCTTGGGGCAAAATCAAAACATATGAGCCAATGTTCCATCAAATTGTTTACATTGAATGTACTGTGGTGATGAGGATGGTTAAGATGATTGTAGTTTGTTGCACGAGTAGTTGGGTCTATGTATGACTTCATACTGAATTAATTGATGTCTTAAATTCTTAAATTTATTGAACTGGAGTGCTCTGAGGGGATTCAACCCACAAATCTTCTGAGAAATCTGCACCTAACTCTTTCTCCCAGGACACCTTCAGGGGTTGAGCAGATGGAGCAATCCCATCTGAGAGCACAGTAACAAATTTAGACACTAGCTTTTAGCCTCAGGTTTATCAATTAATAGGAGATAAAATCTAGCAGGGGAAGTAAAGCATAACAATGAATTTTGATCTAGATGCTGCCTTTTTGAAAAAAAAAAATGATCTGAAAGGTTTCAGATCAATTTGAAAATTGATATGATGATGCAAGGCTATGATATTTAATTTTTTTAAGACATCAAACCCGAACATCAAAAACATGATGAGGCGTTCTCATCAGGCACTGGGAAGACAAACTGTGATGGACTTGGATAAACCCTATTTCTGGAACATTTTTTTTCACTGGATTAATTATCTCACAGCAAGAGTCTTACCAAGCCAGAATTCATCCTCCAAGTTTCCAAAGCCAACCCGATAATCACTCCACTTCCTGGAGAAGTCTGTAAGGCCGTTCTGACGACGCTGGAATACCTAACAGATCAGAAAAATTAAAGTGTCTCAGAGATACTGTGATCAAAATCACCCTCAGTGTTTCATGTGATCAAATGAGGTCCAATTTTTCTCTCTTGCTTTTCTTCTCCTTTCTGAACTTAAGTGACACAGTTTTTTCAGATTGCAGATGTCACAACAAGAGGGTTTTTATCTTCATCACAGAACTCACAATCCAGCCTCCTTCATCAGTGGTCATGTCGCAGAACACCTGCACGCCCTGGCTGGGGTCTCTGTTGACATAAATGGTGTAGACACCACTCAGATTCTCTCCATTCAGCAGGTGTTGGGCACAATTCTGAGGTGTTGCAAACAGACGACTCCCTAGAGAGGAGCAGAGGAGGAGTGAGGAGAAAAAGAACTGTATGATTTCCTCTTTTCATTTCCTTTCTTCAAATCAAATGATCCAGTAACAGAGAATTGTGTTGACTGCATAGATTCAACTTAATACTCTCCCAGCTGGCAACATTTATGATGTTTTTTTAAGCTGCAGTTATTCACATTTTATATAAAAACCTCTTTTTTTTGGTGTTCTCAAATGCTATAATAAATGAGTTCCTTTAAGTAATGAGCCAACAGAGATTTAATAAGAAACACTGCGAAAGCTCTAGGGAGCACTTAAGCATATTTTAGCTCATTGTTTTGTTTTTATGGCGCATAACTGTATGATATTGTTTTCTTTTACTGCTGGTCCAATTCCAGCACCAAGTGGAAGAAGCATAGAGTAACAGCAGAGAGTAGTTTAGAGGGAGATTTTGGATTTACTATACATTATGTAAAGAAGACTGGCTGAGCTGTGTATGTAGGGAGTTACAATCACCTGAACAGAGGAGAAAAGAAATTAAATTTTCATAAAATAAACTGTAACTAAGAGATTCTGAATTAAATCTTGTAAACTTCTTTCACAACAGGTAAGAGCTAAATAAGCTATGCAATATGGCATTTAAAGGTTGCACACTAATAAACCAGTAATGTACCTCTAAAGTATATGTGTGAGGACTTCAGGACAACTAGTGGAACCTGAACACACAAAACTAAAGCCCACAGATTCTTTACGTTTTTATTTGGTCAGATTTTTCATATACACCATACACCAGATCAGACATAACAATATTTCCACCTGCCTAATGTTGTGCTGTTCCCCCTCATCCTTCTACACGACAAGCTGTGATGCACTGTGCATTCTAATACCTTTATATCAGAACCGGTATTACGTTTTTCAGCAATTTCAGTAACAGTAGCTCGTCTGTTAATCAGACCACACGAGCCAGCCCTCACTCCTCACATGCATCAGTGAGCCTTGGCTGCCTATGACCCTGTTGCCTGTTCATCACTGTTCCTTCTTTGAACCACTTTTGATAGATACTGACCACTGCAGCCCGGGGACACCCCACAAGAGCAGCAGTTTTGGAGATTTTGGAGGAGCTGCAGTTTGGCCCTTGTCAAACTCGCTCAAATCCTTACACGGCTTTGGGGACAAATGTTTACTTGCTGCCTAATATATCCCACACACTAATAGAGGCCATAATGAAGAGATAATCATTCACTTCCCCGGTCAGCTGTTACAGTGCTATGCCTGATTAATGTATATTTAATCATAAACCTTTTCAATCTTCATTTATTACAGTCTTTATTTTTCATCAAATTAATAAACCATTTCCCTTTAATTTTGTATATACATCTTTTTTTTTTTTTTTAATTATTTTGAATGAATGCTTTGGCAATAATGCCTTGCATTAATTCCAATAAACTTCTTTAAATTGTAAATTGTGAAAACTGTATAATTGTTGAGGTGTGACTGAGACCATTCAATCAGGGCTGCTGCACACTATTGAAAATCAACTATTGAACTTTCAAAGAACTTTTACAGACCCAAACAACAGAAAATACGTACACTTTATGAACTGCAGAGTACTGGATCCTCTTCGATTTCTTGTGGAGCTCAAAAGCTTCTTACATGTCTTGCAATCCTTGTCTGTCTCTGCTGACAATTCCTTGTTCATTTAATCTAAAAGCTGGATTTTCTTGGACTTCTTTCTCCATCCTCTTATGTCTGTTTTCTGCTATTTGAGGTTTCTGAGTTAAATAATGTGAATAGTCACTTGAACAGGCAAAGTAAAAATAAAAATAATAAAAAGCTAATTTGAGGGTGAATTTTTAATCAAAATAAAATATTAAAACATGTCTCCATCAAAGGGCCATTCAGATTTAAGACTCCTTACTGGTATAAATAAGACTTTTGAAGACATTTATTGACACTCAGTTTTAAAAACCAAATTCAAGACTTTTAAAGGATCTGTGTGGACCCTGATTTTAGGGCAGCATCAGAAATAGCTATCAAAATGTGCAAATATCCAAATACATGGTATGCTCAATGAAAAATTATGCATCATTTGTGTTAACTGGATGTTTACACAAACATCTGCTTAATTGGAAGTCATCTCAATCAACTTTTTAGGGTGACAGTATTCCAGTTGTGTGTTTCTAATTTGTCCTGCTGCCTCTGAATAGTCTAAATACCAGAACAGTCATTAAATGAATGAAAGGAAACCTGGCATCAAGCAAAGCTCTCATTAGCGACCTTCTACTGCTGTGTCCACCTGGCTGAAATGACAGATATTGGTATTCATTCCTGGCTTGCACACATAAATTCCAGGTGATTAGCAGCTTCATGATGCTTCCTAGCCTCATCTGACTGACACTTTCTGACATCTAATTATACTGTGAGCACATTAGATTACAGGCTGTAGGAGTGAAGACAGCCACACTGCAGGTGCAGCCTAATGGGAAGTCTCTCTCATGATGAATGAAAAGGAGATGTAAATTGTGCCTGTTGTCAAATACACTATAAATGTGCACCTGTAGGTAAAGGGACTGTGTCCTGCTTTGAATGTGTGTACTGTACCTGTCGTGAAGGTGGTGGAGACTACAGCACTGGTGTCTAGTCCTCTGGCAGCCTGGAGCTTCACAGTGTACTCTGCTGTCTCAGCCAGCCCCTCCAACCGTATCCATGTGTCCTCTGCATCCAGGATCAGCTCCTAATGCACCCAAGAACACACACACTAATTCAGAGAGAGCAAATTAAATAAAATAACAAGTTAAACAAGATCACACGAAAGAGTTACCCACTATAAGAGATATATTTTATTGTGTGTTCAGCATAAACCTTAGGGAAGAAATGAATTATGTGGAAATCTCCACAAGTCATTAATAAAGCACTGAATTGACTTTATGAGTGATAAGATAAGACTCGTGGCAACACAGAGGAAACCCTCCAGCTACTTTTTTTTCCATTTACATTTCCATATAATTTTATTTATTTAATCTTATTCTCTATTTTTGACATTTACCTTTATTTTTATTTTGTTTTGATTTTTACCTCCTTGTACAAGAGAAAACAACTGCCGGAGTCAAATTCCTTGTATGTGTTGCATACTTGGTAATAAAAAAACGATTCTGATTCTGAAAATATATGATGGCTTTCTTTTAGTTACTGCAGGGACATATTCTACATTCAGCACCATGAAGTGGTACATTTTATTTGGACAACATACTAGACAATTTTCAAATCTTATTTGATTTAAAAAACTCTGGAGACAACAGAAAAAGGGACAGTTTCAATTTATACTTTAACCTATAGACCCTAAAATGGACAAATTAGATCAGAGATGGGCAACACTGGTGACCATGTGGGCAAAATTAAAACCTTCAGAGGGCCATATTATAGCAATTGTCTCAATGAGACAATCAAGAATAACTATAATATAACAAAAGAACCAACATTAATATTGCTGAGCAGAACCTTATATCTCCATTTAGCACGATTTTCATTTTTTTTTCCATAGATCAGCCCTTTTGGTCACCCTTAACGGCTGTAAGTGTGTTTTATTATTTCTAAACCAATTCAAAGAATAAAAACATTTACCAAATATAATAATGCAGAGTTTATTAAAAAATACATTTTTTGATGCAAGTTTCACCCCAACAGCAAAAGTATTTATATTTTATTAGAATTTATGATGCAAACATTATTATTTCAAGCTCAAAAGCAATATGTAATTTATATTTGGTGATCTAAACATGAATTTAAAGCCAATTGGTTTCTTTTATGCAATTAACTGGTTATTTAAGTGCATTTCGAAATGTTTTATAAATAAAAAAAAAAAGTGGGGAGGAGGGCAGCATGTGGCCCAGTTGTCCACCCCTGCATTAGATGATCTGGCCAGACCACGAGACCACACACCTGAGCACAAGCAAGAGATCATACAGAAACTCATGGAGAGGATTTGTTGATCAGAACACTACAGTTGATGAACTGCTTGACCACAGTTTATGATATAAAAATGTATCAGTGGTTTGTGTTCTTTTTGTCTTTTACTAAATGTAATTATACTTTGGTACCCTGACCAATCAACACCTCATCTGGCTATTCTGGTGTGATTTCTGTTTTGTAACAAAAACAAAAAATGGGACAATATTATGAGGGAACTCCTGGCTGAGGAGAAGTTTATAAGTGCATTTGTGTTTGTTATTTTATGTCTTGGTTGGTAAGGTGCAAGTCAGTAATATTGTTGGTTATGCTTCCTGGTCTGTTCTCTCTCATTGGCTTCTCTGGGTATTCACACATAGATGGCTGGACCTAAACATTATCAAGCATTTTTTTCAAATACTTGATGTTAAATTGAAGGGGCTCCAACCTCATAGGGAACAGTAAGATAGCTGTACCAACATCACACACTTGGTCACTCCCCTGAGCACTAAAAGGGGGAAATCGGGTCAAAATGTGGTCATAACACTATCAAATAAGTGGCCAGCTCAAGAGATGAGTTACCATTCACATGACTGCAGAACAAACCCAGCTATCAGTGTTTTTAAATATTTAACTGGACATACAGTTGGAGAAAAGCTGAGGAGATGTGAGGGGGAAGGAGGAGGGGAAGAACTTGAAGAGGAAGAGACAGAAGACTCTAATCGGACAGCCAGGCTGAGAAGCAATCAGGAAAGAAAACAAAAAGTTGGTGAAAAAATTATGACAGCCAAGTACAGTGACTCCACTCCGGTTTTGACAAATCCTCTTTTATTGAGCCCGTCTCTTTGACCGCCTTTGAGAGTCCTTTCTATGACACCACTGCTTAAATGAGAAATGAATCTTTGCTGAATTGCTGAACAGAAATGTGCCCACACTATCTGTCTGTATGTCATTCAGAGCTCATGTGCATGTGTGCTACGGTTTGCCCTGGATACACATTAAATATGAACAAGTCAAAATGAAATATTCAACCAGTTTGGAGAAAAAGAATCACACATTTCCAGGCAATGTGTCCACTTGAATTATGCAGTGAAGCATCTGGTAAATGGTGTCTCTGTCTCTGACAGTTTCCCTCCAGGTTTTCAGGGTCAAGATAAGATTTTATTGCTAGTGAAACAGCATCTTGTTATCAAGGAGAATTCATACCTTCACTATCGATTGTCTGTGGGGAGTGAAAGGGGATGAATGTTGTCTGTGTGTGTTTTTGTCTGTGTTTGTCTGTGTGTGAATATAGAGATCTTTATCACACCAGACACAAAACATGACTGGCAGTGATGCATGCGTTAATACACTATTAGGTAAATCCTAATCAGAAAAGGGGCTTATCTCACAGCTACATTGTGTAAATTATGAAGTCAATTATCTCCGTCTGTAAGGCACTGCTTATATATTCAGGCAGGGTGGACATCAAGTGGAGACAACCAGAAAACATTCTCCTAAGTACTACTCCAGTCTAAGGCTGGAATGATCGTTTTCTCTTTGAGCATGAGCGGTATGACTCATTTGTTGTTGAATGATGTGAATTTCAAATATGACACTTGTTGAAGGAACTCACCACAGTAAATGGAGAATTTAATATCATCTGAAAGGCCATGATCAAAGGTGCTGAGAGGAATGAAAAGTGGAAGTTATTTCAAATGCTTCACCTTTGTTGAGAGGATCTTAAGGCATTCAGTCCATGCTTCATAGAACCGAGCAGTAAAATGAGACATAACTGTATCCAATCAACAAGCAATGAACACAGAGAACTCAAACAACAGTGACAAAGTTATGACATTGTTATCAGACAAGAACAACATTTGATTTTAGACACTGATGAAAAACTGTAGTTAAGACAATTACTCCTCATGTTGTTTTTTAGTCCTGATTTACTTAATCTAAAATCAATTTAGTCTAAATCCAGTTTTTATTGTTTCTGGACAGTTTTAGGT
This sequence comes from Cetoscarus ocellatus, assembly GCA_037902135.1. Lineage (NCBI taxonomy): Eukaryota > Metazoa > Chordata > Actinopteri > Labriformes > Labridae > Cetoscarus > Cetoscarus ocellatus. The sequence goes on along the minus strand of JBAMNC010000327.1, from coordinate 800,009 downwards.
TTCCAGTGTTTTGTTCCAAAAGTTAGCTTTGGCTGTAAAAACAAAAATCTAAACTACCACCTGGTAATTTAATACGTCATCCAGGTATACAATAACCTTGCAGTACAGATGGACCTGCCTGATTCATTGTCTGAAATCATGCAAGTCCATCTCGCCAATCTCCTACAACTTCACTTGGCTAAAAGCTAAACGGCTCAGTCAGGGAAGAGAGGTGGAAACTGAAGACGTGACGACAGTGGGAAGTGACTGCATGTTTGAAAACTATGGCGCGTTCTGAAGCGGTCTCTCCGTGGATGCGGCAGTATCTGTGATTTTATAAGAAATGGACTCAATTTCTTCTTTAAAAGAGAAGCAAAGAACGTCACTTAAATATTTTCTTATGGGAAATGATATTTTTGCTCTGCTCCTGATTGGTTTTGTTGAGGGTTTGATCTACCAACTGGCTCCTCTGGTCATGAAAAAGATGGGAAGGACTCCAAACCCCACTGTGATAATCATGTCTCCAGTGGTTGCTCTCAGGGGATCACTGCTGGGAAACTGGGAGAGAATATGAAAATCCTCCACGGATGATGCCGGTTAGTCTAAGGTAGTCACGGTTACTCAATGATATCTGGCAAAATATGCTCTCCTCAGAAGGAGATCTTGGTGGGGATTGCTGTTGATGAGGTTCATGTCACATAAGTAGTAAATGATACATCTGTGTGGTATAATTTCATGTAAGACGATAGTCTAAGGACTGAAATGTAGTGTAAGCTAACGGCTGACAACAGGGTCTAGCTGCTACGTAAAACTGTGGCTTGATGTGCATTGGTCTGTGATGAGTGTGACTAGCAGACCAATCGTCCAATCACCAGCTGAAGTTGCTTTTGAAGGTTCTGCCCCTGGAAACACTTTTGAATGGGCTCATCTCCAGATGGACTGGTGAAATATTTCAGTGACGGACATATGGAACTGTCTGTCTGATGTGTCAGGTTAGGTATATAACTGCTGGACAGTGAAAGCACACAGGTGGATCAAGAGGCAGGGCTAAGGTGCTTTCTGTGTGATAAGTACATATCGTCACTGTGACCTTGACAATGTGCCTCAAGAATGTATTTAATTTCCACTGAGTCAGAGAGGCAATTTTGTGAATAGTTCAAGCAAACCGCTGAAAACATTCTTATGATACAGTGGTAACAAGCAAGCAAGGTATGAATATGAGAACCATGTGACCTTGACTTTTGCCATTGACCTCTAAAATGTCATTAGGTCATTCCTGAGTCGAAGTGGACATATTTGCAGAGATTTTATTAAACCACTTTGAGTGTCAGAGTACTTTATCATTAAAAATGGCCTGGGTAGCTAATGGACAGACAACCAAAAGACATAATACCTGCAGCCCTGACTTTCACTGGCACAAAGGCAAAAAAAGTCACCTTTCTGTCAGCTCATATTCAACCCACATCATCATAAACTCTGCAGGGAACATGCATTAAACTCTCACATAACAAACACACTTGGAGCTTGTGTGCTGGGAAAACCTATGTAGAACTCCAGTGGAACCTCAGATGCTTACTGGAAAGGCTTGTAATGGATCTGTGCTTTGCTCTTTCAGTTGCATTAGGCTATTAAATTTTCCACAATAATATAATGTTTTCCACTGCCACTATTTTCAGTCTCTGAAGAGGGGTGATAATTATGTTATGCCTAACCTGACACGGTCAGTCTCACTGAGTAATACTACAGTTTACTTTAAGTGATAGACCAATTTTTTCATCTTGGCTCAACATCTGAAGAAATATATATTTTTAGGTTTCTTTGATATTTATTTGTTCTTTAAAACTAGAGCCAATAATCATGAAAAATGAAAAAACACTCAACTGTGAGTACTGCTACAGTTTAATTTAAGTGATAGACCTTTTTTTCATCTTGGCTGAACATTAAAAGAAATATATATTCTTAGGCTTCTTTGCTATTTATTTGTTCTTTGAAATTAGAGTAATCATGAAGAATGGAAAAACACTCAACAGACCAGACAACAAGGCACAGTGATGAAACAAGAAATAGAGCTAAAGAAAAAAAAAAAGACTTCATTGTTACAGCTTTGGACCAGAACTGTTTAACCTTGCAGTGCAGATGGACCTGCCTGATTCATTGTCTGTAATCACGCAGATCCATCTGGCCAAGCTCCAATCTCTAATGACTTTATCGGCCAAAAGCTGGACAGCCCAGTCACGGAAGAGAGGCGGAAACTGACAATGTGATGACAGCAGGAAGTGACTGCATGTTTGAAAACAATGGCGGCTTCTGAAGTGCTCTCCGTGGCTGTGGTTTTATAAGAAATGGACTCAATTTCTTCTTTAGAAAAGAGCAAAGAACATCACTTAAAGTTTTTCTTACAGGGAATCATGTTTTTGCTCTTCTCCGGGCCAGGGATCACCGCTGGGAAGCTGGACAATGCTGGTTAGTCTATGGTAGCCCAGGGTCATGGTTACTCAATACCTGGTGAAAAATGCTCGCCTCAGAAGTTTACAGGGAGATCTTGGTGACTGAGTGTGACTGGCAGAACGATAGTCCAATCACCAGCTGCAGTTGTTTTTGAAAGTTCTGCCCTCTGAAACATTTTCTATGAGCTAACCAGCTAAGTTGCTGTCAGGGCACTACAATGGAAGAAGTTCTCATATATCCAAAATGTGAATTTGTTCTCTAGCTCAGCAACACAAAGTGCAAGACAATTTTGTCTTTTTTTGTATGCTAGACAAGCAAGCTTTGTTCATTAATGGGTTATACAAGGAGGAGAAGTTGGTAGGAAAGCTAATGTGCTGTAAATGTTTTAAACATCTCTATGTGACTGATGGCCAGTATGACAAGCTGCCTTTGACAACACATTAAAAAACACATTTTTAATGCATGGATCAATAGTTTTTTTTGGTTGGTTTATAATAAAGATATGAAGAACCAGCATGAATTTAAACATCATTAAATATGAATCCCTCTCTTTAGGAGACTTATTTGTACTATCTGTTTATGTATTACACAGATACGTACAGTAAGAGGAAAATACATTCTTTTTTTTTTTTTTTTTACTTAAAATGCAAATAAATGCAGTGTCTTGGAAATGGCACATCAATTTAAAATAAATATCAGTCCTATTTTGAAAATGTTATGTCATAAGCAATATATTTCCTTGGAAACAAACAATACTTTTCAAATCCAGGGAGACAAAGCATGACCAGAAAACAATCTAAATAAAATAAATGAATTTAACAATGTAGTCTTCAGTATTTTTGCTGCAAAAACAAAAGCAGAAGGTTAATATGATCTGTTCCTGTGGCATTCTTTGTGCATGAGTGACACCCTATGGTCAACCTCTTAGTAGAACAGCATGTTTAAGGTCAGTGTGTGAGAGTGTTTGTAAAAATGGGAAAATGCATCAGTTAAAGAGAGTGTGAGATCCTGGCAGTTTATAAGATCATGACACTACAGTGGCCATCAGAGGGGATACTCTATGTGTTTGTTAGATACCTAATTGCCAATAAAAGAGAGGCTTTTGCAGAGCATCATGGGAAATGGTTCAGTTAAATTGGTTTACAGGCGTGGTAGGACACACACAGCTCCTTCTAATGTGCTTTATTACTATTACCAAGCCACATGAAAAGTTTAATCAAAATAAACAATGTCTCTACTGAGACGCATTAAAGTGATATCTCTATTAGACAGGCAATTTAACCACCCATCTCCCTTGTGTGTGTATCAGCCTGTGAGGGTTTCTGTGTTCCCATCCATTACACACTCTACGGCGAGGGATTAGACGACTGAAAGATTAATTTGAATTTTGAAGTGTTTGTCAGAAAGTTGTAAATCTGCTATAAGTTTCCTGAACATTTCTCAATTCCGATATGAAAAGCTGATTAATGAAGGAACATTTGCTGTGCAGCAGAAGTCTGAGGAGGGGATTCAACATGTCCGGATACAATACCAGCAGGATTAAGTTGCTATTTTCAGGTGTGTGGATTACCAAAAGTACAGTTTATCTCTTTGACACCACTTTGCAACCGTAGCACAGATACTAAACTGGATTTCTAAAACCACTCAAGATCAAAACACAGTCTGTCGCAGCAGATAAAAAAGTCCAACGGATGAAAGTAAAAGATAGACCCATGTGTTAGTGCATCTGATTTTGTGTGTCTGCTAGCAACAGCCTTGAGACACAACAGTTCAGTGTGTGTGTGAGTCTGTGTTACATACTTTACGGCTGCCATCGGTTGTCTTGTAGGTGAGCATGTAGTTGTCAATTTCAGCAATTGGCGGTTGCCAAGAGATGAGAGCACTGCGATGATTCACTTCACTGGCCGTCAGGTTCAGGGGAGCGTCCATGGCTGCCAAAAAGAGAAAGGGATTCAAGCTCTAAGATTGATCTAGTAGCAAGCAAAGAATGTTTTCATTTAATTTCCTACATCTACACAATGTGGAATCTTTTCAAACTTTCTACCTTTGCAGAAAGGACACAAAGGATGTCTGCCTTTTGTCTCTGTCACAATTGCTAGACTGTGTGTGAAAAAAACTTTGTGTTCATTGTAAAAGCAGTGCTGATAAAGAAAACAGTCATTGAGAAAGTCATTGAGACACTGAAACTGTGCATCTATCCTTCAATAACAGTATTCTATCTGTCGGGGCAGTATCAAAGGTGTTACAAAGGTGACAGGGAGGGATGCAGAGTCACTGGGGGAGTGCAGTATTTTTCTTTTTTTGTTTTTTTTGTCTGTCTGTCTGTCTGTGTTAGTGTCTGCATTTGTGTGTATGAGAAAGTTGTGGCACACTGCAAATATATTCGGTTATTAATGTGTATGCTCGAAAATTGATCAAGTTTGACTTTTCGGGGGAAAAAGTGATGGCTCTAATGCTCAGTCTTCATGAAATCAGTGTGAATGTCTTCAGGTGCAATGACAGCTATGTCTGGCCACGCTTCAATGATTACTGCCTATCATTTAACCCCATAGGTCTGACGGTTTACCTGTCATAGATCTCCAAGAGGAATGATTTCTTCGTTGATAAAAAACTCAATGGTCTCTTCCTCCCAGTGCTGAGTTTGAAGTTTCAGTGAATGCAACCATGTTTTTTTCAGTGTCAGTTCATAACGCACTGGTTCAGGCAGCCAACTAATATGCTTGATGGAGCAGAAACTGGATAAAACCTGTGACTAGATGAAAAACTGAAATTGACAATTGATAACAGAGAAAGGGAGCCAACATCTGTGTGAACAGATTTTCAGAGTTTTGGGATGGATACCATGTACAATTTGAAGAACAGTTACATATAAACATGGATGCAAATACAATAATCTATGATTTTACCAATTTTTCAGCACTTTAAATGTATACACTTTTAAATGGCTTGAAAGAAGTGCACACGCCTGCCTTGCAGGGGATTTCTGTTTCTCTTTTTCCCTGTGACTGAGTGGTTTATTTCATGGCTCAGCCCTTTCATCTTACATGGTATGTTTCTACAGTCAATGTATATCTTCATAATAACACTGCATACTAGTTTAAAGCCTATAAGGTAAAATGAAAAGGATTGAATTTTTTAAAAAGTTCTATCTTGCCACCCCTGGTTGAAAAGAAACCTCTGGGAACACCTCTGAGCTCGAGAACTGCAGTGTTTCTTTGTAGAATTATCAGTATGTGAGAAAGTTTCATAAGTTCCCAAAGGCTGACATTAAAGCTGTCAGAAAAGCAGTGCAGAAATTGTAAATTTGCAAACTTCAGAAATGGTCACCTGAGTTATCCATGCCATTTAATTCCTTATAATAGACCATGTTAGTTAAATCATTGGTGTTATGTCTCTGAACTTGAAGATCTGGGCAAGACAATGTATTCAGACGTCTTCTATGAGACCAGAACAACAGCTCTAACATTGTTCTATTGTCTGAGATCTGAATACTAATCTGTTATAAATGGTTCTCATACTGTGGACTGTGCAATGTGTGAGGAGATTCATACTGTTTAAATCACTCATATTTGTTCCCCAGGGGTCAATTTAAGAGCAACTAGAGCTATACAATTATTATATAACACCAGTCACATAGCAAGTACTGTATGTACTGTTTAATTCAACCCTAACGGTAAGAACATGACAAGCATGGCCCTCATTGAATAACTTCCCCACAAAGCTTAAAAAAGGCACTTTAGACCCGAACCTTCTAGTTTCAGATGATGTAAGAGTTAATAAATGGTGCCTGACACATCAGGAGAAGATAAGCAGAGGCAGCAAATTAATCAGAGCTGCTGCAGGGGATGAAATCTGAGTCTGGCAATTAAAAAAAACAACTCAAAAATCAGCTGAAATCAACATAACTAAAGGAATTTTGCAGGTTGATAATGTAACAGTCCGTCCTTAAATATAATAATATTCACATGAGCACACACAGCCCTGCTTGGAACTTAAGCTATTTTAGACAAACTAGGAATTACATTTTTTTTCTGAAAGTGTTCTCGCAGCAACAATGACTCAACAAAACATGAACAGATTGGATCAAACAAAAGTGGTAAAAAGTATTTAACCTCAAGGTCTTTTTTGAAAGTAATTTTTTTCTTTCCTCTTTGGGTCAGTAAATCACAAGTGTGACGCTGCATTTAATAAACCACATTCACAGGTTAAGCTTAATGTAATTACTATTAAGAAATCAGACGGACAGTCGACAAGCAAGCCAATCCTTTCCCTGTTCAGTTCTAGAGTCAAAGTAGGAACAATGAAATAACATTTTCTGGGGTAAATTACCTTATTATTAAACACCACTGAATATATTTTCAACAAAAGCACATTCAGTGTGGTTTGTCTAATTTATTTTTAGGTCTGTTTTGCCTTTTTTTGATTGAAAGGACCATAAGTAATATCAGAAACTGGGGAGAGACAAAGTGGTAAAAGTTTTATATTACTGTTGGTTTGGTCATTTGAAAGACCTGAAATATGTTATGATTTTCTGAAATACATAAATCACTTACTGCCCTAATTAAGTAGGTCTTAACTGGTCTAGCCTAAGGACCAACCACTGCCTCATTAATAAGAAACTGTGGCCAAATTTTTTTTATAGAATTTCAACCATTTTCCACCAAGGGCTTCCATATATTATAGTCTCTTTGTCCCATTTTTTTCCTAAATCACACATTTGCCACCACTATCAGCAGCTTCATGACCCACTTTGGGTCCCTTCCCAGCAGTTGAGAGTTACTACCTCAGATAATTTGGTGCCCAGTAAAAAATAACATACTGGAACTTACCACAAAATGAGTTCAACATAACAAGGGCATCTTTGTTCTGATATCTGTTGAAATTTTACATGGAACTGATTTAAACTAAATGAATCAAATCTGAGCATGTTCACATAAAAAGTGAAGATGCACGGCATTGAACCTATTGTCTGCTATTAGACGGTTCATAATTACTTGTAATGTATCCATTATTATACCCCTCTGATACACTTCTATAAAATACACAAGAATGAAAATAAAAATGAGTGTATCTGCCAAACAACACAAATATAGAGGGGAGACAAAAGAGAACACAGATAGAAACATTAAACATGCAGATCAAAAAGGGAATTTCTGCATAAAAATAAAGGAAGTAATCCATGAGGTGGGTGAAATCTCCTCGTCAGTAATCCCAAATCCCCACAGGATTCTGTGAGACAAGCACTGAGACACTTTCCTGTTTAGTCACAGAAAATCAAAGCCTCAAAAGCATTCAAGTCCTTGATCACAGAGCCCACCCAAGTTTACCACTCATTACATCACACTCTCCGAGTATAATCTGGGTCCCTGCTTGGCTTTAAATAAGGGTGATTATGGTGCCTGTGTTGATGCTTTTACCATATCACATGGAGACTCACCTCGGTTTCCTCACCTTACATCACCCTTTTTTAAGTCAATATATGATCTTCTGACATGCTGGCAGAGGCACTGGCAGTCTGCTACCTCATTTAAGTGTATGACAGAGAATAGATGACCTTATAATGGGGAGATTTGTTTCCTGGAGTTACATCATGACTCCGAGTCACATTGTCATCCAGTAGGTCTGTGAGTGAGGGAGGTAGAGGCGATAAAGCAAATGAAGTACTGCTTTTGGTAATATGAGTCAAACATATCTACAAAATGTTAGTCAAATCTTTGTTTCTATGTGATTTTTTATATGTTTTTCCTCTATGGTAAAACAAACATTTTACAAACTGCCTGAACTTTTTCTGGAAGCTTGAAAGCCTAAAGGCTCAACTGTTGACTAAACATTCAACCTGAAGCCCATTTTAAACTGAAGATTTATGATGATAGAGCTAAAACTTGCACATTCTTTCAATGAGCTACCTTGGGAAGCCTGTCAGTTCACATAACTGCAACTGAGTGAGGTGATGTCTGTTTTCATACCAAAAACTCAGTGCCTTAGTTTCCACTTCCACTTTCATGTCTGTCTCATTCTGTCACAAGTTGTGGCAAATGATAAAAAATAAAGAACAAGGATAATGATTTAATTATCAATGCTGCATGGTTGAGCCTTTTTTCAAAGTAGGGAAACAGAAAAAACATTTAAAATTAGAACTGATCAGAGATCACAAACCCCTGCCAACAGATTTATTACCTATTCAGCTTCAGAAGATGCTCAACACTACAAGAAAAGCTGGTCCAAAGCCAACTAAACTCCAACAATATAACTCCATGGCAGGGACAAAACCAAAAGTGTCAATAACACAAACCACTGCACAAATGTTATAAAGACCAAGACATTTTTGGACTTAGCTTAACGGCAAGACCACAATTTATCATTTCACAAACTGTCAAACCACTTTAGTCATTTACAGGCTAGAGTGTCCCAGCTGCAATGTTTCCTACATTTTAAGAACCAACAAGCGCTTGCAGGACAGACTAGTGGAACACAAATTTGCAGCAGAAAAGAAAGACATCAATTAGCTCATGGCAAAACACATCCCCTTACTTCACAACAGTAGCCCCGTTTCATTACAGGCCACTGGCATTGGCCACATTCCATTGTCCATCGGAAAAGGCAACAAACAAAAGAAACTGAGCCAACGGGAAGCTTTTTGGATTAATAAAGTCCAAGTTGGAACTTTCAAAAGCATATCCAGCAGGTGATTGGATGATTATTCCATCAATCACATTTATCACAAGCCAATCAAACAATGTAATAGGCAGGCGCTACTGCTGCGGTGTAAAGTACAAAACATAAGACACTGCGTAGAGCAAACTCTCACCAAAACATGTCAGAAATGGAGTGAAAATTTCATTTCTATTGAGAAATGCTTTCAGTGTTGTTGTTAGTTTTTCATTTGATAAAGAAATGCAGTGGAGATCTGATATAACTGCTACTGAAGCTGTTAGCATCTAGGCTAATCTCTGTGCAGTCACTTCCTTCTGTCATCACACTCCCACCTCTTCTGTAAAGGACTCTGGGCTGTGCCACAAAAGGTCAAGTAAAATCATTGTAGATTGTCTCGTAGAGAGTTTGGCAAGATGGATCTGTCTTATTTCAGACATTGAATCAAGTAGATCCAGCTGCACAGTATGGTTACTTTTTATTTAACATATACATAATTACACAGATTTCATGACCAAAAGATACCTTAAAACCATATATTTTCCCCCCTCAAATTTACTAAATTTGACAATAGTCTGGGGACTAGAAGGGAAGCTTCTGGCTGCCAGCAGATGATCGCTGTTCTAAGCCCAAGTGGTGGAGCACTACTTAAGAAGGGCCTACCGTGGCCTTGCATCTGTCTGCTTAAATTCCTGAAGAGGGCTTGATGGCAAATCACATTGAAGTGTATTTTGAAGGTCTACATGATCATGCCATATAAAAAAGGCATATTAATTGTTGTGTTTTAAAACACCAATTTATGCTGTGAGCTTGATGCTGGACACATCCCCTCTTTTCCTGATTTGTCTTGTGTTTTTCTAGGAGCAACATTTCTCTTGAGAGGATTGGTGTGACCTCTAAGCAGCGTAAACTGTAACGACCACCACTACTCCACTGAGGGAATGGCTGATGGTATCTCTGGACTTTTTGGCGATAGGTGAGCCAATTCAAGTCTCACAGCTGCAATTGCCCCCTGCAGAGCTTGGAAATGGCCCTGTGGTGTTGCAAGTCTTTGGTCTGGCCTTTGCTTTGAATATAACCCAGGCCTCATGCACAGCTCTACACAGACTGTCCTCTGGTTTGAATCCTCCTGTGCGCATTAAAGAGATCAATGGCAGCTCAGTAATTAACAGCATGTTCCCGACTTGATAACCTCCTGAAAGACGTGGGGTGCCGTCACTCTGAGACAATGATAGGCAGATCCATTTTGTGTGACACAGGGATTTAGAGAGAGAGGAGGAATAAAAAGAAACAAAGACTGTGTAAATGCAAGAGAATGTGGGTTAAGATAATGCAGCACATAGACGATTTTGTTCAAGTCTATTTCAAATGTGTCAATCTCCTCTTCTTCTGCATCCTTCCAGTCTTAATTGAACTCTGCATCTCATTTTCCTCCTTCTCCTCCTCTTTCTGTGTCTTCTTATTCCCACATCATCCTGGGGTCTCCCTCTCTTTCACTCTCTTTCTTATCTGCCCTCCTCTGCTCCTCTAGCCCTCCCCATCTTTTGTCCACTTCCTCCTCTCCCCCTTATCTGACAAGCTGCCATTCACACTCAGCGCACCCAAGAGAGAACAGAGTTTATCTGTTGTTCTTGTCCTCCCCTTGGCATTATGAACACTTCTGCTGCATCAATGTATGTGGGGGAGAGACTAGAGATGGAATAAGAGTCTGCAGGGTTTTCTGATTCACAAAAACTGATGCCAAAAAGCACCCTTATTGTGCCTGTCTTTCTTTCATTCTTGATTTAAATCAGCCTCCTTTCTCTTCCTCTCTCGCTCTAATTATACCTCAGCATGGTACGTTTACGTGCAGGTGAGCAGGTGTTGTCTGGGTTCCAGGCAGCTTTGATGCCCCGTCTTCAATTGGCTGACGTTTGAACAATGGTGCAGAGATGAATAGGTTTGGCTACATCTAATGTCTCATTAACTCGGGGTGTAAACAAAGCAAGAGGGAAGCAAAAATGCATAAACACACAGAAGCAGATGGGAAGGGCAGCATGGGCAGCAGTAATTTGTTGTGGGAAGACAAGAGGGACGAAGTTTTTCTTTTGGAGTGGATATCACATCTCAACGCTCATTTGCAAGTGAATGATTCAGCCTGTGTGATGTAAAGGTGATCCTGCTGCTATTATAATGTCCACAGAACCAAAGGGATGTTGGATGAATCGTGCAGATTAAATGGACATAAACAAACACCTTATTATTGATTTAGAGTCAAACTTATACTGCACTTTATTTTTTTGACACCAATATTTGTTCTGTTCTTCACTTTTCTTATGTTCTACTAGAAAAGTAATAAGAGATAAAATGAGATAAATATATATTCGGTATGTTGCTCTGTGACATGGGGTCATTATTTTTTCAATTCATTAATTCAATACTTTTGAATTGAAAAAACATGACTAGAGCTTGTGTTTAAAAATTAAACATGTTCTCATTTAATCTGTTTAACTTACCTTTAACTGATAATAGAAAAATCACCTTCAGACAACTGTATTGATTCAAGCCTTTTTTGCCAGAAATTGAATTTTCAGTTTTCTTGATGCAACATTTCAACACATCATTACATCAGTCTTTACGTACATCTAGCAGTAATTTTTCTGAGCTAATCCTGAACATATCATAACAGGGTGGGCCATAAGTTTCCATACATAAGAAAATGTATAATGTATATTTTCTTATGTTTCAGATACCCTAGAAGATGCATTTGACACATCTTTTAGGGTATTTTTGGGACACTTGAAGGCCATGGTGTATCAGGTGAAGATACGAGACATAAATCATCTCAAGGAACATATCATTACAAGCATAACTTCAACTGTGCTAATTAACAGTGAAAAACACGTATTAAAATGTTTTTTTCGAAGCACTGGTAATCATATAGAGCACATTATACAAATAAAAAAGGCTGTCCAACATGAATGATTATTTTTCCTATGTATGGAAACTTATGGTCCACCCTGCAGTTTAACCTGCAGTCAGCTTGTTGAGTAATTCAATAGACTGATATCCTACAGCACTGAAGAAATATGGAGACATACTTTATTAATCCCTCACGGGAAATTCAAATTCTTTACACTTCGTTGTAGACATGCTATACACACATAGGCTGAAATACACACACACGCACAAACAGGTCCTATGATCATGTATTAATGGAGAAATATCAGAGTGATGGCTTGCTGCTCCTGAAGAAGTGCTTCCAAGCAGTTTTGGGGTTAAGTGCCTTACTCAAGGGCACTTAGGCAGTGTCCAGGAAGTCAGCTGGCACCTCTCCAGCTACCAAACCAACTTCCAAACATGGTTTGGTCAGGATTCTAACCGGCAACCCTTCAATCCCTAGACCAAGTCCTTATGGACTGAGTTACTGCCGCCCATGGATGACTGCTTAACAGAGTTTTTTTTTTATTACGACTGTAACTGTTGCAAATTGTGGCAGAGTACTGCACACATTATAAATTAAAAAAAAGAATTGAAATACAAAAAAATGAAAAAGAAGAGTATGGCATTGACTTGCTTTTTTGTGTCTTGTGATAAAAAAAAATTATAATCTGGATCTATACAAACAAAGATTGATTGATTGACTGATTGATTGATTGATTTATATCCTGATATTTTTCAAAAGATTTCAAATTGGACAAATATTTTTTGACCAAGGGGACTTATATCAAAGTATCGGTGTGATTGTCAAGGCCAGTTTTATATTTATATGTGTTTATGCCCCAGTAGTATAATAAGATGACATTATGTTACAGGATCCATGAGACTTAGTCATCGAGCTGATACACTCAGACTCTACTGATTTTAGGGAGTTTAAAAAATCATCACCATCCCTTTTTCTGGCAAGGCTGTTTGCTTCAGAGTTATTTGTTTGATTGCCAAGTATTTAAAAGGCATCTACAACCTTTTTTGGCTAAAGTCTTCTTTCTATTGAACTTCCAAAACATTAACAGTTGTCTAGACATAAATAGCACCTTACTGGATTTGCAGTCTACAGCAACAACAATAAAGCGAAAAGTGCAGAGTTTATGTCAATTTCCAGGCTAGACTGTTAATAGGCAGCTACACTGAAGCACCACAGTTAATCTCAGCGCAGAGAAATTTTCTCAAGCAAAAGTTACTAAACTGGTTTCTTAGGAAGCCACTTGGAGCTGGCTCTAAAACCGTATCTGGATCCTTTTGACAGGGGTGGCCCAACATGGACATTAACTTATACAGGGGTGGAATAAAGTTTGTGTGCACAGATGTAAAAAAACAAAAACAAAAAAACCCCGAACAAACAGAATTTTTTTTCTTCCTCCATCTCCATTAATCATGTACACTGTTGGTGAAGAATCATACAGGCATTAAGTTGTATTATCTATGTAAAATCCTTTTTTTACTACCTTACCAAAAACAGAGAACACTGTCTTTATATGTGATCTCGAACTCCAATGTCATCCGCAATCTGTTAATCCCCAGATAATATTCTCCTCCCTCTCCACAGTGACTTTCACAAACGGAGTTGACAGACATTCTAAAATGCAACCAAACATGGAGAGAGGTTGGCATCCTCTGGTACACTGCTAATGTAAAATTAATGAAACACTTATCAAAACCATTACTTAATAAGCTCTGAATTTTTGCTAATTTTCTGTATCTAGATGGTTTAGTTCATTTGAATCACAAAACTCTTTGAGACTGACCCGCTATAGCTCTGAAAACTAAATCCAAGGCAAAAAAAGAGGACTAAAACTGATCGCTTTCCTGAAAATCATATTTCCTGCATGGAAACACAGACAGACTATAGGTATATTTACTGGTTTTAGACCTTTAACAGTAAATGTAGGCACTAATGTCTTTGTTGTTTTAATGGAAATTCATGCTTTAGTACACAAACATGTCATCTTTTATGGCCACATTTTTTCATGTAATTGGAAACACACAGAGGGAACAAAACTACAACTGTGACAGTCAATTACACCACAGGGATAAAATTGTATTTTTTCATTAGAGATATGAAATGTTAAAGCTCTGGCACTGAGAATATCACTGATGTAGCATTAAACTGTACATTTTTTACACTATAAATACTGCATTCAATATACTGTGATGAATATGTTTAATATAGCTGCAGGAGTTTGTTACATTCCTCCACAAAACAATTAACAGCAGAGATTTTATGGAGACACAAGTTCTGAAAGAACATTAAAGTGTCAGAGATGCCTCGATGGCCTGAAGAATGAAGATTATGTGTCTGTAATAGCGGTACTCTCAGTTCTATAGACTGGAGCTCAGTGAAGCTGCCTGCAGCAACCATCTCTGCAGCTTGAAAAAAACTTTGTCCAGCACTTCTCAGCAAGTGGGCTCAGCTCACATCAGAGGGAATAAAGTCCTGGTGCTGCAGACTACAGGCTTACAGAGACACCCGTAGCAAAATCCCTTATTTTCCACCCTGTAGCTTAAATATCAGCCTTCAGGGTGCTGCCTCACTCTATGTTGAACCCTTGAGGCATGGAGGCCTGACAACAAAACAACCCTTAGCCGTGGTTAAGGGGTTTGGGAATCAACAAAGAAATGCCCCCCAAAGTAGATATGGCCACCTTTACATAGAGCCAGTCTGACTCTTTGTTGTCCATGCTCTACTCTCTGTGCATGTGAAGAAGTCATTTTTACATAAAGGAGCAAAGAAAGCAAGAACTTGAGAGTGTGAACTTTCACTGACCCTTCACTTCTTTTCCCATAAACATTCGGAGAGGTGCTCGACCAGGAAAAACTCGACTGTCTTTCCCTGTGTTCATTCAGTTTGATGAGAAATATGACGGATTAGCTTGACAACACTACATACAAAATATTTTGTAAAAGACTGGCTCAGTAATGCATCATCCAGTGTCATGGGTTGGGGTGAGGAACCAGAGAGACAACCTTGGGAAGAGTTGGTCTGAGTTAAAAAGTTTTTTTTTTTTCTTCCCAGGCCAGTTGGATATTTCCAAACTGACCTTGACCGATCTTGTCAAACCTGACAACAGAAAGAGCAATTTAAATTCTCACACCTGTTTGGATTGTATTTTCTACTCAATATCTGATTCACATATATTTAAAGGGGCTGAAAATCAAATCTGCACTCATGTTTCACAATGATTTTTACAACTATAGAGGAATACAGGTGACTATAAAATTCAATCGTAAATTCTCCTAAACTAAAAATAAATGTCTATATTCATGTTTGATTGTAAAACAAAACAGTGCTTTTCCTATATCCTTTATTGTATAAATAATATCGTTGCTGTCAGTTTATTATGTGAAGCTGTAGTGGGCAACTGGTAGCCTGGGGCCCACATGTGGCCACCACCTCATACTGTGTGGTCTTCCAGTTGTTTTCATGAATCAACAAGTTTTAAACATGAAAAAAAGTAAAGGAATTTATCAAACAGGATTCAACCTGAAATACCAACACAAAAACATGTTAAAAAAATTGTATATGTAATCAAGATATTTCCATGTGGCCTGTAATTGCTGGTATACGTTTTGTTTTTGCATATAATTAAAGAGCTTACTTTGCAATTAAAGTAACTCCAAATATTTTAATAAAGCAATAGAATATAATATACAAATTAGTAAACACTATGCCGAAAAAAAATGGTAAAGATAAAATATTTATACTTCAAAAAGTGTGCAAACTTGTTTTAATGAATTCAAAATGAAGCCTCAATTGGATTTAATTCTGTGTTGGGCTAATCAAAGAATGCATGAATTTTCAGTTAAAATACATATATAAATGTTGGCATACTCATTTTTATGGAAGATTTTATATTTGCATTTTTTGTTGTTTTTCTTTATGTATTTATTTTCTCATTGATAGTATCCGACAGTAACAATGTGGCCCTCAGGCAGTGGAACATAGTTGAATGTGGCCTCTTTGTTATCAGAGTTGCCTTTCACAGATATAAAGCATTAAAACACATGAGCATTGTTAAAATGTAGCTCTGATGGCCTGCCTATCAGCACTAAATGATACCTCTTGATTTTTGCAACAAAAACCTTCATCACATCCTGCTGCACTCTGCTCGTAAACGTGTTGATCACAGACAAAGCTCTCTGTCTGAATCAATGGATGAACACTGTGACAGAGAGGAAAGCCAAGGAAAAATTCTTTTTATTTAATTGGACCTACAACTTTTCTTTGATTACCTTAAAGCCACTAAAGCCCAGAGAATGAAAACAGGATTTACAGATTCCATTTATCTGGATGTCTAAATGCAACAATTGCAATACAAGAAATCCCTCCCCACTGTTATTGTTGTTTTTGTCTCCTGATCTGCTTCTCCTTCTTTTTACTGTATATGGGGACTGATAAAAGGATTAAAGGAGTAATTCTCATACTGTGGTTTATGCATCAACACTTGCTAACTCATTTCCATGTAGCCACAAGCTGCACACATCCCCTGTTTACATTTTTAACAGCACTGCTCCTTTCCAGTCATGGTGCTTTTAAAGTCTTTTTTATGGTCAGTATAGCTCATGTCATCTCTTTGTTTCTGTCCTGACAATCTCTCCGTAGTCCACCTTGATCTATGTAGTATGGCAGCTTTTTCATTAAGGGTAAGCACCAGAATCTGGTACAAATGTAACCATTAGCAACACATCCAATACTTTACCAAACAAAATCACAACACAGATTTTGGTGCTTCATTTCATTACAATTTGCAAAATGCCAGAGCCAAAGACCATGAACCTCCTCTGCCCTCTCTGCTCAGTGACTTGTCTGATATTTCTCTCTGACTAAATAAACTGGCATTGCAGTCAACAGAGGCATTATCACATGAGCTAGGATGCTCTTTTCTCTTCAGTTACTGAATCAGGAACCATCTAGGCACCAACACCATTTGGAAAGTCCTGGTTCTGTACGAGTACAGCAAAAAGCCCAAACAATTGCAAAACCTATTTTTGAATCCATCAGCCTCATAACTCTACAGAGGGAAAGATTTAGCTGACGCTCAGGACAGACACCTTTTATTCACATTTACTTGTTACAGAGCTCAAGTGAAAGATTCTGTTTTCAATAACTCTATATAACATATATGTATAATAATATTTATTCACATGACTATCAGTTAAGCTTGATTCATTTTTCCTCTCTTTTTAATTCTGTGGACTACTCTTAATTCCATCAACACAGTAATTCACCCCATATGTAAAACCATCTACTACCAGTGATAAAAAAAACCTGAGCCCAAAAAAGACAAGCAAACCGAAACCTGATAGTGAGGAACTGATACAAGCAAAGAAAAACAGCAGCAGTGGTGTGAGGATGCAGCAGTCAGAAAGGTTGACCAAACTAATCAATGCTCTCATCCTCTCCTTTTCACAAGGTGACATTTCTACTGAGGCAGAACACCCTGAGAGAACAAGCTGTGTAAGCGCAACAGAAACACACACTACTATTTTGATGACAAAGTATAATAGCATGGGAGGGAAAAGACCCCCTGAAGGCAGGGGCTGACAAAAACCTCTGCTTGATTGACATGTCATCATCAGCCATGCAGAAATAAGGATTTTTACCCCTGTGAAGGAGGTTATGTTTGCTAGTTTGTTAACAGGATAACTCGAGAAGTTCTGAACAGGATTTAATGCAATTTCCAGGATAGGTCAGAAATGGGTCTAGCACCAATCAGTTAGGGGGGATCAGGGTCATTATCTGGATCCATGATTTTTTTAAAACATTCTTTACCATAACAGGATAGGGCCATTTTCATCATTTTTGCTTTAACTCCATAAATAATGCTCCGAATGCTAATCAAAATGTACAGGATAAATTTATGACAGGTTCTATCACACAGCAAAGACTGATCTGGATACACAAAATATTCCTGGTCTGCTGATCCAGAATGCTCGGATTTCAAGAGCTCATAGGAGATGATGGCCTACTGCCAGATAATAAATAAAACTATAGAAATGCATCTAACACAAACTTATAGCTGAGGCTCTGCTGATGCAGTACAGCATCAACAGATTTAATTTACACTGATCAGGCATCAGGCATAACATTAGGACCACTGAGAGATGAAGTGAACAACACTGATCATCTCTTCATCATGCCACCTGTTAGTGAGTGGGATATATTAGGCAGTAAGTGAACATTTTGTCCTCAAAGCTAATGTTTTAGAAGCAGGAAAATGGGCAAGTGTAAGGTTTTGAGTGAGTTTTATGAAGGCCAATTGTGATGGCTTCAACTGGGTCAAAGAATAACCAAAGCTGTATCTCTTGTGGGGTGTTACTGGTCTGCAAAGGTCAGTATCTATCTAGAGTGGTCCAAGGAAGGAACAGTGGTGGCCTTGGCTCATTGATGCACATGGGAGATGAAGATCGGCCTTTGTGGTCTGATCCAACAAACGAGCTGTTGCTCAAATTATTAAAGAATTGAATGCTGGTGTTGATAGAAAGCTTTTTTGCATATGGGGCTGTATAGCCACAGACCAGGCAGAATAGCAGATGGTCATAATGTTATAGTTGCACTCTCCAAGAGCTTTCTAGTTTTAAATGTTTGTGCATTTAAACCTACAAAATTCTGGATAGCACAGTTTTGTAAGACTTCATCTTTGGGACAGCAGCTTAGTCTGGAAGGACTTGGTTTGGGGACTGAAGACTGGCCGATTCAAGTCCTATCCGAACCATGTTTGGAAGTTGGTTTGGTAGCTGGAGAGATGCCAGCTGACTTCCTGGGCACTTTTGAAGTGCCCTTGAGTAAGGCACTTAACCCCAAAACTGCTTGGAAGTGCTTCTTCAGGAGCAGCAAGCCATTACTCTGACATCTCTTCATTAATGCATAATCGTAGGACCTGTTTGTGCATGTGTGTTTCAGTCCAGAGGGATTGAATTTCCCGTGAAGGATTAATAAGGTATATCTTCATTGTCTACCTCATTGTTAGTATGTTGGCAGTTAGTATATTGTAATGTTAATAAATTTATACATATTTTGGTCCAAAAGTTTGGAACATATGTGGAATTGGTCAAAGTACCGACTTTTACTAGACTTTTTTTATTTATGCTTTCTAAATGCCCTTTAAAGGATACTGCAAAGACATCAGTGTCTTTAAATAGCAAGATCACTGATTCAGTGTTTTGGAATCTAAATAACATTTTACAGGTTGTTTCTGCATAAATGCACATTTATTTGAACAATACTGGTATAATTCTAAATTTAAAAGGCATGGGCTTAACTCAAAGGCAGAAACTTGAGCATGAATATTTTTTTTTCACATAGAAAAGAGGGGGCAGCTGATTGGTTATTTGATTCAATAAGACATTTGAAAACAAACAAGCTTCCTGTTCCCTTTTTGTTAACTTACTGTTGTTTGTTTGTTTGTTTGTTTTACATGGGAGTAAAATGAGTGAAGAAATGCACTATACATTGTTTTTCCTGGAGAAACTACAGATCATGATGTAGTAGGCAAATCATCTATTTTGAAATTACAATCACCTCAAACTGCTGAGAAAAATGTGTTTATGTTTAAAGAACTGTATGCATGTACAGCACTAACATGGATGTAATAGCACCTTGTCTCCATGAGTCCCATCTCTGACTCAGATTATCTGCACCCCATGTTTGTTTCAGTTTTTTGAGTGGTTCTGCATCTCTGCTGAAGTCCAGGACAGGTAGCTCTGTTATTCCACTGAGATTGTGAACTCCTCTGCTGACTGAAAACATTTTTTTGTGCAAGATCTCAAAAAACAGTTTACCTAGCCAAAACTCAGCTAAACTGTAAGAACCCCTTCACCTCTGACTGTCCTCAGGAGAGAGCAGCAGATGAAGGTGAATATGATTGCAAAGGTGAGTCACCTGGACGTGGTGAAGGCAAAAGCTAAGAGGTGGGAGTTCATAAGTTTAATCTTCTTGACAGCCTGTGTCAAAAGTCTCCAGCAAGAAAGTGACCCCAGAGAAAGGTTCAACTTTTAGTACGTGTGCCACAGAGATAAGAAATCAAAGCTTTCATAGAGCACACTTTGCAGGGGAAGCTCAGTTTAACCAAAAATGTACTGTTATGTTGGATCATGACATCCTGATGGCAAAGTCAAAAAAAGTTTCGATCTTTGAACACGGTAGGATTGTAGAGTTGCATAAGCAAGGCCTCTCACAATGCGCCATCGCCTCTGAGGTTGGACGCAGTAAAACAGTCACTTCGAATTTCTTAAAAGATCCTGAGTGTTATGGAACAAAAAAGTCATGTTGTAGACCCAAGAAAAGTTTACCAGCACTGAGCTAGAGGGTCTGATGGGCTGTCCATCAAGACACGGGACGATCCTCGACCTTGATTAACTTTGTGTGGGTATGATTTTTAGGAAATTGTGTAACATCAGTGAAAGGGAGATTAATATTTTCAATAAAGCAGCCTAAAAGTAGTGATAATACTGTCTAATATCTCTTAGAAGTTTTGCATTACAGTGAAAATCACCCTAGTAAAACTACAATAAGGCGAAATAGCTTACTCTGAGTATCAGTTACTGTTCACTCATTTTGAAAGGATACTTAGAGATTTTAAGAGTGGGGTTATATGAGGTCCATGGTATTAGCCTGAACATAAGCCGCAGCCACAAAGCTCAGTTCTCTCTGTGGAGAAAAAGTCAACACAGAAACCAGGGCTATACATTGCTGCAGATGGTGCCACTGCCTCTGCGCAATTAAAAATAACTTTGAATGAAAACAAGCCAAAAAACAGCCACAAACTGCTATAAACAGATTATGTACAACAACTTAATTTTCCACCACCATGACACTTTGTTTAAGCTGTACATCATGACAACAGAGACAAATCTGACATTTATCCATTTCGCATTATTTTCTGAGGCAGATGTTTGTAAGAAAGATGAACACCAATGTTTCCAATGTTAAACTGAGGCATCTGTGCATCACTTATCACAAGACTTCTCCCCACTGATCAGCTACTGCTATGAATATTAAAATCAACCAAGCAAAAAATCAAAAAGCAAGTCTTTGGAAAGTTATGTACTCTGCATGGAGACAGAGAGATGGATGGACACATTCTGTTGTGATGTTATGACCTCCTAGGTAAATGTGTGGGTTTTTTTTTTTTTTTAACTCTAATGTTTTATTTCAAAGTGATGTATGCTTTAAGACTTTGTATTGGAAAATAAAAACATGTACCCTTACTAACATCATTTTTTCACAGGTTTTTTAACAGGTTGCAAAAAAATATTTATGTAAAGTATGCTATTCATTAAAGGATGATCAGAGCTAACAGAGAATAAAATACAGGAAACTATGTTTATTTTATCTATTACCTGGAATATTACCATCCATGCCAAGTCTGTTACACTAGCAATTAGTCTCACCTTCACCACTGCGTCTGCAGCTGAAACCTAAATAAAGCTTAAACAGCAGTGGACCTAAATTCAGTCCTGATATTGCCACAGCAACAGGCAGAAGTGAAAACATGTCTTTAGGTTTGTAGCTGTTTCAACAGAGAATCATGTAAACCCTCAATAAAAAATACCCTCTGGATTATTTTCTCAGTTTATTTAGGTTTTCAGACCAGGACAAAAGAAGTAAAACAAAATCACTCCTGATACTAAGAAACATCCCCCATTAAGGCTCTGCAGGCTTTGATGACTTGTATTTAGTAATTATTTCATTAATCTTATTAACAGTAAAATGACAGTTGGCTCTGAAAATATAAACTGATTATTCAACCACAATACAGGATGGTGAACGTTTCTTTTTTTCCTTAAACTCTATATGTTTCTATAAATCCATCCATTCATAATCTGCCACCTTTTAAAGTAAGTCATGGCGCTGGTGATGTAATCGTAGAGTAAAAAAAATAGCATCCCTAAATGTAACTTTTCTTACTGATTTGAAAACAGGAGTTTCTTCTTGAATTGCATATTCATTAGGTTTGACTAAAACTGAAGCTTGGCGGAACCCTTAAGCTGTAAAGCAGCAGTGCAAACCTCTGAGTCAGAGTTGGTAACTGTACTAAGAGAAGCTGAATTAAAAAAAAGAGCACATACGTGTTTGGAGGTTAGTGATGACGGTGCCGCTGGTGAGGGGTCCTTTGGTGGCGTAGAGGGACACAGAATAAGTGGTGCTCGGCTTAAGGTTGGACAGCTGATGCTCCTGCTTATTGCCTTCCACAAGGAAAGTATCGGCTGTGACTAGAAAACAGAATTCATAACAAATATTTTGAGAACTGTGAACACATTGTCCATTTCAGCTGTGTCTCATATAAAAGCATTTAGGTAGTCTCTTTGAAAAAAATCACAAAAGCTTGTGAAAATATCAGAAGTTAAACTTAAAGTTTGCACTAAGAGATCTTTAAATAAAGAGGATCTGGTCTAGGTATAATTTTGCAGACCGACAGGCAAAATCAGTATAAATGTCCATTTTTTATATGCCTCAACATTCAGTAATTAATCTGAACACATCACAGACCTTATCAAGCTGCATGTAAAAAGATTAATTTTAAAGTTTTCCTATGACTAATGTAAATTAGTCAAATGAATTTTGACAGGCTGCGTGCAGATAAATTGCTATGAATTACCAATCCACGTTTTCACTCATAAGGAAATGATCCCTGAATTGACTTTACACATAATTACATGTTAAAAAAATGCCATGTGACTAATGAGATTTTAAAGTGACAGTGACAAAAGACATTTAATAAAATAGCTGAGGAGTCCATAGCTCACTAAAGAAGGATACTGCTGAGTTAGAGTTTTAATTTTTCAATTATAAATTGAGCTTTAGTGAGTGTTAGCTCCGGCCAAAAGCCTCAGGAGGAATAAGCAGTTTAGACAAGTGATGAATGAAAGATCTAAGTTTGCTGCATTAACTTTCCAGTATTTGCCTTAAATAAAGTTATTTAATCCAAAAAACATTTTAGTAAACAAGTGTACATACAGTGATGCCAGTTAAGATAGAGATGAGACAGATTTTCCCATTTGAGGTGCTTATCTACTTTCTTGAGTTTGGCTGACTAAAACCTTACAGCCTCTTTAAACTGTGATGTTCCAGAAAAGAAAGAAATACAAGCCCACCTGGTGGGATGGTTTGCCATTATTCAAATGTTTTCCTCCTGTTTTAAATTATAATTCAACATCTTCTCGAGATAAATGTTTAAACTGCAGAGTTAAAAAACACAGAGTAAAGTTTTGATTCAAGTTGATCCAGGATTCATAATAAATTCCCAATTTATTATTTAAACTGTGCTTATTTCAGGACCTGTTTGTGCCTGTTGTGCACCAAGAGCCTGTATAAAGAGTTTGACAATTAGAATAAAACACAATGAACAAAATAAAATGTCTGCAAGATGCAGCTTATGTATTTGTGATGTTTTGAACTGCCGACAACAATAAAACATAGACAACGCAGACACTTTAAGACAAAACAAAAACACATTCATCCTTAAATTAGAAAATGCTGTAATATTAAGGCCAGAAATATGATGCTAACGAACCAGGAGCAACACACCCTCTGCTCAGTATGAAAAGAGAGAGGAGAGAAAGGCCCCACCGAAAACAACAGCAGTAGGTTTGCTGTGCCGGTCTGCTGCTGAAAAAAACTTTATATGAAAGGAAGAGTGTTTGAGTACATCTACAAATGTTTATCCTAGATGCTTTGATTTGTTTTGAAACAGGCATCTTGGGTATCATTGCAACTTATATTCCAGTTTAAGCAGCACAGAGAAAATGAGGTTGTATTTATCTACCCAAAGCTATTGCAAGTTAACCATATTAACTGTGTTAAATAAAAATGGGAACATACTTTAAAAAAAAAGAAATATTGCTGCTTTAAAACTGAATATGTCATCTTTGTGTAAATGTCAAATGTTAGGGTTCAATGTTTTAAAAGTTATGCTCAGTTTGACAGTTCACACAACCTTTCAACTGGTAAAGGAAATGGGGTTGATGTGCTCCAGGGAATTTGCACACTTACATATTCCTGCATATTTAACATTTGACAGTCTGTTTTTTAAATACCCATTTGTTTCTCTTTCTGAGGTGATTTGGCAGCGGTCCACTCACTCAGGCTGCAGTTCACACAATGACTCAGAGAGATGAGTAATACAGATTTCTGTAGATAACTTTTGGCAAAGCTTTTACAGAGGGGTCAAGTGCAAATGAAAAACATCCTTCCCACAACATTAGTTTTCACTGGTTTAATGCAGACAGTAGGGACTATTATAGTAAGGTTTAACATCTGACCGGTGAATTTAAGAAGCATTTCTACAGAGGCTAATGACTGCCAAGACTGGGTCATGTTTGTCTGAGATATAAACTTCTTTGAAACTTTTTTAATACTTTTATATCTCAGCGCTGTAGCCATAAATGTCAAGTTGAATCAGTGGCCAGCCTACCTGTACCATCACTTGGCAGACATCCACTTGGTTCAGGGAGCAAATTATAAACTGAATCTGAGGGGCCAAGCAATATGGCTGTCTTTTACCCATCTGAATATGGCTGTCAGGGCGGTGAAGACATGGGCTGCATTAGAAACATAGCCTGTCTCAAACTATAATGTTTATGTCAAGGCTTTAGTGACTCAACCAGGCATAATGATCCATTCTGAAAGCAAGACAAATGGATCCATATTTTCACAAAGGATCACACTGAAAACCTTGATGGTACCTGATGGCAACATCTCTGCTGTCAGCTCTATTAACCAGTGAGGTATCACACATTTGAGTGAGCAGAATGGGAAAACTCTGAGCATGTGGAGGTGAAGATGTTGAGAGTATCAGTTGGGTTTTGAGACGGCTACAGAAAAGTAGACACTTAACATGTTGAATACAGAAAGGAAAGAGTGCTGCCGATTTTATGTCAAGGGCCTCGACTTATTCTCATCAGTGCTGTACAATTAGTCCAATGATTCTCCAATTCACATGCATCTCACCTTGGTTCTGCGTAAGGGTCAGCACATAGTTGTCAACATTGGAGAGAGGGGGATTCCACCTCAGCAGAGCCCCTTGTGGAGTGATGTTGAGAGCCGTCAGCTCAGATGGCATGTCCATTGCTAGAAAAACAACAGAAAAGAATATATGAAAATAGATTATACAGTGCTCAGCATACATGAGTACACCCCTTCAGATTTGTCAGTAAACCTTTAGCTTACTTTCAAAATCAACATTATCTATGGCATACTATACCATAAAATACTCCCCCAAATGTGGGCCATTGATTGCAAACAAGATTTTTTACGTTGCACACAAAAAAGTATTTTTCTCAATTTAAGATCAGGATGCAAAAAATGGGGACACCCCAATCAAAGGCGTGGGAGCAAAGCTAAATTTTAATTATCATTTGACACTTATTTTCATCTTTTGGTAAAAAAAATATTATGTTAAACTCAGCTTTGTCAAAACTTTGGAAATTGTTCTTTTGTTCATTTAGATACTGATGAATACATTACTTTTAATATTGGGTGTACTCATTTTTGCTGGGCACTGTATGCATAGTAAATGTAACTGTAAGTACTCAGAGAGAACAAACCTACACCAAGGTATTTCAAAACTGACGGGCGAGTAATTAAAATGTTGGAAACTGCCGTGTCTTGCGCTGTTAGCAAATCCTTTGAAAAATTCTTGGATACACATCCAGATTCAGATCACCACCAAAATCGAATCAGTCCTTCTTTGCGTCATGAACTACATTTCTTGAAAATGTCATCAAAAGCTGCTGAGAACTTTTTGAGTTATTGGCAAAAATGTGGAAAACTGCCCTATCTTGCAGTAAAGAAATCAATTACAAATTTCCTGGGTCTGGATTCAAATCGTTACTAAAATCTCATCAATTCTTCCTTGTGCCATGAACAACATTTCCTGAAAAAAATCATCAAAATCAGTTCATAACTCTTTTTTATTTTAGTTATCTTGCTAATAGACAAACAGACAGACAATGGCAAAAACAGAACCTTCTTGGCAGACAACACCAACAACAAAAAGGGCCAGGGCTTTTTAAAATAACTTCACAAAGCTTTTCTGAAAAATGGTCTGTGACATCTACCTTCTGTTCATATAAATCACTTATTGCATTGTACTGCATTGTGTTCCATTTATTTTTATTGTACCGTGTCATAATTAAAAAAACTTGTAATTACATAGCGTCTTTTTCCTTGAAGTTTCCTGATAGTATAAACAGTTTTAGATTTGTCTTTAAAATCTTGTTCCTGCATCAAACACTTTGTCCTTTGATACCATCCAGGTCCAAGTAGAATTCCAAAGAAATGTAAAACAGGACTTTCTGCCAAACATGTTACAGGAGCACAACTGAAATGGAAACCCATTACTCAACTGGCATCTTTGTTTTAAATATAGAAACTCCTAGAAAAAAGCTTTGCATTCACACCAATTAATAGTGACTCTGTGTGCCATTTTGATCAGTGTTTCCTCCATTCTCACGCACATCAAAGAGAAATTATGCAGGCAAAAAGGCTGAAGAAAGTCTAAGATATTCTCCTGAGCCTACACTTTTCCCGCCCTCTTCCTCATTTCATTCTCAGACTGCTGGACATGCCAAAATTGAGTCTGAATTTAATTATACCTTTAACCTCAGTGTTTCAACCCCAATTTCTCCTTAGGCATGTTATTTTGGCCCGACAGAGAGCGTGGCTGGAGAACACAGAACACGGCATGTGCTCCTAGGCTCTGCCCAGATGAGGTAATTAATCCTGCCCTGCCCTCATCAGAATAAAAAAAGAAAGAATTGAGCTCATTAGAAGACCAGAGTGAGTTTGAATCTTTCTTATCACGACGATAGATGAACAAACCTGATTAAAATCATTACTTTAATTGCAAAAAGGTTTAAGTGAATTTCATGGATGCTTGCCAAGTCAATTAGATCGACAATGGAGATGCAGTAGAACTCCACAAAAGAAAAAAAAAAAATAAACAGGTCATCCTCCTTCATCAGACCCAGCCATAATCCAATCATAATTCTCCATCTTCTGATTACACTGCTGAATCACAGGCATGAGCCAGCCGTGTCATTGCTTTACCAGCATCTGTATCTGAAAGTCAAGCATCAGTTGTTAAGATAATGCTTGGATTCAGGACAAAACAAAATGTTTGGCAAAAGAAAACACAGACTGCTCTGGGGCTGCAGTATGGGGCTGCTTTGCCGTTACATGCTGATGAGAAGCACTGCACAATTAAACCCTCTTTGAGTGCCAAAAAGCACTGCATCTGCATCGCCAACATTTATCCAGTAATTACAGGATGGCCTAGAAATTCAGTTAATGATCATGTGAATCTGGCCGCCTCTTTCAGTAAAAAACTGAAGCGCAGTACAGCATTGATTGCAGAGAACCAAATGGTGAGAACACTGTGGAAAAACGCACAATAGTGGTATGATACTCATCAGAGTCAATGTGTGAAAAGTAAGGATGTAGAGGAAATGTAATGTTAGCACAGTTGTGCTTTTAAATCAAACATAAATAAATATACATATATATATATATATATATATATATATATATACTTATAGAGAGAGAGAGAGAGAGAGAGAGAGAGAGAGAGAGAGAGAAAAAAATATGTAAATATTGTAATATGGCAAAAGTAAATCTTCACAAGCTGTGTGTTACCACACTCTACTTAGGAAGTGTATGTGGCTTTGGCTATCCAGTGCTGTGCTCTAAAGCAAAGACAGGCCCAATTGTGTTCCTTCCTGATCAAACACTTGGATCAGGACAAGTCTCCCATCCAAGTGAAGAAGCAATTCGGATTTCGAACAAGCTACTAGGGAACACTTTCTGTGAGAGATGGAGCAAGCAACAAGGAAGAGGAGGGATTTTCATAACGTTAGGGTGTTTGATTTAAAAGCCAGGGAAATATATTTTTGTAATTAAAAAAATTCAAAAGTGTACTTTTGAAAATATGGGCCATTCCAGCTAATGCTAGCTGTAAGGAATTTACTTCTGCTCAGCTATTAATGCCAAAACCCAATAATATATTTGATCTTTAAGTATAACTTATTGATTGTTCAATTTTCATTTCAAGGTAGCTGTTAATTATGACAAGCATACCCCAACACGGTTCCTTGGGGAAAAACATTTGTTTTCCAGCAGACCCCCTTGAGATTATGAGACAAAATTGGACGCATAAAAGATTCCCAAGACAAAAAAATGTTCAATTTAAGTCTGTTGAGGTGTGAATTTCTGAATAACAGCACAGAGACACCAGGAAAAGCTCTTTCAACCTTTTTTTTTTTTTTTTTTTTTGCTGCACACGGTATTTTTAGAAACATCCCAGCTGTGATGGTTATGTGTTTTGTGTTGTGTTTGAGGGTATATCACATGCCAGACTACAGCACACAGTCACTTGGGGAGACCAACTGGCACATTTTCCTCTCACTCTATCTGTATCCCCTCCTATCATTGTCAAAGGTGCACTTACTTACTGCTCAAAAAGAGAGGTCAGTTTATTAGAGTTAGTGGGTTCTCTGCATTGACCTGTTGTCTCTACTGGATGTGTTGGTTTCAGTGCAAGTGTGAGACAGCCAGAGCAAGGCAAGTATTGCATATTATACATCAGCTGCTTTTATGCTGCATGTGAGCTGTGATTAAAAAAAGTACCTTTTCAATGCTTCTTTTATGTTGTAAATGTCCTATATGTTTAATTTAAAGAACATAATAAATAATTATCGAGGATAAGAGCAGGCATTAGCTTTTTAAAGTGTGAACACTGGGGACAAAATAGTTTTGTATGATCATTATCTTTTTGTTCACTGCTATTCAGAAAACTGTTTCTAGCTTTTAAATAATTGGCATTTGCTTGCAGATTTGCTCCCTCACTGTTACCACTAATTACTCTGCCCTTTTAAGGCTGCAAAAAAGCCCTTCTTACTCAAATGAGGACTATTACACTTTTAATGGATCATCAGTAAGTGCTCAATCGCTACACTCAGTCGAAACATCACGCTGAGACTGTGACGTGGAGAAGGCGCCAACAGAGTGCTAAACCAAACCTGCAGAGCTTTACACAGCCAAAAAGGTTCAGCCTAACAAGCTGTGCATTATTCAGACAAAAGAAAAATAGTTCTCTGTTGCAAAAACCTTATGTGTTGTACTTTGATTCTGCATGAGGCTTCACGAAAGGTTGCCATTATATCACCACTGTTATATCAGTATTTGCTTTACTCTCCCTGCTAAAGCTGAAATCCATAAAAAAGGAAAAACATAGCAACCAAGTACTGTTTTTTCATCCTGCAAACATTTTAATTACTGGACAGGACAGTGGGTTATTGGACACACTTTGACAGCAACCCAGTCAGATGGAGATCAAGGTAATTATCACAGCTAACCTTTGGTGCCAATTTTGTGGAAAAAAAATCTTGCATCTATCTTGTACTCAGGACAACATGTTGCAAACACAGATTTTGTGTCAAATAAACAAATAGACACAGAATCTGTGAGTTTTTAATTGCTTACCCTAGCTTATATGTTGCTTTCTGTGACATGATTTCATGTCACCATGGAGACAGGAAATGATTTATGCTTAGGTAAGCCATGTCAAAATGCTTTTGTGCTGTTTATGGCAATGCATATCAGTTTATCTCTTGAGAAACAAGAAATAGTAATCAGGCTCGCAAGTACTGACAGAAAAAAAATGATGTAAAAAAAAAGAAATGGAGAAAAGGGGGCAGGTTGAAATCTTACCTTGAAAGCACAGTACAGTACAGCCAAACAACATTGCTGTACATAGTCTTTATTCAGTGAAAACTAAGACTTGATTCATTCAGCGACTTCATTTTATACAACTGGATAAAATGCAAAGAAATACCGACCAGATCGATCATTTTCTGGGGACACACAATATCACACAGTAGAGAGGGGTTCGCTCTGCAGCTTGTGCTTTAAATTTACAGTAATGACAACAATACAAAATCCACGGTTCTCAAAAAAATTGCCCAAGCAAAAACCAGATTGGTGTCACTAAATGTTGCAATTGATCCCAGGATGTTGACAACAAACAAAAAGTTATGAGCAGGCTCTTATATGCTTTCGTTTGACTTGGCATGTTCAGAGGTCTGCAGGTCTGAGGAATTTGTGATTTCATTTGCCTCGAGCAAAGTAAATTGGTCAACCCAAGAGATAGGGGACTTTTCTGTTAAGTCTGAAAATCACATCAGGTGTATCTGAAAAAAATCGTTTAACACCTGTGGAGTTGGTGGAGCTTAGTAATTTCATTTCCTCCAAACCCACTGGTTCCTAATTAGTGTGATTCACCATCTGCGCCCCCGTCTGACTTTTGCACGTCACCAGGGTCATGTGACTTCAAGAAACATACACCATAAAATATGGTGAATGGGACCCATTTTTCATATAAATAGTTGGCTGTGACAAACATTTCACTATAAACTGCTGCAACATGTGCCATCATGATTGTAAGTGAAACCACCACCAACACACACACATGCAACCTGAGGTTATTGAAAATTGGGGTGACCTCTTTTCAGACTGGAAAATGCAGGGAAAAATAATGAACAGTCCTGGGACAGCAGTTTTTAAACTGCTTTTTTTCATAATTGGGTGATAATCTTGCTTTCAGAGAAACTGGTGGTGTGTTGTTAATGTAATTGAACCTTGTGGTAAGCTTAAAAAAAACCCTGACCCAAAGACTTACCAGTGCAAGAGGGCTGTGGGTCTGCCCTATAAAACTACCACCAATATTTCCAAAACATAGACAATGATTTTGTATAGTCATTGAGCCATTCCTCCTTTATTTACAAAATTTAGTCCTCGTGCATGCACGTGAGAGATGTCAACCAGTTTGTCACTCCTACTGAAGTGTGCCATCTCATGTTAAACATCAAGTTCTGTGTGCTGCTGTTTCAAATTGTTCTACCCCTTCTTCATGTAAAATTGATCTTGTTCTTCTGCACCTCAGGATGATGATTGTGATTCACTGCCAAATCAACAATAAGTCTTTACAGGTGAATCTCACCTGCTGTGACATTTATGAGCATTTAGAAATGCACATAATATATTTACTGGGGATGCATGATATTATAAGCATGATATCAGTATCAGTCAACAATATCTGCAAAATACGCAAATGTACCATAATGCTTCAACTTGTTATCTACACGGGTACATATAGAAATCAAGAAAAAAAATCAAGAAAAACTCTTGATTTCTATATACCAACAACAAGTTGAAGCACTATGGTACATTTGTGTATTTTGCAGATATTGCTGAATGATACTGATATCATGCTGATAATATCAGGCATTTTTCAAGAGTTAACTGTCGTTTTTCATGTTTTGCATCTATTCATCATGCAAGTAGACTTGTCACATTGAAAGCTACAAGTTAATTTTCTTATAGTAAAGACTTCGTGTTGATGAAAAATATCAGTGTCTGCGATAATGAGTTCAGAAATGTTGGCAAATCTGATATCGGAAAAAATCCAATGTCATTCATCGCTAATATTTATTTAAGCATCTCTTTGGTGTGTTCTGTTGATGAACACAGTTACGTGTTACAAAAATAAAACTGTGATATAAAGTCAGGCGGGCAGTCCATCACCTCTGCACATCATTGTTCTGTTGCCGCCAACAGGATCATCACAAAGAAAGACAGATTTTTTCACCGCTTCTTCTTCAGATATACTAATAAGACTTGTATTTCAACTTTGCACATTAACTGAGGTTACCAGCCCAGCAGGCTGCTGTGCTTGCCTCACAGCAAGAAGATTTCTGGTTTGACTCCCTGTGTCTCCAAGGGTCTTTCTGAGTGGAGTTTGCATGTTCTCTCTGTGCCTACATGGGTTTTTTGCAGGCTAACCCTCAGGCTTCCTCCCACAGATCAAAAACATGCTCATTAGCACAGGTTAACTGGTGATTCCAAAGTATGTGGTCTCTATATGTGGCCCTGCAATTGGCTGGTGACTGGTTCAGGGTGTAACTTTATAGCACTTTGAGATTTTCTTTAAAATGTAAAGTGCGTTATAAATAAAATTTATCATTGTTATTATTATTACCCTGCCTGTCGCTCAATGTCAGCTGGGATAGGCTTTAGCCCCCTGTGCCCTTGAGAGGGATAAGTGATATAGCTGATGGACAAATGGATGAGGTTCCCAAAATTGTAAACAATGTTAAACAAGCAAGGCATATCTCCTCATGCTAAGCAGACCTCATCTGAACTTGTGACCCCAAAGGAGTGTTTCCTAATATTGACTTCCCTCCTAATTCTCAGTCTTCATTTTGCACCTCTGCCTTGCAACAGGGCTTTTATCTTTACATTCATTAATTTTTATTCATATTTGCAAGTCTAACGTCCATCTTTTTTGTTTATTTGATGCCAGCTATTATTTTGTGAAATAGTTTTTAAAAACTATTAATTGGAAATAGAAATGAACTCCTCATCCAGCCTCTCTTAACATACTTGGATTGGAAGAAAAATACAGACGGACATTTAATGGTCTGTCTCCAAACTACAGGTTTGGGAAGAGTGATACTTTAAGGGTCTTGACACTTTGCTAATGAGCACCCTCATTAGCCCTCCATTTAACGAGCCCTCACACAGTCTATTTTTGTCAACCTCTCAAACATATATCAGTACCTGCTGTGTTAGATATATGAAATGTAGCTCCCTGCTTTCTCATCCGCCCTGACAATAAATAATTACAGAGGTAAAGCAAGTAGCAATTTCAGACTTACTAGAGTCATTACATACTGACAGACAATGCAGGATAACTCCTAAAAAATACCTTGTTAAGAGTTGTTGTTGAAAGCAGTATTAAAATGTCCCTGGTTAGTCATTGTGTGAAGTAAGAAACTGTTATTTACCATTTCTAACAAGCTTGACTTTGGAGTTACGTTCTTTTTTAGGGTTTTTAAAGCCCAAATGGCGGTGCTCATTGTAAGTGCACTGGGACTGTTTAAAGGGAAGCTGATAATAAGAGAAAGAGAGCAAAAGTAAAAGAAAGAGACTCTTTTAGCTCCCATTTCTTCTCTCAATGGATTCTTGAACCTGCCGGGCTCGTAGTGAATCAGGTCTCATTGGCATGCAAACACACCTCCTGCTCTCCCTCCTATGTACCTCACCTCTTCCTCCCTCACTTACACACAACACAGAAGATTATGCATACGGCACTGGCAGGGTGTGCTAATCTAAGGTTAGTGGGATTCTTCACAGAGAAGAAAATCATCCCAAAATTAACATGCATGTGCGCTCTAGAGTTTTTTTTTTCATACTTATGATTCAGAGCAAACTTAAGAGGCTAAAAAGCAAGAGGGCTTGAAAATTCTCACAGAAAATGACAAACTGGGGAGGAAAACAAAGGATAAACACACAGAGGATTAAAGCAGGGAGAAATTAGCTAACAGAAGACAGTGAAATTGAGAAAAGAGGAGAAATAAATAGAAAGAGTGGGCAGACATAAATATTAATGCAGAATGGAGGTAAAAATAAAGCACAAAGAAATAAGCTAAGAAGGGAAATAGAGAGAGCTAGAAAAGTAAGCTAGAGTTGGAAGCAGGTTACCAATTACTGAGGCACAGACTGGACAGTTTCATCTACTGCAGCAGCAAAGATTGGGCCTCAGCTGTAATCTTATAGTTTCTCTGATGTCTGTGGGTGTAAGTGTGATTCTTTTCAACACATTTTCAAATGGATAGCTGTAACTGTTTTGTGAAACAGTCACAGTCTATCACATGGGAAAAAAACTTTTTAAAATGTATTTTACATTTTGTTTAACTGGCACTAAAAGGTTAAAAGTGATCAGAGTTGTAATGAAAAAAAGGGGATTTGGTATTCATCGAAATGAATCATGGTTCACAGTGTTACTGCCACAGAAGGCTAAAAAAATCCAACATGAATGATGGTTTTCATGTTCAGCTTTGTTGTGACAAATTTTGTTGAAAGTTTTTAATCATTTGCCCGCTTCCCTTTGGACCACTTAAGTTATGAAACACATACACAATTTGTTCAAAAAATAGCCTAAAAACTAGGGCTTTCTAGAGATCCAGGTAAGCTTTTTTTTCTAGCACAGAATACCAGCACATTACTTAATTCTGTGTAACGTTCATAAATGACATGTGTGCAAGGACAACCCTAGAGATAAGGTCAGGTTTGAGAGTTCGATTCCAAGCACTTTTTTTGCTTGTTAAGCAGTATGGCTTCCCAATATTTTTGTGATATGGGGCAAATACCAAAGACAACGAGTAGGATTATCTGTAATTATTTTACATTTAGGGCACAAGGAAGAAAATAGTTTCTTTCTTATTAGAAAGAAACCTTATTATAGAACAAGAGACTGGATGACATAGGTGATAATCCAGATTAAATTTTACGATAGATCCTTACAGTCCTTCACTTGGCTAGAAACTAAGCTGATTAGCTTTTCAATTTATGAAAACATCATAAAATATGTCATAACTTGAAACTCTAAGGTTTAAGATAAATTGAGTAAGGATGTTGTGATTATCATAGAAAGAAGGTGAATAGAGAATAAAATAGTGAATAGAGTTGCCTCTTATAAAAAGCATTGCTGTATGCCTTGGAGTTTAGATCAGGCCCCAAAAAATCCATGTATTCCATGGACGTTCTGTGCAGACTCGGCATTCCCCGTCCTCTAAACTACATTCATACACCCAAGCCTCATTAAAACCAGACACTTTTAATGTTCTGGCTTAACAGGCCTGGCCCAACCTGGCTCCAGTGAGGGAGACATTCTGAAGCCAGGGTGGATGGGTTGGAGCTTGGGTAGCAAATCTAACCTCTAGTATGCCTGCAGTATTTATACTGTTCACAGAGACTCTTTATGAGCATTTTGAAATTGGGGCCTGATTACTTTATTTTGATCTCTTTATATGCTGACATGGCTTGACTGACAGTACAGCCTTCTGAATTATTTTACATTAACTACTACAGCTACATTGTTTACAAAGTCATATTTATACATACTCTATGTACAGAAAATATATACATATGTACAAACAATCCTCATTTTATTTGAAAACATGGATGCAAAAAACAATAAAGATAAATTAAAAAAGTAAAACTGAAAAAAACTACATTGTCTTAGTTTAGTATTTATTTAGTATCACTGCAGCCCTATTTTCATGAACTGTTTGAAGTGTTTATTAATTCCTACCTGTGAAGACGGAGGTAGTGACCACTTTGCTCTCCTGACTCCCCCGCACAGCATTGAGGCTTATCTCATACTCTGTAGCAGGAAACAGGCTGGACAGGGTGTAGTTGGTCACATCGCTGTCAATCACAACACTGTCAACTCGGCCTGCACGAGACGGAGACAAACATCGGAACTGTGGGCATCTCTCTGAACTCTTAATGTGCAGGGTGTACTGCTCAGCCAAGTGGAGTACATTTTGCATCACAAAGCAAATACTTAATCAATACAGAGCTTCAATTTAAAATTCAATTAGATATCAGTGATAAAATGTTATAAGTAATTAAATACAACAGAGTGTGCAACAAGGTTCCCCACCACCAATATTTCTAACATCAGGGAGAGCTGCTACACCAAATGCCATGTTCATTTAAGTGGAACATTAAAATGCAGAGAGCTGGTGCATCTGCTGATATAATTAATACAGAATCGTTTTTATGCAATGAACCAAATTACTGAAGGTTAAAAATATTTTACCTCTGGCTGACTGGTAGGACAGTTTATAATATTCAAATGGAGCCAGTGGTTTGATCCAAGAGATGGTCACTGAGTCTTCTGTTACATCCGACACAGTCATCTCTTTTGGCGGGTCCATGTCTGTAAGAGAAAAAATTAGTAAGACCAAAAATTTTAAGGGCAACCTTTGGGACATCAGATGCAAGAATAGAGCATGTTATGGGCTATATTAAAAGGCAAATCCAGAAAAGTTTCATAAAACCCTAAAATAATCTATGCCCTTGAAAACCAGCACACTTCAGCAATCCTTGTTTTTTCACAGTTAATCTTCTCTTTCCTTTATTTACATGAACAGACCTGTCCTTGTCAGCAAGAGCATTGTCAATGCAAATTTGTAAAGTAAATAAACACCGTCAAACAGCTCTCCAGGAGAAATCCAGCTCCATCCAGCTAAAAGAACACAATGTGTAGCAGTAGCATTGAAACTAAAAAGGGTTTACGCAGAGTAGATCCCCTCCTCCATCTGACAATTTGTTTTATGTGTCTCCTGAGACCACTGAGCTGCCATGGAAAAGGTTAGAGCAAAAACAATGTGGCAAGGGAATTAAATTGATCAAATGGCCTCAGCTACCAAAGAAAGAGAAGTAGTTTGAAAAGGGAAGGAAAGACAAAAAGGAGAAGAAGAGATTTAGAGATCTTTTCCATCTCTTCATACAGACAGGAGTGAAAAAGAGCCTGTAAACCAACTGCTCCACTGTCTGCATTAAAAGAACAATAGCTATTCAAGAGCTGAGAGGGAAATTTATAACTTTGGCCTTGACTTCATTGAAATTCCAAGTGCATAATTTACAGTTGGAGCATTTCTATGAGTTGTGATTACTTATGCATGCATATATCGCTAATCATGTTTGCTTTGGCAAAGGTGATGCTCCGGAATAATGGCTGAACAACTTCATTTTCTCGTTAAGCTTCCTTGGGCTCTGTATGAGGACAGTAACAAAGCTGATTCTACAGATATCCACTGCTATTGACTTATCCTCTTGGAAGATTGCAATTCAATTTGCACTGTGTAAGCTAATAAAATAATGTGTCCCTAAGGCTGCGCTACATTAAAACAGCATCAGGATCCAACACAGTGGAGAGTGAACATCAGCTGATAAATCCAAGCCACCTACAGCAGAGTTAACAAAGTGCAGCAAAAGATTTCAAATGTAGCTAATGCAAGGCTAGAACAACACTTAATTACACAGTTAAAATCAAGAGGACAAACTCTCAACAGTTCTCAGATTTAAGCATGTACTGTAGGATGAATGCAGGAAAGCAAGACTGCTGCAGTCCAAAGACAGGTGCAAGACGGCTGTAAATCTCTCTCAAAATCCCAATCCAATTTAACCCCCAAAATCTGCTTATCATCAAGTGTGGGTGAAATCAAGACAGAGAGAGACAGTGCTCATAGCTGCCAAGCTGTTATATAAAACTGGCACAGTAATGAGATGACAGCATGCAGGTGTCTCTGGCACTAAGGCATAGTCTGTAGCTCTATCAGTCAACACTGATTATTCAGTCTTTTCTTTCTGTGTTATCAGCCACTCTTATTTCCCGTCTGATGATTTTTCTTTTGGTCTTTTTTACTTGAAGAGAAGAAAATGGTGAAAGCTTTTTTCTGTCCTTCCAATTGTCCAGTTCTGGGCAGCTTATTACACAAAACCTCCTCTCACTTTAATTGTCAGTAAACATTTGAAAAGCACAACGAACATCAAAAGGAACATTTCCCAGAGCATCTATTTAATATCAGCCAATTATTAAAAGATTATATGGTACAAACAAATGATATGTTAGTTAAAAAGTAGAAGGGTGAGAGGGATCGCAACAGCACAGCTGGAAGAAAAACAGTGAAATCAAAATAATTGAAGAAGAGATAGAGAAACAGGACCCTTAAGTCCATGGCAACACAGTCATTGAATGTCTGTAATGAATGCACCCAAAGCATTACTCCCCGCAACGCACCATCACCACCCTAACTGGTGGCACCCTAATCTTGCTGGAAACTCTGTGTTGTAAGATAAAATTCCCTGTTTGCTAATTTAAACATCCTGACAGCTGATTGTTTCCTATCATTTCCTTAAAAGTGACTACTATGAATACTGAAAACTTTGGAAGATTTTGGACTATTTTTCATGTAGGATTAAGCTTTGGATGCAGTCAGATTAAACCAAACCTCATCATTAAGTCACTTTGTAGGCATCGCGCAGGTTTGATAGTCATAGATAGAATAAAAAAGGATGTTTTGATCAAAAAAACAAAAAAAAAAGTTGAAACAAATTTAAGCAAATGGTATGTGTAAAATGCGTATATGCTTTTATTGTCCTTTCTGACAACTCAAAGTGCTGTACACAGCAGGTCACGTCTACCCTTTCATACCTGTTCACTCTTACGCCGAGGTCAGACAAATTTTTTGATCACCCTTTTCAAGCAGAGCTGACTACACGACTGAAACTGACTGTATTCGACAACCAGTGTGATGACGTTAGGAGGACGGCTGACACTGAGGACAGCAAACAAACACACTGTATTTAGAGTACTATACTTTTGTTTGTCTTTACAAATGTTATGTGTGATATGTTATCTGATGATAAATGCAAACAGTCACTCACCAAGTTACTAAGGTTCTTCTGCTGTTCCTTTCCAACATTTATTGATTTTCAGTCTGGTGGTAGCTCCTCCTCAACACATCATACATGCCGAGATGTTGTTTTCAGAGCTTAAACAGTCCTGTGGCTCTCAAGGCAACAACTAAGGTCTGTCTACATACATTTTTGTCACACATACAGAGCTCTCAGTGCTCTCATGAGGCAACGTCTTTGATGTGAGGGAGGAAATACAGAAGGCAGGACAAAATTCAAACATGCTATTTGTCTGTAGTGGAGAGGTCAGACGTCCAGATCAGACTGGTCCTTTGTTGTTGGTTACTATGGCACGCTACACAAGATGAATTGTCTGATTTTTGTGGCTGAAAAGGTCCCGAAACCCTACAACTGTCAGGCCATAATTGTCATAAATCGTGTAGTCTGCATATTACATTCAAACACTAATGGTTCTAGGTTTCTATGTTAGTTGTCCAGCAGTAGCTAACACATCCATGCCCTTTTATACCCATGATATTGCCACCGAAACAGCAGTTTCAATAACTTGGGGTTACATTTCTTGTCCAAAAAACACATCAATATGTGACAGCAGGAGCTTGTCTCAAACCCATAGATTACTGGTAGAGTGCACCTCCCGACAGAGCCACTGGCATGTTTAGTTAGCCTGAACTGATTGGATTTATTTACACTCACATCACATCATTAATCATTAAGCTTGGATACTCATTGGCTACAATTGAAAAAAACCTATCAGTAATAGTCAGTAAAATCCTACTCATGATTCACTTTTCATAATCCTGAACATAAAAGGGCTTGCTGTAGTTAAATATATTTGTTTATTTTGAACATGTTCATTTAAGTCTGAGAGATGACTGACTGGCAGTATAGATGTTAACAACACAACATTAGCTGTGTAGAACTTTCTTTATGCATCTCCCCAAATTTTCAGTATCCGTGTGTGCAGCTGCACCTCATATTCTGACACAGGTAGAAGCAGGGTTTTGTGCTGTCTTTGAGCACAGCAGAAAAGAAACGCAATTGATTTGAGCAAATAACTAAATACTGCCCCTGAAGTTTCCCTCAATGTGCAGTCAGTTTTCAGTTTACATACAGGTCTGCTGACACATATTTAACAACGTTTGATAATATATAGTCAATTATATATATGAGTAATGTGAGTTATTGCCTGTAAGAAGCCTAATAACTACACTAAGAGAGTAAGGAGACTTTATCACCACAAGTATTTCAATAATTCAGCCAAAAGTCAAAGTGAATTAACTTACTACCCTGAGTTTATAATATATAGAGCTGCAATGCAAACGCATATCTCCAACCTCAGCTTTTGTCGGTGTGGGAAAAAGGCTCCAAGGCAGAGCACTAATTAATAAAATCATTCTGCTGTGGTTGTTCTGCAAATGAAATGTTCAAACAGCACTTTTGAAAATAAATATTTAATTTGAAATCACTTTAATTTTCTTTTATAATAAATAGTTTTTCTGTCCTCCTGATACATGCAATTTTTCCACTTTTCTTTCCTTCAATAAACCTACTCCTGACCTTCTTTTTTCTCATTTTCTCTGAATGCCATTCTGAGACAATCCAGGGTCATTAATGCCACTAAACTCTTAAACCCTACGATCCATAAACACATATGGTCCTCATGATCATAGCTTAAATTAATGGAGAATAATTGGGCCACAGAGGTCAGTCAGTCAACTTTTAAGAAAGTAAGATAACTTTCTGACTGATTTATTGCTTGTTGAAATTCAAACACAAGCTAGATACAGCTATGGAATAATAAACTGAGTAAAGATTCAGTTACTTTCAGTCATTGACATAATCGTGTATTTACTTCAGCACTACAGCTTAGTAAAGTTTTTAAGTGTCTTCACTAAACTTGAGTACTTGGATATTTTTTGCAAGAAAACATTTTTGATACATAACATTTAAAAGACAAGTACTACATTTTCAACTCCACGTTGTTTTTTTCAGGTGCTGCAACATGGAGAACACACAAAGGTTTATCTTGAGTAGCAGAGTGAAACTTAATTACTGAGCAAAATGTTGTAGACTTGACATTTTCACTTCCATTGACTAATTAGTGAATAATTGCATGGAGTGTTTTCAGCCGCGTTGCCTCTTGTGGTAGATTGTCTACAAACATTCTTGAAGTTGGAAGCTGGGCTTTATAGCACAATAACTTCTGATGGCTGATTTCAAAATGGGGAAGATAAACTTCAGGGGCCGCCCCTGTGTTATGACTGTTCAGAAAAGTTATTTTTTTTTGTTTTTAAGAATTCAAAGAAAATCAATCAACGTTCATAAGAACAAATAATCTATACCCCTTCATTAACAAGATAATTGTTATTATCCATATTTATAATGAT
This sequence comes from Cetoscarus ocellatus, assembly GCA_037902135.1. Classification (NCBI taxonomy): domain Eukaryota; kingdom Metazoa; phylum Chordata; class Actinopteri; order Labriformes; family Labridae; genus Cetoscarus; species Cetoscarus ocellatus. The sequence continues at coordinate 759,278 of JBAMNC010000327.1, read as the reverse complement.
AAACATATTCTATGTCATCAACAATCACTGTACTTGTGTCACAGCTTGTTGACCTGCTTCAATGCAAAACTAGTGTATTTAAACTTTGTAAAAATTACTTTGTCTCAATTTCCATAAAAAACTGAGAAACTGGGGTCTCTAACCTGCCAATTTCTCTTAAGACTTCTTTGGAAATATCTCAGCTGGTGCAACACTTCAAACATTAGTAGGGTTTAAACTCCATCAGAAGTTGGAGCATATGTTTAACCCTTTAACGCCATTTGTATCATATTTGATACATAGTTTTATGATACCTCTAACTAATCAATATGATCAACAAATTACTAATTAAACATCTGAATCCAATCAGATAAATGATAAAAATGTCCTAAAATGGATTATCAGTTGCCAAAAACACCTAATGTATCAAATGAGATACAAAAAATATATATGTTCAATTTTATGGAAATTTGGATTTTCTAGGATTTCAGTAGAAAGTGAAATGAACATTTCAGCAAAAAAAAAAAAATCTAATTTTCTTGCTACATTTGAACGTACACAGAGCTGGTGCAACCCATAGCTGAAGTGTATGCGTACATATTTGACTCAAGCAAAAAAAAATGTGTATTTTGTCCACCTCTGTTCATAATCAAGGAAACTGTGCTGATAACAGCTATGTCCTTACATTTTATTAGCTAAATACTTAATGAACCACCAATAAATCAATTATGTAAATACCCTTTATTTTCTGCTTCAATCATGCACCTTTTGTTCAATTTACAAGTATGGAAACATCAGCACTCTGACCAAGCACAAACAGTCTGTTTACAAGCCAAAAGTTTTAATGGCTGATTTGTTTATTTATTCCACTTCTCCAAGACATCAAGTTGCTCACCTGTAGTGAGTGAGGCTGTTATGGGCTCAGAGGTGCTGTCCCCCTGTATTGTGATCAGACTGATGGTGTACGCAGTGGATGGCAGCAAGCCCACCACCAGTGACCTCGTCTTGGAGCCCTCCAGCGTCACCTTGGAGGTGTCGGACCCGTCAGCAGAGCTGTAGCTCAGGATGAAGAGGTCAGCAGGCGGTGCTGGGGCACTCCAGGCCACAAACACCGAGTCTGAAGTCACCTCTGACAAGTAGAGGTGGGTTACAGGTCTGATTCCTGGAGGAACGGGGGGTTTTAAGGTCAATGGAGAGCTTTCAAGGACAAGTAAAAAGCCCGATACAAGAATGAAACAGTGACATGAAAGGAAAAGCCAAACAGCTGCCGTCATTATGGAGATGACAGACAAGCAACTCAGTGATGGATGAAAGCAGTCCAGGGTGGAGGAATAGATCGTTTATAATGCAGTTGAGAAAATTAGCCTTGGGTGTATTCTCGGTGGGGAAGGTGAGAGTTAGAGCGGACCACAATCGTGTGGAAGTTATGATTTAATTGGTTGTAAAAAGAGAGAAACTAATGAGATTATCCACCATAAAGATGAAGATGTGGTGACTGTTCACAGTAAGAAAAATGGAGAAGAAGCCATTATGAGAGCAGATGTTGTTGTCAAAATAGATGACCTGGACAGGCAAGGATGTAATGAATACGAACAAGTGCAGCAGCTGACACAGCAACAAATGCAGGATGATTTGAATTTAATTAGCCGTGTATGGATGAGGAAATAGGAGGGGTGTCCTAACTTTTTTGAGTTTTGCTGAGTTAATGTGTCATGTGGAGCTTTCTCTGATATCAGCCTTTATTCCAGTCACTATCATTTAGTCTTGCCTGATTTAATCTTGTATTTATTTTATTTATGTCAAGTGGAGCTCACTTTCATGGTACATGTCTACCCTATAATGGACAAATAGATGTTAATGAACACAGAGACTGTACATTCTCACAGATTGAGTTTGGAAGTTTAAAATCCTTTATCCAATTGTTTAATTTAATAACAAGGGCAGAAAACAAATCAGAAATAACCACAAGGAGGCAACTTATTGGGTGTGTGATGACAACATTTCAATAGAGATGTCCTGATCACCTTTATAGCCCCAACCCCAATCTGTTTGTTTAAAAAAAATTCCAAGTCCTAGTCTAATATTTACATTTACCTAGACAATACAGCAATTTTGTTAATGTAACTATGTAAACAAAGTAAAAACATACTTTCATTTAATTCTTTTACACTGTGTCCAACTAGCATTGATGTGAAACTCATTTAAAAAAAAAAAAATCTAATTAAATTTAGATAATACGCATTAAAAATATTATATGATATGTAAACATTATAGAAAAAGCAAAAATATTTTTGTCGGGCCTGGATTATAATTAAATGTGGGAGTTTACCCTGAAAACATGATGATGCTGTTTCTGGTGTTTTGGTCTCAAGCTTTTCAGACTACTATTGAAAGTTGTTTTATACTTTTAAGCCCTAAAGTAATTTTTACTTTTACCTTTGGAAAATAAGCTACTGGTTGCTGTAAGATGCATTCATTTTTTGTTTGTTTGTTTTTTAATTTAACCAAGTAAAGCTTTTAAGGTTCTGGCTTCTCTCCTTTTTCAAGGTTTTGAATAAATCAGTGCATCCCAAAGTGTGGGCTTAGGAGGCCCTGGAGGAACTGCATGTAGGCAGCAGGATTATATATGCTAAATAAAAATCATGAACAGCATCTAAAATATTATCATGTTTGAAATAATCATAAATATTCTTGATTACAGGTTTATACTCTGCAAGTTTCAGAATGAACAAACACGGGCAACAGATTATCCTTGCATGTCACCTTTTTACAAATGGCTTTGCCTGATTTACACAACCAGTGTCATGGTTTAACTGTTGTTGAATTAACTGGTGACACTAATTGCATACCATGCCGCTTGCATCCTGATTATAAGAAGTTACTTATGGAAACTTTAACATTACTCAGAGAGAGTTTGCAGAGTCACAAAGTATATTTAATTAGTTAAATTTCAGAAAAGCACATTTAAGTCCCTTGGTCTTTACCTTTTAATCTATTTTTAGCACTGCTGTGGTGCTGCTGTTGGAGAAGCAGGATAATTTTGCATTAGGATGCTAACCCCATACAAGAGAGTAAAAGTGATCATTTTTCAGTCTGTTTTATAGGCCGGTCTACACTGCTGATGAATGGGATGTCACAAAAAAGCCATATGGCATTTGCAGGTGAAAAGATAATAAAAGAGGTGTTGTTTCTTTTATGGAAGTTTGGATACCTCTTGTTGCTTTTTGAAATGCATTTGATGATAAATACTTTGAAAAGAATAATGATAAATGAAGAAATGAATTATAATTAAATGTTGTCATTAGAATGATGTGGAAATTAAAACACTGTGAAGGTATAAGCCTCTGGTGCTCTCGAGTAATGCAGTGTGAAAGCAGTGTTAAATAAATTAAATAAGAGACAAGAGGTGGTAACATTTATATGAAGTGACTCAAAATAAATAAAGGGCATAAAGTTGCTCCAAAAGCAACTTGTATTGATCATAAATCAACATCAAACTTGAACTATTCACCAGATTTTCCCCTCTGACATGTTCACCTGAGCACAGGCAGACAGATGTTGCCAATATGGCCAAGTGAACAGTGGAAGAGAGGCTGACAGGTAATTAATTATTTTTCCTTTGCTTCTCTTGATCTGTCACTTTATCATTCTCCCATCTCTCTTTTCTCCAGATGGTGAGAGCGATGTTAAGGGAAAGCTGCGGATAACAAAAGATGATGAATGAGACGATGATCCTTGTGACGACAATGATGACGGTTATGAAGGTGACAAGAGCTGCAACGGTCAAAGTGATAAGGAAAGAGATGATGATGATGACGATGGCGGTGGATGTATGAATGACAACCATGACAGCAGGTAAGTACATGCTGAACATTGTGACAGCAGCCTTTTCTCAGCTGAAATCACAGCAAGCTTTTCTGTAGAAAATAAAGAATAACAGCATTGGGTTGACTGACAGGCATCCAATATAAAGTAATACATTTGGAGGCAGAAGGGCTTGGTGAAGTAGTATGCTGGGTGGGAGCTGTTATTATTTCCTTGACAAAAACATAACTAAAAAGCTTATCCAATACTTATCACATAACAAAAAGAGACGATAACTAACTAAAAACAAATCTTTGTGAATAAAATCTCTGACAAAAAGTATGTTTGCTTTTGATCAACCAGACTAGAATGTTAGGGGTGGGCTGTCAGACTTTCAAAAACAATGATACATCAGCTGTTTTGAAAAAAAAAATATGTTTGCTTTTCCAAGCAATGTAAAAATAGGTAACATTGCCTCATTTGTTTATCAAATAACAGAAATGTTCTGACAGTAGGGCTGTCATTTTATAATCGATATTCAAACATTTGTTTGAACTTGGGGGTAAAAATTTGTATTCAAACTGTAAATATACATTTGGACTGAAAATATACAGTGCAGCAGCACATTAGAGCGACTGAAGCAGCAAAACATTTGATCCAACAGGGGGCGCTCTCATTGTAACTTGACCATTCATAACCTATTATTGCTCGCTTGACCTCAGTAAACAACAGTAAAAATGGAGGCCAGGAAAAGCCACTGTAAGTAGACAATAACGATCCCAAAAAATCTGAGGAGCACGGTGCAAAAGTATTTTGGTTACTACACCTATGATGGTGCAAAGCAGCTGACTAACTCTTCACCTATGACAAATCTGTTGGCTCATTCATCGGCTTTCAACCAGATGAGGCAGCGGAGGAGGAGATACTGTAGTCCTGTACTGCTTTGACAAGTGTTTAGCCCTGTGTGGCGGACTATTAGCATGTAAGTCCAAATTTGCTTTCCAATTTGCTTTTGTGGAAAAGTGACAGCCCTGACTGAGAGTGGTATCAATAAAGACTTTGATTCAATGAAAAGCAATGGAAGTCTTAATATATACAAATATACATAAATGAAATCTTAACTACAGATAAAATACTGTTTTTAACAATTTGTCTTAATTTTTTAAAGTGTCTGTAGTGGATTAACATGTGAAATACAATCATATTATTTTTTTACAATATGTCTGACAAAGTAACTTCACAGAGGGAAAAAAATACTAAAAGCAATGAACTACAGTTTACACAATCTTCAAACAGCTGAAACTTGACAAATATTTTTTTGAGTGTTCCTTAATCAAAAATAGACAAACACTTTAGAGGGCAAAACTGACTTAAAAGTGACTAAAACTCATGAGCATCTTTGAGCAGAAACTAAGACTGAATTCTAAATAGGTGCTTAAATAAAGTGCATGGTATGTAAAAATCCACCTTCATAGATACAACTTCAAAAAAAGAAATTTAGTTTAAAAATAATGGCTTTCCATTAGGTGTACTTACAAATTGCAAACAAACGTTTTAGTTTTGTGGATTAGTTTCACATGAAAAAGAGAAAATTTGTCAATAATGGATTTTCTGGTTCACACTCTGAGCTACCCAAAAATGACTTGCAGCGTGGACCATAAGGGCCACTTTAAGAGCTTTTCTGACATTCATTGAATAGGGTCCTTAATTTATAAGAAGAGGTAATCAGTGCACATGGCTGGAGCGAACAGCAGGTCTCTACTCGACTCGGAAATGTCAAGTTTGGTCATTTCTGTTGAAGGGGTCATAGACCAAGCTCATTAGCTAGTGTGTTACGAGGGGAGCTTGGGCAAATGAATGGACAGCAGCCTCAGAATAATCATTATCCATCATGAAAGGAAGCATAAACATACAAGAGATAAATAGACTGAGCAGCCTTTTGTGTAACATTAAGCACTTCCAAGGCAACAATAAATAGACATGTCTACCATGATGGTTTGGCCATCATAGCCACCACAAGACGATATGTATCATTTTTACAAAAAACGTTGGGTACATATCTGGCTTTGGGTCTCTTTGAGGTAGTGTAAGTGAAAATATGTTATGTTATATACAGTAAGTTGAGATTATTGTTGTAATTGATTTACAAATTTTAGTTTCCAGTTTTCTGAACATTCTACACAGTATATCATAAACACTGGTAGGGATGCAAGCAGAAAGCACCAGATGTGAGAAAATATCCTGTTTTAAAGAACTTAGAAGAAAAGAAAATAAGCACTTACAAGGCAAACAACAAGCTCATTAGCCAATTCCTTCACTAATTGCCTCATTAAAGTCTTTTAAGGTACTCCAGTTTTTTAAGAGTGCCTCACCTTGGCTGCTGCCTCACTTTAGTTCATTATATTCACCATTCAGCATCATTACACTGCCCTGTTGTTCAAACCCTTCTCATGTTTTTTGTGGTAATTTGTTGATCCTACACGTTTTTGTCTGAGCTGAGAAAACACTCAAGCAGGAATGTATGATCTTGGTTCTGTCTGATTATTGAGTGGATTATAATGGATGCTGTAGTGCAACCTTGATGCCATGAAAAGTTTGCCCCAATTGATGAAAGGAAATGATAACCATAGACAATTCAGCAGATAATGATGCTATGATAAAAATGAATGCTCTCTCAACCTGTGAAGGCGTCGATAGTCGCGGCGGTGCTCTGCTGCCTCCCTCGTCTCGCTGCTACAGTGATGGTGTACTCAGTGCCGGGTTCAAGCTCTGTTAGGGTGACGGTGGTTATATCTTTGGGTACTGTCAGCTGTGAAAGAGAGATAAGCATAAATCCAACCAGATTTCTTATCACATAAAAAAAAACATGATGAGAGGGATTCATGGTTGTAGAAATTATGAATTATGATTTAACTGTTAGTGGAGTTTCAGAGTGGCCAATACCCTCTACTGTAATATGTTTCAACTTTTAACAACTGATGTGAACACACAAATGGATCCACAATCTTACATTTTTCCAAATGTTTTCTACTAAATGTCAGAGCAATTTCAATGACAAAAAACATCCAAAGCTAACTAACTTCTGTAGCACAATGACTCCAGTGTTTATGCTTTTGAGACTTAAACTCATATTCCTTCCAAATAAAAATGTAAAATGACCACGTCTTTCAGAGGATATGTTTTGCCTTATCTCATGGTTCATACAGTTGTTTTCATTAACTGCTAGAGTATGTTCACAATCAATATTGTTAAAAAAATTTAGTTCTCACGTGCTGAGTACCCCTGATCCACCTCTACTCTCACTCTGTTTAAAGCGATGTAGTCAACCAAGCAGTCTGGTGAAGTTCAAGATCCCCTAATAATTGATCTGTGTAGTCCCACTTTTTTGCACCCTTCTGTTAGGTTGAAGAACAAACCAAGTTGACCCCAAGGGTGGAGCTAAAAACGCTGCAGTTTGTTGATAGGTTGCAAGAATCTTCACCACCCTTGCAACAGCAGCTAAAATGAAAACAATGTCCCTTGCCATGTTTAGTTCATACATGGATTCAAGTGAGCAACTGTTTTACTGCTTTTTCTATACAGAATGTCTGCATGGAAAAATGCTCCATTAAGAACTTCAGAGGTGCATACCTCCCTTGCCATTGATGAAGAGGAGAAGGTGCAGAGGGTGTAGGATGTAGCTGGTACAGCCCACATCTTTGGCCCCACACCCCTACCCCCACATAAGGGTAAAGCTAGCAGTAGAAATGCAAGCATGATTGCAGCTTAACATAATGCAGACATTGCAGCTGAAGATGCTCTGTTGGAGATTCTGTCAGTTTACGGCCTCTTTCCCCACTTGGGCCTAGTCTGCCCAGATAGGTTGACCCATCTGCTCTGTGGTATTTGGTCAGTTCAGAGTAGTTCAGTGGCATGATTTCAACAGCTCTGAAACTTCTCTACAGCATATGCCCTGCACTGAGTTTGCCACCCTGAGTCAATGGGCTTGAACTACCAGTGCAACAGCAGTAGGATGTCACATTGGTAGGTCTTTTTGGAGAGCTACACTGGGTGGGTACGGGAATCAGCTGCTTTAGGCAGCTCCTGGTTCTATCCACAGTGGGAGAGGGAAAGGTCCCCAATGATGTGGACCTTGTTGTCTTGTCCAGAGATTTACTCTATGAAGAGGAGGGGACATGTAAAACACACTGAAGGGGATATCTAATTTGAAAAAGCACAACATTACCTCTGCGCCCAGAAACCTCTCAGTTTTTGAAAAAAAATTAAAAAGGGTGCAATCACTATATTTAATGTTTGAGACAAACAAATTTAGAGTAAGTTAAATACTACTAAAAGCCAAATAATATTAAAACCTGTTATAACAGCCAAAAATTTGAATATTTTTTTTTATCACCACCCTCCATACAGTGGTAAAGGGTAAGATGTCACTTATTGCATACCAACATTTAACATATTTCCATCGGTATGAGAGGTGTTAATTGTTAAGTCTGGAGTTTCTTAATGTTTAAATGGATTATTACTAAGTGTATCTCTAAAACTTGTTGGCTACACTTGTCTGTATGTGTTTTTATACAAATATTATTGGTTATTGGTTTATCCAAGTGGTTCTGTACCTCAGAGGTGACACCTGAAGATGATGTATAGGTGACCTTGTAATGGTCAATAGGACCCTGGACCATACCCCACAACAGTGTAATGGTATTGTCTGTAGAAGCTGTCACAGTCAGGTCCAGGGGCACATCCAGACCTGATAAGAGGAGTGAAGGATTTGGTTACAGCACTCAGACTTTCAAGGTTTCCAGAATACATGCAATAAAGAATAATAGAAACACTAATACTAATTTGTAACAAAAACATCCCTACTTAGTCCAAAACACATAAACTTGGACATGGTACAGTAACTATATTTATTATTCTTATTATGCTTATTGTTTTTAATAGGTGTTTCCCTTAAATTGAGTCAGATAAAGCAGCAGATCCCTCCGTTTCTGATCAAGGAAAGAATACTTTCAGCTCTCAGCACCTCATGTTTACAGGTATACTTTTGTTAGCACCACTTCGTACCAGGTAGGATGGCTGATAGTTGTCAAATTTTTTAAAGCATTTTTGGAAAATGTGAGCTGTTGCTGCTCTTCGAAGTTCAAAGAGACAGCACAAACAGGGGAAGAAAAGAGCTCAAGAAAATGGGTGCATAATTTTTTACAAAGTGAAAATTTCTGACAGCCATTAAACAAATTCAAACCGGGGAAAGATGTGCTTGACAGTAGATGTGAAGGAAAAGATAATTGTAGCATCTACATGCAGAAGCATTTCTAAATGGAAGGTAAAATGGGTTCTTTTTTTTCTTTCTGCCAACCACATCAAAACATGATTAATATTCAAACAGCCAATCAAGCACTAAATAACATTTAGGGCCATTAGCTAAGTGATATGTTTTGTTACAACTTTGAAAATCTGTAATGACAACTTGACCCACTTCTCTGATTATACAATGCTAAAAAACAAAGGTTTACACATTTGCTTAATTTTAATGAAACAGCTTCTAATGTTCTAAGCTGGAACTCTGTGAATTTGTGTAAAACATAACTAAAAACAGAATAGGTGATTGTAATACAGTGGTAAAGATGCCCCTGTCCAAACTTTTTTGCAACGTGTTGTAAGCATCAAGTTCAAAATGAGTGGATATTTATAAAAAAGGCAATAAAGTTGATCAGTTTGAACATTAAATATCTTGTCTTTGTAGTGTGTTCAATTGAATATAGATTGAAAGGTTTTGCAAATTATAGCATTTTGTTTTTATTTATGCTTTACTCAACATCCCAATTTCATTAGAATTGGGGTTTGTAATTAACATGCCATTCATCCTTCTCCAAGGCTGCTGTTTTTGCTGCTTTGACTTGCATAGTTTGTCTTGTGAATGAGCAGATTGCTGGCTTTTAACAGTGGAGTATAAAAGTGATTATACTTACCAGTCCTGGCGTTCATTGTCGCTGGTATACTCTGGTTGTTGCCTCTCATGGCAGAGATGCCAATACCGTACTCTGTGCCAGGGAGCAGATCTGACACACAAAGATAGACAGAAAAATTCTTGAGTGAGCAAACACACAGGTTCACAGATGGTCTCTCACTTTGTTCCTCCTGCAAAGAGCATGTCAATCAGAGAGAATTTTTCATAACGACCCAATTAGCTGTAGATCAGTGATAAGCACTTGTCAAATATTCATGTTTATCAGAATGATTGCAAGAGAAACCGCCTGTTTTCGTCAATCAATGCAGCACATCGATGGTGAGGAGAGAGGACTGATAAAAATGAGTGACGAGATTATGAGGAGACAGAAAATGAGAGTGATGGAGAACGAGTGAGACTGGAGGCAGCATCGATTACAGCGGCACTGCAGAATAACACGGGGACCTTTTGCCTCTGTTCTAACGCTGGCTTTGCCCTTTGTAGCACTGTGGCCTTTCAGAAAAAAAAAACAACCCAGCTGACCCCTCCTTTTCTGACAGCCTTTCAATATGCCCGCAGGACAACAAGCTTTTCTACAAATACAATCAGCAGCCTGTCAGCCAAGTGTTGGCTCTCTAGATAATCCTGCCATGTAAAACACACAAACACTGCAGCATCTTCAGGATACATTAGATCCACTGTGATGATACTGAGAGCATTCGGGAAAACATTAGATTCAACAAAGAAAAAGAAAAGATGACAAACAACTCGAACAGATAAAAAAAGTATTCAATGGATCATTAAGAATTGTAAAATCCAGAATACAAGCTGCACTGGGGTGTGAGCCACAGTCAGTTTTTAGGAATCTCTAAAAAGGGTTTTACCTGTCTCTGCAGTATGATTTATACTGTTAAGTCCACTCCTTGTGTTGGCCACTGTGAACAATGGACTAAATAAAATCCATCAGGTATATTTTTTTCCAGTCATTTGATTTTAAATGTCTGCATTATGTTAAGTCTTTACTGCTGAAATCCTCCATTTCTTGATATGGCTACAACAAATAAAGTGTTTCCAGGAAATATAGACAGGGTGCATTTATTGTTGAAATAAAAATTAATTAAAATAACAAAATTACTACTAATAAAAACAAATAAACAAAAACATGCTGAAAAATCAGATTTTCTAATCATAATTACTTATGCTGAGGTACCACTATGCTTAACTGACAGTGACCAAAATCATTTCAACACATGGAGACGGGTGAGGTGAACAGTGAATGTGCCACTTAAAGGGTTAGTTCGGGTTTTTGAAGTAGGGTTGCTCAAGGTCCATGGCACTGGTAAATATGATTGCTAATAAAGGAACTTGCGAGCTTTGTCCCTTGGGGGAGATATCAAGGGGCAGACGGTAGCAAACACAGCAGTACATACCACCAAAAACCACTTAAAAGTTAAAACTACTCAAAAAACTACATTGGCTCGTCACTGCACTACAGAAAGATTCTTTACAGAGGTTAGCTTTTCCACTGCAAAGCCCAAAGGGCTACGTATCCTTCTGCCAGCACCTCCCCTCATTAGATCAGGTCAGAGGGCTGCTGGCTGCAGCAGGGTCAGGTAGCTGTCACTGGAGCAGAGACTGATATAAATTGCTAAATGTGGCTTGTTTTAAAAATGGACATCAGGACTCACCCCTCTGCAGCAACAACACATTGTGTTTGCAGTGCCCATTTACTGATCAACTATGACACATGATGGCGTTCTGAAGGCTTACTGAAATTAAAGAGATCTGCTGAGAGGTCCAGGAGAAGTAGTGTTACCAAGTCCTACTCATGACAGCAATGGTCCTCTGAGTTTGTGGACATGGGCTCAGAGTTCATGCATCTGCACCAGTTTAACAGAGCTGCGTAGCCCACCTCCGCTTTCTGTCTTTAACTAGGTGGTTATTTTTTTATACACAACAGCCCCACATGCTGTTTAAAAACTTTTTTGTATAGCTGCGTGTTCTTTTTCAATGCAGGATTATGACTTCAAAAGGGATTTTTGTTTTTTAATCTAAACTTCATTTAACCAGGACAACTTCATATTTAGAGATTTAGAATCTCATTTAATAGGATTAATTGTAACAAAAGTTGTGCATATTCCCTGTTTTCCTGCACATATTGAGCAGCAACGGTACCACTTGCATTAAGCTACCATTAATGGAAGTAAACTTTCACAGGTGTCCTGTTGTCTGCAGTGTGTGATTGTGGCAGCTACACTTGCTGTAATTGGGGTGCATGTTTAAGTATTTCATAAAGGAATATCGGTCACATTGGTATGTACGTGGCAGTCGATTTTAGGAGGAAAAAACTGTTTTAAATTGTGCTGACACTTTATGGTTAAATTAAAAAATAATCCTTCCTTTTAACTTACCTGTGAGAGTGGTCTTGGTAGTGGGCCCCTCGTTGCGTGGGACGATGACTTTATCATACAGGTCTCCTGCTAAAGTGCTGTACACCACCTGGTAGCCCTCCACCTACATTTAGACATAAATAATCAAAGATTAAGAGCATTTAACTGATGGGACAGTAAAAGTATTTCTTCCAAAATGAAGAGAAAACTATAACCTACCAAATCTATTTTTTCTTGCTTGTGTTGCGGAAGTTAAACCACATTTGTTTTAACACCCTGCATAATCATGTGAATAAATATATTTATTTTGCTAACAAGCATAAAAAAGGAATTCCTTTGTTCTTTCACATATTCACTAAGCCCTGAGATAACCCAAAAACTACTTTTTACATGAAAAACATTACATGTTTACTTGCACCCCAGTTAATCACTCACCGTGTTCCCATTGTTGTCATCTTTCCCTGCTTACAAAGTGCACACTTACCTGTGTGTAATGATAAGGTACTCAATACTAGGCGATAGAGGTTAGAAAAAAGGAATGACATGAAAACCTGTTTAAAAAGGGGGTATGCAAGAGGAGTCAAGAGAGGGTGAGTTAAGTCAGGGGATTAAAGAGAAATTATTTATTTCTATGAAAAAAGCTGTGATTTACAAGCAGCGACTACACTCAAGGCTGTGCTGACACCCTGCAGAGGTGTTTTGGTATTTCAATTATGTAAAAAATAAACATTGTAAAAAAATATAAGAGACAGACAGTTCTACAGTCAACTACTGCCTAACACTACAGTATTCAAGCTTCCTATTTAGGCAATTACTTTCTGAATGCTTTACAAAAGTAATCCAGCCCAATGAAAAGTCCTGCCATAGAAATACCTATGAGTCAAAGTAAAGTACACGTTTTTTTAAGAATATGTAGTCAAAGTAGTTATTCTTGGCCCCTCTGAAATTAAAAAAAGTAGGATCAGTGGTATATTGCATGAATGAACAGCCTTTTTATGCTGTAGCTTCCCACTGTGGACGTTATTGGGGGTGGTGTTTAGTCTGTTGTGCAGTTTAATCTATTATATGGGACAAATCTCTATCTGATGTCTCTTCAATTAATAGCAGGAAAAAAGTCAAATTAAGGACAGGCTGATGTAAGTAGAGGAAAAGTAGAATTACAATAAAAGTGCATACAGGTAGAAAAAAGTAAACAAGCTTGCATGCTTTCCATCAGTGACAGCTGTGCACTGAAAGCATTTCTTGGTGTTTTCTTATCATATCCAAAAATGATTGAAAACCAAAAATTACAAAAATTAACTCATGATGCTGTTTGGTCATTGTGCACTTACATCAGCCTCACTGTTGTCCCATTCAAGCTCCAGTGTGGTTGAGGTCTTGGTCACAAGCCGGAGGTTCTTGGGGGCATCGATCTCTGAGAAAAACGATAAAGCTGACAAACGTTGGAGAAACTGAGACCATTTCTAAGGGAGTTTGAACAGTTTAACAGCTTGTATACAGACATCATCACACACAGACACACTTAGAGTCTGAATATTCATTACTGTGATGATCTGCAGGGTTATATATCTAACTCCACATCAACAGTTCCTACATTAGTCAATATTTGAATAATTCATATCTTGTCGGCATAATTTTACAGATTTTATCCAATATAAATAACCTTAGGCTTTCTGTGAGGATGTTTTTGCTGGTTTTAAAATGGATTAAAATTAAAACCGGTGCCTCTCTTTGACCTGCAAAAGCATTTTAATTAAGTAAGACACACAAAAAAATAATAATTTGGTCTGAGTACACTTTTTATTTCTATAGAAAAAGTTATTTCATGTAACCACAAATGACATACTTTCTTCTGCACTCAAAAAGCAAATTTCAAAACAAACAGATGTCAACTTCTGTAGCTAACATTTATGGCATAAATTAGACCATATGCCATCCACTGTTCTACCCTCACAGACAGACGCTAGACCAAACACACAACATCAGCACATCTGCTTGCTGTCAGACCTCACCGGTAGTAAATTCAATGGAAACAGATCCACTCTCATTTCCCTTCCTCACTCCGCTCACAGACACTTCGTAACGTGAACCAGGACGCAAAACCTGTGGGGAAAAAAACAAAGACAAAAACACGGACAGTTCAGCCAGTTTGATCCTACAGCATGGATTTTCTGTTTGTTTTTGTTTTATCTCCAGACACAGGAGGCAGGCAGAGATTAGATAATTTAACAAGCATGACAACTGCATACAAACACACACTGGTAGCATTACACATGTGAGCACAATGCAGTGACACAGTAGACAATTCTCAACCCAAAGATAAAGGGTTTAAGCTGTTCAGTCTCCAGATGGCAGGTGAGTCCACATAATGCATCTGTGTGATCAGATCTGTGATTACACAACATGATGAATAACAAACCCACTCCAGCACTAACCTGCAGGGAGTACTGGCTGAGTGTGGGCTGGAGCCGGAAGGTGGTCCGTGGACCCTCTCCTCCAACAAGGCCATAGCGCAAAATGATCTGATCAATCTTTGCTTTAGGTGGTGTCCATTCCACAAATGCCACTGTGTCAGAGACATCTCGCACAATCAGCTGTGTTGGGCTGTCGATTACTAGGAAAAAAAGGATAGAAGCAAAACTATTAAATACGGCACTGCTATGGTCATTTTTCAAAATCACTGTTCACTGCTGCATCTATTCTTTTACTTCTTGTCCATTCTTATCCATTTTGCACTCGTGATAAATAAAAAAATGTGTGAACCAGCACATTAAAACCCAAGATACTAACTTAAAGAAAAAGTTATCCTGTCACACCCTATTTCAGGTATGTAATTCTTAAAACAGGATTTCTTCTTTCTCAGCCTCATAGATGTCCTCAAGTTTTGATCACTTATTTTCCTTAACTTTATCCGTCAAACTGAATAGTTTTTGAAGTCCAATCTGCTGGGGTCTAATCTAATAAATGTGATTGATGGATCATCCATTCACCTGCCTGATATGCTTTTGAAATGTTTTACCCATTCCCAAACACTGTCAATGGGCTTTTGCCCCGATGGACTGGTGAAATATATTGAATGGTCCATCTGGTGTGTCAGGTTAAACAACAGCCCTAATTCTGTATAAACCCTGGAGGCGATTTTGCATGAAAATACCAGTAGATCAGCAGTTTCTGAAAGTCCAGGTCAACCAACAACCATGCCCCATTCAAAGTCACTTAAATCTCCTTTTTTCACCATTCTGAGGCTCAGTGTGAACGTCAGCAGGTTGTCTTCACCATGTCTACATGCCTGAATGCATAGAGTTGGTTCCATGAGACTGGCCACTCAGGTTAAAGAGCAGTTGAAAAGTTGTATCTAATTACATGGCCTGTGAGTGTATGTGTATGTATGTATTTATGTCATACCATAAAACGCTTATATGTGAAGATGATAGTTGTTTCTTGAAGTAAAACAGAGAAATATATTAGGAATAAAATAAAACTTTTCTTCTTAATCACACATTGCTGTTCCTGTTAATACAGGAACAAAAACAAGGGGGTGCTGTTACAGAATTTGTTCTGTGCATATAAGAGTTTTAACAAAGTTAAAGATAAATAGAACAAAGAAGATATTAACATGATAACTGATCTGACCAAGCATGTGATAACAACTCATGGTTGGTCACATTTCAGTGAATTCTAATTTAAAGTAGAAGACTCTGAATAGAAGGATGGAAGTTCATATTCACAAAGGTGCTTCAAGCTTTTCCACTGGTTGCTCTGGCTTTGTTTAAAAAGAAAGAAAAAGATCAGTGACAACCCAGTATTTAATTCTTATCAGACCAAACACACACTGAGACAGCAGGATTTATCCGTGACAGGTGAACAGTATTAAATATAAGACAGCATATCAGGTGTGTTGAGTCAAAAACTTCAGACCAGACGAGAACAATCCATTTTAGGATGTTGGTGACATTAAGCTTGCGATGATCAGTAGTTAGCACACCATGTACAAGTCAGTCTTTGATAGATGTGGGCTTTAAGTATCTCCCTCAGTCACTACTGTTTTTGACCCTCACATGAGCCTGCCATGGGCTTTTGTGTAACACAGCTTTCGGGGCTGTCAGACTCCAAAACCTATCAACAATGATAAGGTTGTGATTTTTGAGTGTGTGGCCTCATCTGAACCTTGAAATTGTTTTTCAGTCAAAGTGCATATGATGAATTGGTCCAAAAACTCAACATAATAGGTCAAAGGGTGCACAAAATAAGCTTATTTGGAACCGAATTATCTTGGGCCTCCTTTTTCTGATACTATCTGAATTTTTCAAAGTGTTTATCTTATAAACTGGGGTACGGTGTGAATCAGTGTTGTCAACTGATCATTATCTGATGCTGATGAAACGGTAGCATCAAGACAGACCAAGAATTCTGACAAGGACAGGGATTAGGAATCGCAGGTTAGTTTACAATACAATACTATATGGGGTACATGGCCCAAAATATTGATAATATCACAATACATTGACACTGTGGTTATTGAGATATTGCAGGAATATCATTCAGTGATACAGATCCAGCCACTCAAATTTTCCCCTCCCTGCCTGCAGCCTGCCTAAATCCAGCCAGTTTTCAGCAAATTACCAGTCAACTTCCAAGAGCCTAAATTCCTCTGAAAACATGCTTATTCATACATTCGCAGGGTGTCTCCCTGAGATTGTGCTTCCCCATAGCTTCAGCCTTTTCCTTTGTTATTAGAGTAACTGCCAAATCAACAGAGAGGAGTCTTGCCACCACAAGTTAACAAAAACATGGCCTGAAATTTACAATTTAAAACTTTCAGGATGGGCAGGCCCTATCAAGGACCTGTCATGGACCAGCCAAGATCCTACCAGGGAAAGTGGGGAAGGTTTGTGTGGCTGTACCTGTATACTGTATCACAATATTCACTCAACAAAGAAATCAATAAAGCCTCAAGACAATTTGCATGATATATGCATAACTTTTTGTTAATCTAAAAAAGTGGCAAAGATTGAGGTGGGACCACGTTCATGTCTACATTTTGTAAGTCACTTTCATAAAATAGTTGGCTCTGCTTCTTTTCTGCTTCTTATGTTGCTCTCAATTATTTTTGTTGCACCACCATAAGGAGTCATGATGTACTACAATGCAGAATCAAATCAAAACAGAGAGATCTGATTAGATTGCCATATTTTTTTCCCAGATCTACTCATATTTTGAGCTAGAGTTGGATAATTGGCATGGCATGTGCCAGAACGACAGTATATTGCCATACTGAGATTTTTCCCTTTCCTACCAGGGTCAATGTTGATTGTAAGACTGAAAATTCTGTAAAACTTCTGGACCTAACATACCAATTATCTGTGCAGGGTCTCAACAAATCAATGCTTAATTGGGCCTTGTGTAATCACAGTGTAGTTTTTCACCCTTAAGGACTTTGCACATTCATTTTTATTCATTTCAAAAATGTGCATTTTGACTCAGAACATTGAGGAGTAATCAAGCAGCAAAGATGATCTTTTATTGCTTGAAAAAGAAAAAAGACTTAGTCAATCCTTTTCTGAGAGAGCCATTAGAATGAGTCAAGCCAATGCATCAGAGTATAATGCCAAGTGCTAAAAATACTTGATTATAAAATGTAGTCTTTCTTACTTGATGTGGCTGTAACCACAAACATTGGCCTCACCTATTATGTTTTATTGTTAAAACCCACAGAATGGGCGCAACATGGTCTTTAAAGTGAGGTGTTGGTGTGAGGGAGAGAGAAAGAGAGCTGCAGCCAAAAACACTCTCTGCTCACGGCTCTAGATGGTCTGAGAATCCTCTAAATTGACAGATGCACAAATATGCAGAAAATCAGACCTGCTAACTGAACTTGAGTTCGCACAGCGCTTTTTAAGTCTTTCTGATAACTCAAAAGGCTTTAACACTGCAGGTCACGTCAACCCATGCACCCTTACATTCACTGACTGATAGTTCTGAGTTTCCATGTAAGTTATCCATCAGTATCAGCAAACACATAACAGCCCTTTGGCACCCATTTAGACACCATTTACATGGACAGCTGAAGCTGGGCTCAAACCCTAAACCTTCCGAATGATGACAGGGCATACAACCAGTCTTAAACCGTGTCCTAACTCAATGCGACGCACACGAGCATCTGTGACAAAATCAAGCGAATTACACTGAACCAAGTGTGAGTTTCCTAACTGCCCATGAGCGACACAACACAATGCGGCGCAACAATTTTGTCTCAATGCATGAAAACACTGAATATCTAATACGCATCATACTGCATCACTCCCTCTGTCATGTGCTTCAGAACTGTAAGAGGAGGAGCAAGGAAAAAAGTGATTTTGAGGAGGTGCAGGACGGATTTTCTTGGTTTTCTTTGGCTGTCCTCACTTAGTAGAGCTTGTTTATGCTTTAACGTAGCGAAGCATTCATCTACTTTGTTGAAATTATTTACTTTCACTTTAATATTGAGGGAGAACTCTGTTTGGCTCACACAGAGCTGTGTATTGGTTAACCTTTTGCATAACCTCTCATCAATAAAAGCACTTCACATATATTTCTTCAGCTGTACAGATAAAGCGCATACACTGTTTACAAGGTGAACATAAGGTATGGAATTACGTTTTATTAACCACAGTTTGGTCAGTCAGGGTGCGATGCTGCACAATACATCAGTTAGGACACAGTGAAAGCCACTGTTGCACCTACTCCAAAACTTAAAGACTGGCCGGAGTTTCAGAGTCAGTGTGCTAACATTATCAACACAACCTGACTTTTAATGTTTGTTGGGCTTTGTACATCCTGTGTGTTTGAAGGTTTTAGGGACTATGATGGATTGTACTTAAGGATTCCTACACAGAGTACTGCGGGAGGAAGTACTGAGGACATCGATGCTACAAGTTGTTGGGTTCTTCAACACTCAGAGAGTGAGCCATCTCTGTGTTCCTATGATGTCAAATTAACATGCCTGTCTCAACCAAGGTCATCTACTGACACCCACTCTGTTAGTGTTTTTCATGAACTGGATCTCAAATCACAGCAAGAAGGAGGAGAGTGCTGGTTTGAGGATCTCAGAACTGCTGCGCTGATCTTCAAATCGATGAGATTCTGTTGGCCTCATCACACAGTAAACACACACCGGGGCAATTTGCATCCAAATAAGGAGCAATTGTGATGAGAGTCATCACCTCTCAGTCTGAGCCAACGTTTCTCTGCCAGAAAACGGTTCATTGTTTTATTTTGGTTGGGTGTGAGTTGCTTCCCCAAGTGAAGTAGCTCAATAATCTCAAGGATTTATTCACAAAAAGCTCATGCATCCTGACAGAAATGATGCAAAGATGCTGAGTCAAGGTGAGGAGGTGTAACACAATGTGATCATTAGCACTCCGTGTCTTTAATATGTTACTTTGTTTTTAAAAAGGTTTTGGTAATAGCTGTGCTGTTGAGGCTGTCTGGGAAATTCTCCCAATCTCTAAATAATTACTGTTGTTAATAGTGACAGTGCATTAAAATAGGAAACCAAAACTTGATATTTAATTGGAGTTTATAAGTGTCTGATATACTTAGAACAGAAAAAAATACTTTAAAAATCACTTTGATGAGGAACAGAGGAATATAATGAGATATTATGGCTATTTGATTCAACATGTTCTGAATCAAAAGCACCATACTTTGATTCCATAATTATTCTGTGTAGATGGCTTAGCGAGGAATTATATAAATGACATTTTTCAAAGGCTGAAAAAAGGAACATATTTTCTTCTATATATTTTTAAGCTCTGGAGACCTAAATAAATCCCAGAACAAAAGCTTGATGTATTTCAGGTCCACCTTTAATCTTGATGTATTCAAAATTGGCCCCTTGAGTCTCCTCTAAGAAAGCATCTCATGGAAGACAGTAGCTGATAACCAGCTCCCACATCAGCTGTCCTCTCCGTCTGGTTCTTCCTCCCACTTCTCATCCTGTTCCCCCCGTCTCTAAGGAAGGATAAATCTTTCAAATGAATAATTGAGCAACCTCAAATTTGTCTTTTCCTCCTCCTTTATCCAATAAGATGTCCTGCAGTGGGCTGCCATTAAAATTTAATGACTGTCATGAATTATTTATCGATACTTAATTACAACCTACGAAATGTATATAGACTTGACAAGAAATTGATGGTGTTTTGACTGCACACATCAGAGTTTAAATTGTTATGGACGAGGTTTGGATTGGATCTATTACAGCTGTCCACGTAGTGTCAGCTGTGTGAAGAGTAGGGGTAATACCTCAGGGAGGTTTACAGCGGGGACATAAATGGATGGCAGATAAACAAATATGGCAAAGTGACACTCTGCACATCCAGATATTTATTTCTGTGTGTGGAAAGTATTCAAAATGCAAAACATAACACTCCACACTTGGTATTTAATTATAAGCTGATTGATTGGTTGACATGAAATTAATTGCTGACAATCACAATTATTCCTTAATCAGGTTACATATTTGATCAAGAAAAAATGCCAAACATTTGTTTCTTCATTATAAGAACTGTCTGCTTTTCTCTGAAATGGTGTCATTGTAAACTAAATGGGCTCTGAACTTTTGGGCAGAAAACAGTTAACACAAATAAACTACACTGGGAAATACAGACAGTGCAAAATGATAAGACACATTTTTAATTTATGATTCTAGTTAATTGTCTTAAGGTTTGCACTTGAGCTGTTGTGTTTCTTGAGGATCATGTGCACATTAGTGCACCAGTAACTGGTGTGCTTTCTTGGTAAGGTCTCCATTAAAATCCATCTTAATCTCAATGCACTACTTGGTTAAATTGAGGTTAAATACAGATGTGAATGTTAATGATCAGATTTGAAGGACAACAGCCCGATAACACATCTAGGCAACTGTTAGGAATAAAATGCTAGGTCATGGATGGTTCCTCTTTTTCTCCTCTCTCTGTTCAGTTTCTGAATTACTTTGGACTGGTAATCACGGGGGAAACAAAGGATGGTTTAAAGATATGTGAAAATATCACTGGTTTTTCAAGTGGCCTTGAATCCACCATTCCTGAGGTCCTGTGCTCTTTCAATTATCATGAATATCAGGTAGAAAACCGATTCAACTGTGAAAAAAACTGCAGACTTTAACTTGTGAGGCTACCCGAGTTGATAAGCCAAACTCAAACCCGTGGATTTGAATGAAAGCAGTTTTGTAAATTTGTTTTAAAGTCCAGCGAAGCAAAACCTGAACTGGAAGAGGACATCAAGGTTCACTGCAAAGCGGTCCAGAGCCAACCAAAAGCACTACATTTGAGCCGATCTATTTTGTTGTTGTCATTCATGAAAACTGGTCCCTTCTTTCTCTTGACTGTCTCTTTTCTTAAATTTATACATCAGGTTAGAATAAGCTCATTAGCTTATCCTCAATGTTACCCATGGCTTATTCATGACACAGCTAAAATCACATTTTCTATGAAATGCTGCCTCAGTTTGACTTGTGAAGAAAATTATCTTTTTTGACACCTGAACTGATGCTAATTAGTGAAAACAGAAAAAACAGAAATCTGTTATTTTAATATTTTTTTCAGAAAACATTTTCATTTTGTGTTTAGAGGGATGACGTTGCTATGATAAAGCATATACCCAACAACAAGGCTTGCCTATGCACATTATAGCTTTCAACCCGTATGCATCACTGAAGATGTAGAGGTGATTCATTTTTCTCCCAATAACTTTCAAACAGACAGATATGACGTTGTATCCTTCTTTCAAAGTAAGAGTGCAGTCTCTTATCTAAATTATGTTCATAATACATACATGTTGTAACTGTAGCAGTGAAAGGCTGGCTTCTGCCCACATCTCGCAGGGCCACCAGGTTAACAGTGTACTCCTCTCCTGGCCTTAAACCACTCTGCACAAAGGAGGTAATGGTGCTGGGGAGCTGTGCAGTCATCCCGCCATCATTATCCTGGTGGGGAAAAAACAGAAAAAAAAATTAAGATTACAAACTGAAATACATAGGAACTTGTTTGGTGTAACTTTGTTGTTTGAGTAAATATTGGCTTGTGTGTAGGTTGAACTTTCAGTGGATATCAGAGATGTGGCAGGTGAAGTTTATTGTAAACAGTCAGACAAAAACAGAGAACCACACGGCTCAAGAGTGCATGCAGGAGATTTTCTGAACTGTCTGCAGGTAATATTTTGACCTAATTTGTGATCTTATTTTGTTGATTTAGCACATAATACTCCCAAAGCATGTTTGCTAAGCAAAAGTGGGTATGAATGTTCCTGTGATATTTCACTGGACTTTTCTTTTGCAGAGGCAGCACTCTGTACATTTCCAAAGGCCCGTCACTCATCCATATGGAGCCCCTGCTATTCCCAGCTGTTCTCAGAGAGTCAGTGTTGCACAGGCACTACCTGCCAACAGACAGATGTTTTACCTACTGCTGCTTTGAGATCCCCAAAAGCCTGAGCTACAAAGGTTTATATTACAAGAGAACATATAACAGCTTGCCACTTTCTTGAAATACAACTGTAATTAGAGATGTAATCCATTTAATCACCTCAACGAAATTACCATGATGGGCAGTAACACATAACAGTAACGCCCAAATAACAATTGCTGTTCGATCTCAATCATGGAGTGAATGAAGGCAGTGCCAAATGATTCAAAATGAATTGCCATAGCAGTATATCTCAGTTCCCTTATGATGAGTCAGTTTGCTAATAATTACTTACTTATCTATCTGCAGACAAGGTCGATGAGATAAAGAATAACGAAAGAGTGTTTTTCATTGTTCTTGTGTAAAAATGTCAGTGCTGTAGCTGTATACAGCTAAAAGGCTGCATTAATATGGCAGGGCTGAAAACTTCTTTTTAATTTGTTCATTTTTTTATGGTTCATGGACCAGGATAGGGCTGGGATATGTTTTGAGTTTTTGCAATGTACCAAAACATTTTCATAATATAAAAGGTAAGTGTTTTCAAATAGAAAAAGTTCATATGGATGTTGATTTGGGGAAAAAGATGTTGGGCCTAAGTCTTTAGTCTAAATTTATTGTTTACAATAATGAACACTCACAGCAGTATTGGTTACTGACAACAAGATTATCAATTTTAACTGTTTAAATGGGATATTATTTTGACCCTTTTACTTCATTCAACAAGATTTTATTTTCCCAAACAGCTATTTCATTTTAATGTAATTTTCCATGTACACATAGAAATTGTACAACTGGTTGATAATCAAAGAGCACATGTGATGCTTGGCATTTAAGCTGGGTATGTTGAACTTAGAGATGACTTTGTTTTTACTAATTCTTTTCAGAAAATTAACCAAAATATATCTTATGTACCATCACGCAAATTAAGTTTCAATCCATAGTTTTTGGCCATAATGCCAAGCATCTAAATGGTTTATCATATGTTTTGGCAGTGCTGTGAATGATACTCAAAAAAAAGATCTTCCCTTACCTTACAACAACACTGAAATCAAATTGATATTCTGCTTACATATAAACGAAAATTCTAGCTTAAGGTTAAAATAGTTTAGAAATGTTCATTAGTTTCTATTATTATTTTGTTTTGACTTTTAGCTGTCAATTTTGGTTTTAAAAAGTCTTGATTTACTAGTTTAGGTTACTTTTTATTTTGCAATAAAAAATGCTCAGCTTTGACTAGTTTTGGCAGTTTTAGTGTTGGTTTATTTTTTGTAATATACATGATGGGCCTATTTTTAATACAGACATGTGATAGAAACAGTGAATACATGCTTTTCATTTGTGTTTGCACACAAACAGCAAAATAGAGGAAATAATAGAAGCAAAAGGGAAATAAAGCTCTTGTAGTTTGTAAGCAATAATAAATTATATTTCATTTAATCAGCTTTTTTGTGGCTTCTGGGGCTCAAATGAGCAAAGTAACTGTCATGAGTAGATTGTGAAATCTGCTTTGCAGAGAAGTGAGTGTCAAAGTGCAAACTGAACTGAGGAGTGAACGCTGAAACAATCAACAACACTGATTCTACCTAGTTTTGCAGTCATGCCGGCATTAGATGAACAACTGTGCAAGAATATGCCTGTTATATTTATTGGTGCTTCCCAGAGTGTTGGCAGTGGCTCCCTGGTGTGCCCCAGAGGTAATGCAGGCAAGTCACAAGAGGTCAATGTAATTTTTTTCCTTACTTAAATGTCTGGAAATAAACTTTTTGAATACGTTCCTAAATAACCAGAATAAATTCTGTAACACTGTCCACTTAAGAGCATGAGAGCGAGCACTTTTTCAGTTAATGTCTTAAATGCTTCATTGTAATGAATCAAGCAGTGAGGGATAACACTGTTACATCGTAATGCCCTCTTGAAATATATCTGTAGGTGTCTGACTTAAGGTTGAGATCATGGGCTCTAATTTCCTGGTGCAACGAAGGGTGGCGCAGGGTGGCGCAGGGTGTGGTAATTTTGTCCAGAGCACCGCCGTGCACAGCAAATTTGGCAATTTGGTAGACGGGCCGCGCCGAGATGGGTGTGATGGCGCACCGGGGGGAGGTGTTGAAAGATTCAGTTTGGCGCAGTGACAATTTCGTGCCAAAAATCGCACAGAAGGTGTGCTGAAGCTCGCCAGCTCCAACCTGGTCTATTCTCGGAGCAGGCAAG
This sequence comes from Cetoscarus ocellatus, assembly GCA_037902135.1. Lineage (NCBI taxonomy): Eukaryota > Metazoa > Chordata > Actinopteri > Labriformes > Labridae > Cetoscarus > Cetoscarus ocellatus. The sequence continues at coordinate 734,508 of JBAMNC010000327.1, read as the reverse complement.
GCACACCCCGTGCAGTGGTAATTTGGCTGACAGGCGCACAGTGCGCACACGTCACCAAAACCTCACAGGCAGGTGTCCACAGTATCAGGCACATTTCAATGCAATAAACAATCACAGCAACCATTATTTAATGTAACCATCTGAACCAGCATATACATTTGTATCTATATTAATTGTCCCGTCACATCTGATGTCAGATCAGAGACGTCTGTCATAATGGAAACTCAACCTGACGGCAGCTGGAAGATTGATGCAAACTAACGAGTTCACATCTCTCAAGCCAGCCACAAACAGCCACATCATCCGATACGGAGTATCCGGCTTCTCTCATCTCATGAAATTCAAAAGAAAAGAAAAAAGAGAGAGACGCTCACTGAATAAATGTAGGTCACTCGGTGTCTTAAGGATTTACATGTGATTGCCCACATTTCTCTGTTTTAATCTTTATTCTTAGCATGATCTAAAAAGATGGAGTACATTATTGCAAGGAGGATGAAGAGGAGATATATTTTCACCTAAGGTTCTCCTATTTGGCGATGACAGACCAGGAATGCAGGTGGATCACAAACATGATATGGATTAGCCTGCTGCTGTGTTTAAATGTAATAATCACTTAATTTTGTTCTCCTATTCATGACACAGGAACGGATTACATCTGTCCCGCGAGGCGGTCAACACGGTGACGCGCATCGTGGCCTCCGTCGCGCAGCCCGGTGGCCCCAGGGCGCACCCAGTTGCTGCAAAAGTGACAGTGGCTCTGACATTCTTCACTACCAAGGTGAAATTGTCACTGCGCATCGCCCGCGGCGCATTTAAAGGCGAGGAGAGGTGTTCATTTGATTGGTGAAGATTACACTAGGCTGTGTTAAACCCACTCACGCCTTCTCTCCTCCCTCTCTGCCACTTGTGCAGGTGGGAGGGAGGGATGCGTGGGTGCACCTCCCTGCGCTGGACTGCAAAACTTGCAAAATGCCCTGGACACACCCCGTTGGCGCGGTGCAGGCGCGGCGCAGGGCAGGTGCGCCCTGCCTGAAATGCACCGGTCTACGAAATTAGAGCCCCATATGTTTAAACATATTAAAAATACAGTCAGGTGTTCTGGCACAGCTTCACCAAATTTCAAAGTGCCTGGAGAATAAAACAGTCGTGAACAAATCAAAAGAGCTCCAGCAATGCTTGTAGTTCAGGAAACAACTTAATTAGACCACATAATACAAAGACGTTGTTTCCTGAACTACAAGTGCTACTCTACATAAACTGCAGGTTTGCCTCATAATGCCATAGCCTTTATACATGGTAATGTGTGAGTTTTTTGTATGGCGTGTATAAATTTAATTTCCTTGAAAAGTGATGGCAGCTCATTCAGTCAAACAAAATGTATTTGCCAAAATGAGATAAAATCCCATAAATTAAACGAATCAATAATGTCAGAATATCGCTTATGGCTGTTTGTGACCTTGACATGACTAAAAATAATTCAAAATGTATAAAATGTATAAATTAGTTATTATTCAAGGTCTGCTGGCAGCCGTATTGATTGACCATTTGCTCTACAGTTTTATCGATTTATTATCAAGGGCCCATGACAGAATGTACAAGGTGGTGCAGCAGTTAAATGTTAAAAAGAAAAACAGCAGCGCAGAAGTATATGGGGATGTCAGATTTATACCGCAGCTATTTCTAACAATGTTACTGTCAGGTCTCAAGCCCTCCCTTTGTCTCTCCCTCTTCTGTTTCCTTTTCTCAGAGCACAGAGTTTTGTGTTTGTTCGCAATGGGCCAAAGCTTTCATGGCGGCTTCCATTACAAGATTGTCAAAATTCACAATCCCCATTGCTGGATTAAATCCATGGGGGGGCAGGAATGGCAACTCATAATATGATTTCCCCTGTGGCTCAAGTGAGGGAGGGGAAGCAGGGAAAGCAATAGAGGGAAGAAGGTACACAGGGAAGGAGAGAAAGAGGAAGGTGATGAAAAAAGAAAGAAAAAAAGACAGGGATGGAAAGAATTTTGTATGAAAGTGAAAGATAATGTGTGAAAAAAAAAGAGATTAAAGGTGCTGGAAAGGGAGAGTGCAAAAGGAAAAGAGATGACTAAGAGACATAGAGGGCGAGAAAGGAAGGACTAAATTCAATAAATGCAATTAGGTAGCTCAATGCTTTTACAATCAAGGACTAAAAACTTAAAAGGGCTAAAGGGATAAACACAAAAGAAGCATCTTAAGCATGACATCTGAGGTTTGACGTCACATTGGACCAAAGGATATCTCCCCACTAGAACACCTTAAAGAGGAAATCCAATTACTGTGAGAGGGCAAGAGATTAGAGAGCAGAGAGACCCTGAGTTTACAGTTAGATTTAGAAAGAAAAATGCTTTCGCTTTCTTGCATGGAACCCGTCTCTTCTATGGTTTATGAAAGGCTTTTTTTCCTTGAACAGGGGTTTATTGGCTCATCCACCTAATAGCCAATAAGCTTAAAACAATCCGCTTGTCTAATCTGGTATGGGCTTCAAATCGAGCTAACCCCAAAGAACACCGAAATCCATCAAGTTCTTTTTCTTCCTGTTTCTGCACAAATTGTCAAAGTCATTTAGAGATTGGCATTAGGGGGATATGGATGTTATTCTTCCTAATCAAGAGTTTTGTTCCATCAACAAGAAAAGAAAACACTGTGTGTGGGAGAGGAGAATGATTCATTAAAAGCATTAAAGCCTGTCTTATTTATTTTCTTCTGCTTTCATCACACACATACAAGGACAGAGCACTTATCTTCCAGCATGCTGTCCTGCACTCTCTCATCGGTACTGACAGCGAACACACAAACACAGTGTTCACACAGCTTTCCTCTACCTTGGGGATGAAGCTGATCTCCCATCCATCGAAGGAAAAGTAGAACGGTTGCCACTGGACCTCCACTGATGTCTCTGTGATGGATTTGAAGACTAAACCATCTGGATTGGAAAGATCTGCAGGGAAAGGAGGAGATGTATTATTGTTCTTCAGTGACCCATGCAGTCCGTACATCACAACAGCTCCTGCTAAGGGTGTCCAGCATTTAACCCTTGTCTTTTACATATTATTACATCTTTTACCTCTTTTCTCTTTTGTAGCCACCAATCTAGATGAACCTCAGAAGAGTCCCCCAGAACCCACGTGAAAAAGTGGTACAAGCTGCCCAAAATTAATATCAATCTTAATCATATTTTTTCATAAAATCCAGATAAAATTGGCCTATATACATGTTTTAAACCTGAAGATCTTAAAAAAAATGCAGTAAGTGTGTGATCATTGTGAAACTGCCTTCTTTTTCAAATTCCCATTCCCATGCATGTTATAACCTTTAAGTTTTTCTAACAGGACCTTTAATTAGTATCCTTCGCCCAACAAAGGATGCATCACTTAACTTTTCAGTGAACATGTCTGTGTTCTTTCAAAGTCATTTGAGTCATAATAATCAAAAACTTGACCCAAAAGGAATATATGATCTTAGTCAAGGTTCTTGGGAGCACCCCTTTAGGCCCAGCTTGAGATCTAGGTACATGGTTATACACTTTCATAATGATAGAGATGCATTTTTTGTTGAGTTTAAGTTCTGAAAACCAGACTCATACTAGACAGCATAAACATTCTCCCACATTAGATGTTCAGCTTCTCGACAAGGCCATACTTAAATCTAATAACATGCTAAAATTACTTTTTTTTCACAAGCAGGCAGAACCTCATAACTCTCTCCAGATAATCAAATACTACATTTTATAATCAAGTTAAGCAAAGACAGCCCAACAAATCATATCACTGTTGAAAAATTGTTGTATCGAGCCCAACTGCCCTAAATTGGCTTTATTACTTTGAATTCTGCAATCACAGAAATTAAATTCACTTAACAGTGAAGCAGGAGATCATTTTTCAAACCAAGACTGAACTAATGGAAACACACTGTATCTAGCCAGCTGGATGAAAGAGGATGAAATCTTCTGTTTGTGGATAAAATTACGGTTGTACAAATAAAAGACTTTGGTTTATCAGAATATAATACTCATATGTGTGTGTGTGCAAGCGTGAATTGAAATGTGAGTGACATAAAGCAGGTGTTCTAGGTGGAAATCCAGACCAGTTGGCGCAAAGGAGCAGTTGGTGTGAAAAAGTGACAAGACAGGATGTGTAAGCATGTACATGAATGGCTGTATACATATGAGAGTGCATTTCCAACGCTGTGTGAAGCAGAGGAATTAATGTGATGTTGAATCAATTTTTTTGGCGCAGTGGGCCGATAGAGTTTTAGTGGAATATCCTTCAGGTTCTCATGAGAACACTTTGTCAAAAAACCCAGAGGACTGCACTTACAGGTGGAAACGGTGATGCTGGCAGGCACGCTGATGCTGTTGTTAATGACAGCAAACATGTTGATGTTGTACTCGATGCCCGCTCCCAGGTCTGAGATAGTGCAGGAGGTGATGTTGCCTGGAAGCCTTATCTCGAGTTGCACACCTGGCAGAAAACACATAAGGTGAGCATACATCAGCACACCGTAACAAGTAGATGTATGCTATCGAGGCGTTTTAAATCAAATGAAACTCACACTATTCCTGCATTTGTTTTTAAAGTCAAGTGGAGAGTTGACTCACCTCCTGGGCTGCTTGGTGTGTATGTCACCAAGAAATCCGTTAGCACAACTGAACCCTCCCACTCCAGGTCAATAGTGCTATCAGTCACGCCTCGTACCTTTAGGTTCATAACTGGAGCAACTAAAGGAACAAGAAAACACATAAACAATAGTTCCATTAATTTATTCTATTTTGACATTTTATGTAAATGTGTGCTCTTTGTTTCAGCACTTGAGGTTGCACTATGGTGATTATAATAATGATCCAAACCCACTGCAGGTCACTATACTGGAAGAAAACTGCAGAAATGTACTTGCTTTGACTTGTATGGCAAGGTTTCTCACATTTATAACCCACAATTACTGAGATAAAGTGGAAAATTGGTGAATTTGAACCATCTCATTAGGTGATTATTATTTTTGTGGTGAATGGAGCAGAACGGATCATTTAGGCCAACACAGAGCTAAAAAGCAGGGACAAATGCATCTTTATCAGATGAAAGTCTCAGTAAGAAGGATGCTCTGCCTGTTAATATTGAAATAGCAATAGGCAAAATTTTCTATATAGGAGTTCAAGCACATCTTTAGGTAAAGAAAAAGTTAAAATGAGTTTATTTCTTAGAGCAGGGCAGGATTTTAGATTAATCTGTGCAAGCCCAAGCCTTTTTCTGCTGTTTTTAATTTGCCTGGATTTTTTTTTTAACAATGCATAGAAAACCTTAACCTTGTGAAGCACAATCACATTGAATACATCTTTTATTTTATAGGTCAGCTTGGGCTATCAGAATATTAATGTTATACTGATGTCAGATTGATGTGTCAGTGTTGTACTGTGTAAGGAATTTTAACAAATTTGCCAGTTTTAAAGTCAACAGCAGGCCCCTCAACTTGAATCAAATCTGGTGAGCTTCTCCATCACATATAATCCTCTCATGATGCATGACAGGTAAAGAGAAATTTGGTCAGTGTAAACTCTGAGTGTTAATTTAAACATAGAAAGCATTCAATCCGAGGTCAAATTTGAGTCACCATTTTTTAATCAACCATTGCCTAAAAATGTTCCCACTCTTTGCCTGTAGAATGAAGAAAACAATAAGTCAATAAGTACACTCAAATATCTGAATTAAAGTACATATGCTTAGGTAAAAAGACAACTTTTCAATGCCTCCAGTCTTAGACTAGAACTGGTTTTAGTTTGGTTTGATTATCATGTATTACGAAAAAAAATCAGGCACACATAACTGTGATGTTTCAGCATTGGTTCGATCCTTTACCTGTTTTAAGAAATAATCCTTAATATAAAAACAGGAGGGGGCCCAGAGCACTCCCCTGAAAGACTCTGAAAGGAGTCGTCACATTGTTAAATGATTAAAAACTGAAAATTTTCTTACACCTAGACTCTTCACTTTCATATTGATCATAATATGAAAGTGAAGAGTCATATATACATCAAAGGGTTAAATGCACAACATCAAATTAGTTTTTAATTAGAGCAAAAATGCATAACTATGTATCATCCATACTATTTTGAAATTTGTAAGTATAAATATATGTGCAGGTTATTTTTTTCTTTTTTATGGGGGGTGGGGGGTATAAGAAAACGTGAACTGCATAAACTAATGAGACGCAGCTAATGCTCTGGATCCTCTCCTGGAGAATCGCAGCTTTCCAAGTCACCAGCAGACCCTTCCATATGCACAAAAATCAGGTGGGCTTCTCATCTCACCCACAACCTGGCAGAGTGATTATGGCTCTATCACAGACCCCTCCCCTCCCCATGGCCCCTCCCCATCAGCAGGCTCACAGCTTTATGCTACTGCAGCACCTGGCGGTTTATTCATGGATAAACTCTCTCTCTCTCTCCAATTCTCCTACGGCACCAGGATCAAGGGTGCCGTGACACAGAGTGACTGTGGAGCCTGCAATCACATTAGCAGAATGGATAGAAAGCAGACCAACAAGGACACTGGTTAATGTCCCTGGACAAGAAAAGACAAGCTTCACTTACACCTGCCTCATAAACAAGCCTCCCTACTGATTAAAGCCAAGGCTGCATGAGACTTTGCACAAAACAAAAGAAGACAAATCGTGATTTTTTTCATCCCATTTTCTGCATCCTTTCCTTCCTTTTAAAAATAATTAAAAGATTATTTTTGGTATCTTTTGGTATTGTATTGCCCCGAAAAGACTCTGCAGGCATAACCTATAACTCAGAGCTAGACTTATACCTGGGTACCTGTGTGACCCATGATCATGATTTTTTTCCCTGGTAATACAGAATTAGAGCAGAGGTGGGAAACTGGCAACTGCATGTAGCTCTCCTATTCCCTAATTAAGACCTGCCAGTTAGTACAAATATTTTTTAAAAAGCATGAATAGAGGGAAAACCTAATGAAAACTGCCATTACAACATTAAAATCACAATATGTCCAAGAAAATATGGCAATAAGTGACTGAAATTACCTCTGCCATGAAGGTTATATTTTTGCCAGTGTCTGTTAGTTAGTTAGTTTTTTCGTTTGTGAACAGGATCTCTCTGATACAAACAAACTAATCAATAGATTTGGTTGAAAGAAGTGACTAGACTTTGGTGGGGGTCTTAATCTTGATGTGGATCCAGGATTTTTTTCCACATTTCTGATAATGATTCATTCAACAATTGTGGAAATGCCTTGGTGGTGGTTTGTGCTCTCAAAGCACTTCTAGTTTTTTAGCCCCCCCCCCCCCCCCCCCCCCCGTGCATTTGTTAAGTTATAAATAAAAATGCGAGTAAAATATATTGATAACCATCAAATGCTCTGCTACTTGAATCAAAAAGGTAGCTAAAACTATCTTGAATGCTACATCTAGTGCATTAGATTAAGTATTGCACATTGCATTTTGGGATAAAAACATATAAATGTTGTTAAAGTAACTTCTTCTGACAGCAATTTGTGTTTGTCCCTTTAGTACCCCTCAAACTGCAAAAAATCTGGTCCTCTTGTAATGAGGATATTGTTGATTTGACCCTCTTCATGACTAAAGTTGCCCATCCCTGACTAAGAGTATCACTGATGGTAAGATCACAACAGAGGACTCTGCAATACTGCCAATGCAAACAAACAACACAGATACATTTCCTATTAACTCGCTCACGATAAACAGTCATTACAGCAGTAATGTTCAGATCTAGAGGACAGGCTGAATGGAGCTTAAATTGCATACTCCAGTCATTAAAATAAGCCAGTCCTTGTTGTAACAAGAGGCTGAGTGTTTACATGAGAGGAAGAAGCACTGCCATTCATTTGGGCTGAAGTGGAGATAGTCGAGCCATAAGCCTGAGAGGTGGAGCTGAATGTAAATGTGGTGGCATAAACAAGAGTGTTTACAGCCCCCACTGTCAAAAACAATGAGGAGGAGGAGGAGGGGAGACAGGTGAAGGACACCAGGAGGAACAGACACAGAAAGTACAAAGAGTTTGAGAGAGACGAGACTGATTTATGGAGGACAGAGCAGAACAGTGGAGAAAGTAACAAGAACGATGTGGTTCTTGAGAAAGATATCGAACAGAGGAAGATAGTTAAATGAGAGAGAATAAGGATGAAACAGAGAGGGGAGTGAAAGAGCAGACAGTGTGATGGTGTGATAAATAACCTCTAACCCCCTCATCATCTCTACATCCTGTTATACACTGCAGCACTGAGTCTTTCTCAGGGAGCCTTTGGACACTGGTGGCCGTTTCAGCTTCTTCTCTCTCAGTCGACAGATGGGCTCATGCTGTGCGGCAGTTTGCTCTTTTTGAAACAGTTCAGCTGCACTGGGGATAAGTCCTGCAGCATTGACTTTGATTTATTCAATCAGCTAGACTTGAGTATGACAGAACAAGAAAGTAGAAGTACTCTGAGAGCACAAACCTCCGCCAAAGAATTTCCAACTTTGTTGAGTGAGTTATTGTCAAAAATGTGGAAAACTGCCCTAGATACCCTTCAGATCTCCATCAAAATTAAATCACTTGTCTCTTGTGCCGTGACCAATATTCCCTGAAAATGAAAATCCGGTGAGTAGCTACTTATTGAATTATTAGCGAAAATATGGGAAAGTGCCCTATCTCGTAATGTTAACAAATCATGAAAGAAATTTCAGCACTTGCATCTGGATTTGAACAACCAAAACACAATTGCGTCTTCTTGGTGCCATGACCAACAGTTCTTGAAAATGTCATAACAATCTGTTGATAACTTATTGAGTCATTAGTGGAAATGTGGAAAACAGCCCTATCTTGCAATGTTATGAAATCCTACAAAAATGCCCTGTAGTTGCATCCAGGTTTGGATCACATCAAAATCTAATCACTTCTTTCTTGCACCACGGCCAACATTCCCTGAAAATTTAATTAAAATTCATTCATCAGTTTTTGAGTTATCTTGTTCACAATTAAACAAAAAAAACAAACAAACTAACAAACGCCAGAAAAAACAACCTTCTGGGTGGAGGTAATATCACAATAATCTATGGGGTAGAAAAAGAGTGACCTAATCTGGTCACATTCACTCACTCACATTCACAAAGTGGAGCACAAACTCAAGGAAGCACTTACAAATGGTTCCTCTAAAATTTGTCTGTCCATAAATCAAAACGTTTCCCTGCTGATACAGAAGTGATAGAGGCATTGACTCTCTCACCTTGTTTTGTTGTGTGAAAGGTCATCAACAAGCCGTTCATTTGAATGCAAATCATTACCCTATTGAATCTGTCACACAGGGCCGGCTCAACTTGACATCCGATCAACGTTTTTAAATTGCAGAGTATCAAGAGAGTCTTTGACCTTTGTTGATTAAGCCAGTGTCTAACTTCAAGCAGCAGATTACAGCATATGAATTTCTGTATTTTTCAACTATTTTGAAATTGGGTTTCTGTTTAATTTTCTTTTGGGCTGCCAACAAAGTCTCAAGGTGACAGTGCTCCTCACACCGCTTCCAGGTAGAATTTAAAAAACAGATAAAACAAAAAATGTAGTGATATGTAAAGAAGGTAAAATGGAAATGTTAACACTTCTTGACTGCTGGTTTTAAAGAGAATTTTAACTCAGACTATGTGGCCTATCTAAAGGTAGGACACAATTCAAATCAAGGTTAAAGTTTCTGAGGGTGAAACTGTTCAAATTAAAAACAGTGAGTGGCCAATCAAAGCATTGCTAGTGCCGTCAGCCTTAAGCTTTCCTGGTAGGTAAAAGTCCCCAGGACCAAGGGGCTGATGACACAGACACATCTTGCCAGAAAAACACTGGCAGAGAAGCAATTGGTTTCCTACAGAGCAGCAATTTACCCACGTGCTTGTGCTCTGCTGCTGCACATGTTTATCCAGTGGTTGCCAAATTAAAATATGTCAAATGTTTCAGCTTCAAAACATAGTTGCAGTGCTTGTCACTGTCCTTTTTTTGTTAAAAGAACCACAAATTAAACAGAAAGAAGACAAGGGGAGAGTGCAAATGAATGGTTATGCCCTCTTTGAGCAAAACTGCAGTTTGGGAACATTGAGAAGCACAAAAAACAAATGAAGAGAAGGACAAAATTTAGTTTAACGAACTACTGAGTGACGTACCCAAAACTCTGCTTTTGTGGTATTTTCCCCCTTTCCCTTCAAGAAGCAATGCAAGAATAAGAGCCCATACTAGATTTCATCTCTGTCCATAAGGTGGATACATGCTTTTCATTTCACTTTCAGTTTACCCTGACTCACACTACACTACTACAGTGGCCTTGAAAGAGCCATACATGCCTTAATAACTTCCTGGCTTAAGTGTTTTAATTTTATGTTTATTAATATTGATAAACCTTCTCTGCATTGCCTGCTGTTTATACAAAAAAAAGGATGCTGCAGGTCTCCTAATAACAACATGACAACATGCCAATATATGAAACACCAATTTTAGCTTCACTTTATTGGATATCTGTACATTTTAGGACTGATTTTTAGAAAGTATGCATTTTTTCAAGTTTTAAATGGTTTAGACCTCTCAGGTCATCCAACTAACTGCTTTTTGAAGTCCCAAGATCAAATCTCAAACCCAAGAGCGGCTGATCCCAGACTTCAGAACTCACTCCCTTTTCATATATAGGATCTGCTCAGGCCCTCATAACTTTCTCATCACTGCTGAAGACCCATCTCTTAACGGCCTTCAATTCAAAAAACCCCTGAGCCTTTCTGTTATTTTGACATCAGACTGCTTTTATAATCGTTTTGGATTTTATGGTTTCAGTTTTAGCTTGTCTGCTCTTAACTGTTTTGCTTACTTGTCCCATTTTAGTTTGTTTTATAGCTGCACAGCATTTTGGTCAACATTTCGTTTTTAATGTGCTTTAGAACTAAATTTTGACTTGACACAACTTTATTCATATTTCCTGGGTCAAAATGCTGCCAAATTATTAACATTTAGCAGTACCTTTTTACTACAAGACAATGAAATGAGATCTCACTGTCAGCACACTGTCATACTATATGCTGACAAATATATTAAATCACAAGGTTTCTGTTTGGCAGACCCTAATCAGCTATGGCCACCTCTGATGCACTTGCAACACATTTACATACTAAGATTTTGTTTAATGCAGAGGCTATAAACCAGAGCTACAGTACAGCCCTGACTTGAGGTGTGCAGCTGTTGTGAAGCTTTGAGACGGGGTCTAACCAGCACTGCAGAGAAGAACTCAGGAACAAAAAAAAAATAGTTTGACAGACTATAATTTCTGTAATTTAGCAAGAGACATGAGTAATTAAGTTATCTGATTGCAGACTTCAGAAATATAAATAGATAAAACTCACCTCATGAATAATTAAAAGACCACTTATATATCATACATCTTATATATCCCTGTCCTCTGTTCATGCAACTTAGAGTATATTTTGTGAGCAATTCACAGACATTTTACTTTCCCCAGGTTTCAGAGAGGTGGCTTGCTGAAGGTTATTTTAGAATCTCGCCCGGAGTCTTAGGTCTCATTAGGTCTAATCAGTATGCTATCATTTGCAAGTACAGCAAAACTGGCTGAAGTAAAATCTGTAAAGGTGAAACTCACTCTGACAATGGAGGTCAGTGTGTCAACAGAGGACCAACTTGCCTTCAGGCAGATTTTTGTAGTGGCATTTCTCTTGTTGATTTGTATTTAAAGTGACCAAACCAAAGCTCTCAGTATAATGTTTTATTCTATTTTATTTCTGAAAAAAAAGAAAAATTTGAATAATCCCTCTTACAATGTCAATCCTTTTACACCTTCCAGTGCAGCTCTTGACTGTTTTTTCTTGCTCTTCTTAAGAACAAAGTGTTTGTTTTTTATATTTTGTTAAAACTTACACGACCTTGTTAGAAACCTGCTGAATAAAATAGCTATGCAAGTCTGAAGTTTAAATCCTGAAGGCTGAATTACTGTGCTCAGATCAAACTGGTGATCCTGAAAAAGCTGAAACCCCCCTCTTTTTAATATATTTTACTCTCTATGATTTACATGAAGATAATAAAATTAGGTATAGCTCAGTGAATAATACAGTAAGAGAAATCAGCTAACTGCAGAGAAGCAAGACAGCCAGCACAAAACTAGACCCACCCAGAATCAAGCACCTCTCACAGGTAGAGATGTGAGAAATATCAATGAATCAAAATGTCACAATACAGCACAGATATTTTATAGCATACTTTTGACATAGAAGTTAACTATTTATAAATTTGGGAACATTTTCTTTGTGTTGTAGTTCAGCTTATAGCAGCTAGTAAGCATTCAGCTTTTTGACCCTCTGCTTCATTTCTTATTATTGCTGTCATTAGGTAACCTGACACGCCAGATGGACAGTTTCATATTGGAAATATTCCACTAATCCATCTGGGAAGGAGAAAATGTTTTCAGAGACAGAAAAAAACAGCAGCTTGTGATTGGACGATCATTCAGCTGGTTACACTCACCACAGACTAATCCACATCAAGCAACGCTGCTACGTAGCATATGTAGCGGATTCACGTAGCGGCTAACGGCTAACAACAGTTCAAGGCTGTTAGCCGCTACGGCTAATGGCTATTTCCTTTCCTTTCCCGAGGATCGAACTCACGATTCCTGGGGCAGGAGGCAGCGACAGTGCCGCTGAGCCACAATGAGCACGGCTACTGACAGTTAACGGTCGTTAGCGCTAGCAGCTAACAGTTAGCCGCTAGGGCCTAGCTAACAACAGTTAGCCACTACGGCCATTAGCCGTTAGCTTAAACTACCTGAAGACTATCATTTCACATTAAATTATACCACACAGATGTATCATTTAACACTTATATGTGACACAAACCTCACCAAAGACAATCCCTACCAAGTTTTTCCAGTAAACTTCTGGAGGATATTTCACCAAGTATCGCTGAGTAACCATGACGACCACTGACTAACAGGAATGTCCTTGGATTGATTTTCGTGTGCTCTCCCAGTTTCCCAGCAGTGATCCCCGGTCAGGAGAAGAGCAAAAACATGACTTCTCGTAAGACAAGCTTCAAGTGATGTTCTTTCCTCTGCTTTTATAGAATAAATTGAGTTCATTTCTGATTAAAAAAAAAAAAAAAAGTATTTTGATATATTGAATCGTAAACTCTGTCTCATAACGCATATCGCATCAACAGCTTATGCTGATATACAGCCCTACTTTTATGCTGTCACAGAGGATGTCAAATTTTTTTTACTATACAAACTCTGTTGCCTTACAAGTGTTTATAAAGTGACAATAAAGAACTATTCTATTCTATTCTACTCACAGTTAAAAGAAGAATTTTCAGATATTTTATGTCCACAGATTTCAAAAAATAAGACCTTTAGACTTTTTGGGGATCTGCGGGAATACCTTATTTGATTTGGATCTGTTATGTGAATGACTTAAGGCAATGTAGACTTCATTATTTAACCTTAAAGATAAAAATATTAATTGTGATATTTTGTTTGCTCTAGTTGTCAGAGAGTGTCAAATCAAAAACAAACAAGAAAAACATTCCCTTCATTCTTGTTGCACTTTTCAAGTCAGGTATCAGAGCTACAAATGAGTTTTGTTTCCTGGGTGTTTATGTTGTTGGATGGCAATTTCTTTTAGTGAAAACAAACTCCTTTAATGCCTGTGTTACCTGCTCCACACAGACGACACACTACTCCTGCTGTGCTTTATGCTTTATGCTTTATACCCGGTGTTCAAAAAATAAATGGACAGTATGCTTAATGAGGCTGTGGACATTTTCTTTGCCTAAAGATGTATTTGTTTGGTATATGTGACCAAAGAGAAGCTGACTAGATACAGATCAAACTCACACTGTGATACTTTTAGCCTGACAAAACAGCACAGAAATAAATATAGTCAGTGTTGCTTTGTTATATAGGAAAAGCACAGATTCAATTTCTATTCAGTGAAGGGAATAAGTCTGGATATTGAAGGACACAGTTTCAGCCAACAGCATGATAACAGTAGGTGTCCTCATGCAGATAAGGCAGACAGAATATATTTTATCCCCTTGCTATATTGCTGTCAGTTTAAGTTAAGGCTTGTTTCTAAAGCGTGCAGTGACTTGTGTGATGTAGTAGACTGTCACATGTCTGTCAAAGCCCATTACTATCACAGTTAGACACTAACTCTGCCTGTAATACACCTGTTAGAAACACAGCTACTTTACACTGTAGGCTTTAATAGTGCAGGTGTCCACTGATCAGCTGTTAAGTCCAACTGATTGATGTAATTCAGCAGAAAAGAGTCATAAAATCAGGTAATGAAATCCTGCAGTAGAGCAACACTGAGATCCAAAGCTGTGTTAGGAATGTAAGCGTCAGTTGTCACCACTGCCGGGCTCGACGGATGTCGACAACGTGAAAATGTCACCCCTGCGTTTCCACTGTAGCATCATGGCTCATGGAAAATGATAGTGGAATTCCTCTTCTGTCAAGATTAAACGCCGCTCTTCAGCTCGAACTGATCTCTGCTTTGTGGGTAGATTTATTTCCATGTAGAGATGTACTGTATCCTATCTCATGCCTGGAATATCCCATTTAAACTCAACAGTCTCCATTATTTCGCATAGTGGGAAGAATATAGGCCACCATAATTGAGAGAAAAATACATGCAGCTTTTCTTCAGCTTCTGATAACATGAAGCACTTCAGCCTGTCACCCTGCAGGTCTCTGGTAATTGAACTGCTTCGTTTTGTATTCTGCAAACTATCCCCTACAAGCGTTGGCTATTTTGGCCTCTAATTGCAAAGAAATAAGCAATTCGGACTCCTCACTTGCTATAGATATTAAAAGGGAGGGCTGCGAGGGGGGATCGGCCTTTGTATTATGATTTGCTGTCCCTGTTACTCTGCTCTCTCTCCATCCATCCTCATCCTTCACTTTGCTGACAGCTGCCTCAAATGGCAGAGGAGGTTCAGATATTTTGGCACACAGAGCTGAATCTGAACAAAGGCAGGCTCGGCTGTCGAAGCTGTTGCTAATGTGACAGTCTCCCCCTCACACCACCCCCCTGCCTGGTAAATGTGACTTCTGACAAATGAATGCTGTTACACCTTCTGCTGTCCACCGAGTCACACGTCTCACCACCTGCATTTGAAGCCCAGAGGGGGATTGTTTTTCAGGGCCGCACATGCAGTAAGAATGATGGGGCTAGAAGCTATATCCTACAGCAGAGAGGGAGAAAAAACTTTGCATTTATAAATCTATGCTACAAATTAGATCTGTCCTCTTGCTCTGTTCAGCTCAGGGAGGAAACCATATGTCATGGAGCATCAGAGTAAGAAACCACAAGAGCTGGTTACATAAACAGCTTTCTTTATTCTTTTTAAAGGTGTGATGATAAATGAACTCCTCTGCTGTTTCTTCATCTTTCTACACACTCATAACTCCTTCTGGCAAAGGAACTTCAATCATTCCAAATGATAGCAAGTGCAGGAAGCATAATGTGTGAAACTGCTGTTCAGGTGTGGTTGATATCTCAATACTTAGTTGGTAAATTAACTGATCAGTCTCTATCAGGGGTTTGACAATAAGCTCAGCTTACAAGATAAGATGAGACATTATTAAGTTTAGAAGAATGAAATCTGATTGAATGTTGCTTGAAAAAATGACAATAAAATACATGGCTCAAAAAATAATCTTTCAAATGAATAAAAGCCACAAAATGCAAACAACAACACAGGTCATTTTTTAAGTGTATCACCCACTGGGTCCGATCTGTACCTTTTGGGGAACATGTTTGTTTTAAGGGTTACTTTCTTCTTTCTCACTTTAACTTTTCTTAACTGATCTTAAAGATTTGTGCATAAAATCTGTGTAATCAAAACAATACAATTTGGTCCATTAAGGCCAAAAATGGCCACATTTAAACCCAACTGTGATTTTTAACATGTGGACCCTGCAGCAAAACAAATGTCTGTCTGAAATTGTGCTCCATATTGGCATACAGTCTTCATATTCATAGTTCTTACTATTTCCCAGCAGATGAACCCACTCTGTTATTATAGTGCCCCAAGGAAAAATCACACAATCCTCCTAGTGACCAAAAGGTAATTCATGGAGATGGCACAATACAAAAAAATGACCAAAATCTATTTCTTTGAAAACTATCCACCAGCAACAGACAGTAGTTAAAGAAGGGTTTCCCCCCCCTTTTTTGTATATGGGAAATGAAACCTGTAAATGTGTGTGTGTTTTCTCCATAAAAATGTCAGCGCTCTACGGTTTACAGATGTTGAAACCCATCAATTTTCTGTCTTATTTGTGAATATAAGTATGTTATTAAAAACATTTGATGAGGTGAAAGTAGAGATTATCATTGATACAGTAAATAATTTTAAAACAGTCAGCTGTTCTATTTGTATTGGCAAGCTATAGACTCAAAATGTGTATTTACATACTTAAAGCATGTCAAATCAAGGTGTATCTCTATGCACATTGATAACATACAGTACGTATCACATCCTCAATGTTCCGCTGACTTGAAACAAAAAAAAGATGATTTTTAATTCATGTTTGTAAAAATACAATCCTTGCCAAAATCACTGCATTTGTTGCTTCATATTTACTCTATATAACAGTCTGCTGGTCCATGACAAAATCACTGCACAATCTTGACCTCCAATCTAAGTTGCATGTGTTTGGGTGATCTATGCTGTTGGCCTATCAAAATCATCAAGCAAATAAAGGCCATGTGGCTAAATTTTTAAGGCATTCAGTCTACATTTCGGCAGCCCCTACTGAAGAACTGTTTTATGTTGGAGCAATTATCAGAACAAACTTAAAAAGCTTAAAAACAACAGATGTATTAATATATCTTAAAGAACCATTGTAGGGATTAAAGTGCCACCAGTGCGTGAATGTGTGATTGAATGGGTCGGTTTTTGATCCTTCCCTGAAAAAATTTTTTGGTATTTAAAGTCAAGAAATAACTAAAATAAATGTCCTTTATAGCATCTATTGAGGTTAAATTTATAAAGAGGGATGGGGTTGTGACAGAAGGGAGATGCAGCCAAAATATAGCCCACATGCACTGAAAACTGTAGAGTTGGGAGCTGGAGCTGGAGCTGACACATGCATCAGCCAATATGCATCCAGCATGTTTGTTAAAGGTTACAGAGAATCCAAAACTCGACTCCACTGCCTTTAGAGAAGCTTTAGGGGAGATTCATTTCTGTAAAAAAAATGCCATATATCAACTTGCAGAAATCGTTGTTTTTCTCTAAGTTAAGCTTTAAAAGAAACTTTAAGATGCTTTTTTTTTTAAGATACTCACTGAACTGTAATCTAGCACAGTGGCAGGACTTTGCGAACAGAAAATGTGCTCCCATTCCAGTAAATCAATCTCTGCAATGGAGGCACTCCATCTAACGTGGCAGCTCTAATTTCAAAAGCAACTGCAGCTGCCCGAGATCTCCAACAAAACTGTATTCAGGTCACACTGTGTCATTCTTAAAGCTATTTAGGCTGGATTTCTGCTCGCAGTTACTTGATCCTTGTCAAAAGCAAGTGTCAAGGGAGGAGAAGCCCAGAGTTTCATATTTGGTAAAATAACCACCAATGCTGAACTAATTACTTTCTAAACAAGGAGACAGAGCTGACACGAAGGAGAAAAAAAAAACCTACCAGAGTTGCAGTCATCTCCAGCATAGCCCTCTTGACAGATACAGAATCCATCCTTGCAGACGCCCTTCTTGCTGCAGTTGTTGGCACAGTAGACCAATGAGCAGTCCTCCCCCACATATCCAGGCCGGCACTGGCAGGTCCCATTGATGCACAGTCCCTGGTCCGAGCAGTCGTTGAGACACCGGCCCACCATGCAGTCTTCTCCGGTGAAGGACTCTTCACACACGCATTCCCCGTCAATGCACAACCCACGGCCTGAGCAGTCTGAAGGGCAGCGAGGCTCGGAGCAGTTGTCACCTCCGAAGTCACGATCACACACACACTCGCCCTCCACACACACCCCCTGGCCCGAACAGTCGTCCGGGCAGCGAGGCTCGGAGCAGTTTTTGCCACCCCAACCTTCCTCACAGATGCAGCCACACAGGTCGAAGCTGAAGCTGCCGTGACCGCTGCAGCCTGGGACAAAGTCTAAACGACCTGAGGGGAAACAGAAGTACAATGAATAAACTATCATCTGACGAAACGCTACATAAAAAAACAAAGGTAATCCTAATTTTCTGTGCTTTTTGGAGAGACTTTTTTTTCTAATTAGAATTTTTTGCATTGCTTTAGTGAAATAAAAGAAGAAAAAGCATGTAGCTTCAAGTGCTGTATGAAACAAGGAGAATAGCATACGCTTGGACACTAAGTTATAGCTCATAAGCACATTTTATCTTTTGATAAATTACTGCAATACTGAACAATGTCATCTTATATTGTGTAGGCCAACTCATCATATCATAATGTATCATAACATATCATATCTCAACATATTGTTTTATATTTTATGTAAAGAAATTACATGTGTCATACCATAACATCACGTGGTATATAACCATAGGAAAATTCATTTCTCTTGTACTGTATTGTGTTGTATAAAGTGTACAGTCACACTTAATCGATATTGATAGATTTATCAATATCAATATGGAACTGTAATGTATCATAAAGTTTTTTATACCATCAGTCTATCATAAAATGTCATAATACAATTATAAACAGGTACATTTTGAAAAATTGCCAACAGAGGCTAATTTTTTTTTCTTTTTTTATAATTTCAGCTCTGTCTGTGGCTGATAGCAGAACACAATAACAGTTTATGGTCCTTATGCAGCTGGGGGACAAGGTCAAAGTTATGTTGATTTTTTTTTTTACTATTAACATTATTGTAATAATTTCCATTTATCTCTATATATTTTTTGAAACTAATTATTCTATGCAAAGCAATATCATTGTAAAGGTGCAGTCCACACAGAGGTGTTTTTTTCTAAAATCTCTATATGGCTGTTTTATGTCCCGTCACTGTCATAAAAATTCAAAATTGGTCTGGCCGTAATTACACCTCCCTCATTTTGTGCCTTTCCATCTATGTACTGCCCCCCTGAGCTGAGCCTCTCTCCCTGATCCTGATTCAAATCATGGCACCTGCAGATAATCACATTTTCTCCGTAGAGACAGAGCATTTTGAGGAAATATTTGAACAGTGCATCTGTGTCAATGGAGCACATCCTTCAGCCATGATTCTAAACTCTATCCATTGTGCCCTCTCATATTTTAGTGGCAGCATCTCCTGAATAGTGAACAAAATTTTCAGCAGAAGCAAAGGTTTCTCCACACTCTTTAGACCGAGAAAGAGGAGCAGAAAAGAAGTTGCCCCGCAGCATCAATATTGTGTTGCTGTCTGTCTCCGCTTCATTCATGCTAAACACTGTTTTTCCTGCCTGTTTTACCTTAAGTGCTTTATTTTTTCTCTTGACACATATGAGACAGCTGCTTATGACATTTTTTCTTATGGTTCTCTTTACACATTTGCTTTCAGAATCCTAACGGTTTATGACAAAGGGTTTTTCTGTGACAATGCTTCAGGTAAAAATGGACTTAAACACAAAACAACATCCTCCAGCTACATACTTATGGATGGCTGTTACTTAAAAATGTTACTTACCCATGGCTGAACTCTCCCCACAGCATCCAGATCCACACTGAGCTCTAAGCATGGAAACTTCTCTCTCTAGCATCTCCACTCTGGTGGCAAGCTGCTGGATTGTGGTTGTGGCATGGCAGCCACATGCAGCTTTTGGGATGTTGATGCGGTGAGTGAATGTCATCTACGGAAAAACAAAAAGCATGATAAAATTTTACACGGACCCTTCAAATGCTTTCCTGCCTTAGTTTCTCTTTATTTGCCAAAAGTACAGAATCAAAGTCTTATCATGACATAAGTTATTTGGAAATGTGGATGAGGATTACAGCTGATGTATAAAAATGAAGTAATCCAACATAAAAGATACAAACAACACTATCAGCCTCAGCTACAGAAAAACTATGAATATGAGGGCTGTAAAAGTTCATATTTAGTGTAAAAAATAAATCATTTTAAATTAGGGACTTTCAATTTTAATGAAAGAGAAAGGTTTCTATCAAACTTAGCACAAGTGAGGCACAAATAAATTCCGACTGCAAGGTGTCACTGCATTGTTGATGCACTGTGTGCTTAAACAGGCAACTTTGTATATGAACACCCAAATCACATGATAATCAATGCTGATTCATAGTGAAAACAGTCAATATCACAAAGAGCACTTCTAAACCTCTTCATTTTGACTTGTGACAAAAGTTGGTATGAACTGGTGCTATACAAATAAATAAAACACATCTGTTGACTGATTTATTGAGTAATTGCATGATTGAATAAGGAGGTGCTACTCATTTATCAGATTCAGAAGCTCACCATTTTCCATGTAATACAACTTATAGATTAAGAACACATGTACCTCCCACTGACATTTACTGAAAGTAATATTAACTTTGTTCACTTTATTTTGCTTGTCTTTGTCTTTGTCATTGATATAACTATCTTTAAAGTAACTTGATTCATTCATCATTTCACTGCTTTATTGTGATGCATCTCATTTACTGTTCCCTTCAAGCACTTGCCACTCTTGTTAAATGAAGTATTAAAGGAAAATTATATTTAAAAAATTAGAGTAATTAATACTAAGATGACTGGATGATCAGCTTCTTTTCTGTAATCCTGAGTATTAAACATCCATCTGTGGCCCCTCAAACTTGGATGACACCACACAAAACTTTTAAATTTAGTTACTGAGGATGACTGAGGACAGGTGCAGTGCCAAAAAACTAATAAAAAGCTTTTAACCTCCCTCCTGCTCTCTCTCTCTCCCACTCTTGCTACAAGCAAGTAGTACAAGGCTGGTGCTCTGATGCGAGAAGAGCGTCATGTGTGAGAATCAAGAGGGGTTAACATGAGTGATTTTTCAGAAGCTGGCTGACAGAGAAATTGGTAATAAAGGATTGGGATATGTTCTGTTAATGTGTTTTTTTAATCTAATAATTCTGTAAAATCCCAAGGGTGTCTAAATATTCAAACTTGTCCATGTTAGAAATGCATTATTAAGAGCTTTTTCTCTCAATGACCACATCCTTGATCTCTCACAGGAAAAATGAGGGACTTGATTAAGTGGGTGTTGAGTGTCCCTGTAATTAATTCTCTACAAAACAACTTGTCACTATAAATATCACCATAAATGTCTGTGCATGATAAAACAGATGTTGTCTGTTTTTCCTCCCACAGAAGGCAATCTGCATAAATCACTCGGTAAGTCTCCTAACATCTCTCTCTGTTTGATCCTTAAAACTTGATCACCTACTGTGCTTCATTTCCAATTAAAAAGAAGATACATAAAAAAACACCTGGCTGTCAGCATCAAGCGTCTGCTCTGTGTATTCTGTTGGTCCTGCTGGATCCACTGGACCTTCCATGGACGGCCTTGAGCCCAACTCGCCCCGAGATCCTTTGAAAAAAAACAAAAGACATGTTAAATGTGTGACTTTATGTGGGCGAAGGTCCTTTGAGGACAGTAGATAAGACGGCTACAGCGAGTTTAAATCTAACTCTCGATCGATGGAAAGACCTTACCATCACCTGGGTCAGGTGGCGTGGAGGCATCCAGGTCCACAGAGCACAGAGACTCCAAAGGGACATTGATGTTGTAGACATGGTTGAAGACTAAGGGTTGCTCTCGCAGCGTCTGGTTGGCTGTGGAGGAGGAGGGTGGCTGCTCCCCCCCTGGGATCTGTCTCCTCACTCTGGTGGTGCGAACCAGCTTGTTGTCTCCTGATGGAGCAGCATGAGAGGCGCCCTGGAGAGGGAAACATAACATGAAACAGATACACACAGGGGTGAACCAGGGGTTTCCAGTTGTTTTACTGTTGTGTTTACAGAATGATGAAGTGAAACCTTGAGAAGAGCCCAAGAGGCTGACACTAATATGTTGTAAATGAAGGATTTTCTCACTTGCTGCAAAGCAGACGGAGCAATTTTGACATTAGAAGTGGCAAATGATTGCTAAAAATAAGGTGTACATCATATTTTTAAGATTTTCTTCATCCTTATCTGGAAGTAAGTGCAGGAAAATCAAATATCAGACAAAGCTTGTGATTTTCAAAGAAAGCACATTATCAGAAGGTAGAAAACAAATAGATATTGTGTGATTAACAGGTAGCTATTCATATATTTGTAAATATAAACTTCAAGTCACAAGTGAATGATCATTAAAACAAACAGCATCTCTAAATGAACTGTTATATTAGCTGACTATATTCAGAGTTGTGCAAGCTGTTACTCAAAAAAAATGCAATGATTTCTTTTCTTTTCTTTTTTTTGTGCTTCACCCCACTTCTTACTTTCAAGGAAACCCAAACTGAGACCATCAAAAAGAAATAACGTGCTTCATTAAGTCAAAATTGATAGGTGATGTTACCTGATAATACAGTATAACATGATATACTGCAACACATAAGCAGGGGGATATGTCTATTTTCTGTTTTTTTGTTTTGTAAATGGTCAATGGTCAGGCATCTTTGACGGTTGTCTTTAATGGCAAACATAACCTGTACAAACAGCTTAAATGTATTTTCAAAGACAAAGGTTAACAGGGATAGTGTAGAGCTAGAATACTTTGTAATGTCTAAATTCACCAAACAGCTGCTCCAGAAACACTTTCAAAATAAAAGCAGCACGTGAAAACATGCGGAGTCATAGAGTAAAACTGCTGAGCTTTACTTTGAAAAGAACACAAAGGGTCCATCTGTTTGTGCGTTTTCGGCCTGAAACGTCCTGACAGATGTAGTGGGAACATACTGGCAGCTCAGTGGTGTGTCAATCTGACTCCAGCTCTCAGAGCTATGATCCCCTGATGCCTCTCAGAATAAGAATTGCTATTTACTGCCTCCAGAGTGAGCCATACTGACATTTTGTTCTTGAGCTAAAATATGAATGATTAAGTTCACACTTCACCAAAAATAACAATTAACACTTTTTGCTTAGTGCTTTGAAATCATCATTAAAGGATGGTGTCTCAGCTAATATTACTCATTCTTGATAATGCAGATATTGTTTATCAGAACATCAGAGACACTGACCTGTAGCCCCTCACTACTGTACAGAACTCTCTCTGCAAATTTGTTTTAAGGTGACTGTCTCAAAACACATCATTTTTTTTTGTATAAATCTCTGAATTTGTTACAGCCTAAATCTAGAGGACAATTTCAATTGATTCAGTTTTTTTTTTTTGATGTGTTTACATTAATTGTCCATCCTTTCTGAAACCGGTCCTGGTCCCATACACATCATCTTATCTGCTTAGGCACCTGATTTAGCCCTTTTTCATAGTACCTATGTAAAGAATCAAACAGGTCAATTAGACATGAATCCCCATCTGTATCAAATAATCCCCTCTTCTTTTTCAAGTCAATCACCTCTGTGAGTTATTCTTTGATTTAAAAACAAGCTGTTCCTGTTTTTGATGTTTTTTTCTTCCTTATTGTGCCATATCTAACCTATTATTGCAGTGTCCTTGTTAAGGTGTTGTACCTCTTTCCTTTAGAAGTAGAGTTTAATAAATAAGAGCAGGGGGTAGAGTGGACGAGGGAGGCTGGGGATGAGAGCTGTCTGTGTTAGTTTATTTGTCTGTTGTGTTGCTGATTTTTGTTTCATATGTTGTTATGGACTTTTCCTTGTATCTGCGTAAGGGTCCCCTTCTAAATGAGATGCTGCATCTAAAGTGGCTATCCTCTCACTTACTTGAATTGTATCTATAAAAAGATGCAGAATTAATTCAAAGTTTCTGTGGATTGATTTTAATGCACCTATTTATAAAAAAATACTTTCTATCATGTAAAATCATTTCAAACTGATTTTAGGGGGGTTGTGTTATCTGCAGTGTTTCTATTTTAATATATTTAGCCAATAAAAACATTGTAAATACATTCATTCATTGATACCAACACCATTATGGAGTCTGCTTATCCATCTTAATGTTTAACGATTCCTTTGTCAATTCCTGTGGATTTTCTGTATGTGCAAAAGTTAGTCAACAAAGAATTTCAGTGGCAATATTCAATGTCATGCTGTATGGATGACTGATCATGCTAGTGGTAGGTGTTTCCACCCACTAAACACTGTGCAAAAAGCATATTCTGTTTCTATTATCTATTCTATTCTATTCTTGTCAGATTATTAACCAGCAATTTTGACCACTTCTGCCCCTGTCTGGCATAAAAACATTCTTGACATCGTAGTTATTGCATTTACTGACTGCCTTTGATGAGAGCGCAAGGTCTTTGATTTCAAGGTGTGCAAAGCAAAGTGAAAGGAAACTGTTTAGCAAAAAAAAAATGAAATAGATTCCGTCGGCGTATGTTTGTTTGTAAGTTTGTTTGTGAGCAAGATTACGCAAAAACTACAGGATGGACTGTGCTGAAATTTCAGGAGATGTTGGTAATGGCCCAACTTAAAAAAGATTCGATTTTGGTGATAACCGAGATAACTGCCATTAGCGAATGATCGATGCTAGGTGTGGGTTTTCAGGGTCAAGGTATCATATTATGATGGTAACTTCATCGTGGAACTATTGCTTATAGATGTAACAGCAATATGTGAGCTACCTTGGCAGAGGTTTGTGCTCTCCGAGTGCTTTCTAGTTGCGAAGTGGAATTGATTTTCAGTTTCCATATCTCATCATGAACACATTTTATTGTGTCAAATTATATCAAAGCCTCTTCATGCACTGCAGGCAAAATCAGATCCTTAAAAAACACCTCTGTATACTGAAAGAGAAATATATTCTTAAATTGATTTGAATCAATTATCCCCCCAAATTGAAATTAAGCTGGATTATGACCGACTCAACGATTCACACCCTAGTAATCATACTGACATACTGGGGCCAAAACAGGGGCAAAAAAACAAAATCTGAGAAATCGCTCTCTTGTGGCATTAAAAAAAAAACCTCATACAGAAAATCCAAATCCTCAGAAAACATTCAGGTAACCAGAATTAGCACTTCCACTCAAAGTGGCCAAGACTGAGAGCGAAGTTGTGCCCAGAGTCAAATGAGTAACACAGCAGCCAAAAATAGCAGATTTTAAATAAATAATGAATGACTAAAAATGCCCTGGGTGGCTCTACACTGCTAAACTTTTAAGGAAAAAATAATGGAAAAAACTAATCTGTGGGAATAAATTTTACCTGTAGAGCAAGAAACAGAGCCAAAGCCAAGATCCGGCCTGTTGTGGGCACAGTGGCCCGAAGACGCTGCTGTGCCAGGGGCATGCTGGGAAGAGATCTCACCAGTTGTGTCCACGTAGACCTATGGAGAGGAGAACGGGGAGGAAGACAAAGAAAAAGGTGTGAGGAAGCAAGTTAAATTAGATTTTTGCAAAAATAGAGACATTTATAGTGATTTTTTGCATGACAGAGTTTCTTAGATTAGATGCTCTAGTTTGGAGGTTAGTGAGGCGGTTTAGAAATATATATTTGATTTAGAGAGTCTTAAGTGCATGTGTTTCTGTTACTGGGGAGTCCCACTACAATCAGCTTGTCCTTTGTAAATGGTAGATAAATGGCTGTGATCTGTAAATAATTGGCTTTCAAAGCAAAAAAGAAATCCTCCAAGGACTGAGGGTCTTGATCAAAACCTTTGAATGTATTTCACTGTGCAATAACAAATATTTGATCTTCACACTGGGGAGGAATACAGCATTATTACACAGGGAGCGAGCTGATGGATGGATTTCAGAGGAGACGTGGTTAGAGTGATGCTGTTGTAATCCTCTCTCCATTGAGAAGGGAAAAGATGCAGGGACGTGGCGGAATAAAAGCTTTGAGGAAGGGAAAACTGATGTGGATCCATCCAGCAGAGGAAATACACTGCAGAGCTGAAGTTTGCTTTTAAAGTGGCTGTTTGATTGTATGGAGCTCTGTCAGCACGAGTGAAATCAAACATCTTGCTCAAACTCTGAAGATGTTTTATTAAGCGTGTGGGGACATCTTGTTACACAAAACTGAAACGACATGAGGGGTAAACAAAGAACATCTCCAGTGAGATTCATGTCTGTGTCTGTGTGGGCAGAAAGGGTTAGAATCCATCTCTTCCTGATGAGCCCGTATTCAAGAGCCTCTTTTATCACAACAATGCATCTAATGTCACAGGACAGCCTATTGCACTCAGCTGGCGCCTTTTGTGAGAGCCAGATCGAAGGCTTCTTATCACACATATGCTCAGGTCTCAGCTTTTTTTTTATTATTATTTAGATTGGAAATGTTGAAACATCTACGTATTTGCACATAAATGAGAAACAGAGACTCCAAGTGTGTGTGAGAGAGGGTCTCTGGTCCTTTAAGGTTGGTCTGATGCAGAAAAATAAAATGTTTTCTGAAAAACTGATGCATACTCAATGTCCCAGACTTCCTGCTTACTCACCAAAGATTCTTCATACAGTCACGCTTTCGTTTCAAGATCTTTTTTTGCACCACAGAGCACATCCATCATTTGGAGACAGGGTCGAGCCACCTCAGTGCACATGTGAGTTTTGTAAGCTCATAAAGTATGTTGACACATATAGTATATCATAAAAGACCCATGGGGGGAAGACAGACACTCATATGTTACAATCTACAGCTTGCCTCGCTTCAGACAGCACCGCTAATGCTTTTAAAAATGGCTCTGGCCTTGCTGGAATCGACTCCTGATGCCACAACCTCCTCCATGCTGAAAAGATGTTAAAATGTTGTACTTTGAAAACTCCCCTGAAGCGTGAAGTTTCTGTTTCGACACGACACGAACCATTAAACCGTTGAAATTCAGCAAACAAATGGGAAACATGTTGATGATAAAAGAGCCGGAAAAGCAGACCGGAAACATCTTGCTCATTGGTTGAACACACGTCCTTTTGGCTCACATCAGCAGATGGATTACATAAATGCTTTAAAGAAATGAAGAGTGATGGCATTTGGTATCATGCATTTCACTGCACAAATATTAACTATTCATGTGAAAAAGTCCATCCAATAAGATCTAATAAGAAGTTTTAACTGTTTTAAACACACCCTCAACTTTGGGATAAGGGAGCATGTGGAGCAGAAGTTCTTAAAGCGCACCAATTCATATCCATAATGGCACTTTTAATGCTTGTTATATTGTCTTATCAGTCTGGTCAACAAATGTTTTTTTTTTTAAGATATATATACAAATACCTCAAAAATGACATATGACTGTATTACTAAAGAAATTCAATATTTGCATAATTAAAAACTCATGCATTAGTTGTTGTTTAGTTGCATTACTACTACACATAGTCATACTCAACACATTCAACGATGCATGGAAACTTACTGAGAGTTTTGGAGAAGCCTGATTGGTGCATATCTACTATGAATCAAATTACCTATAGGGGAGAGTGCAGGGTGACTCTGGTCCAAAACCCTGGCTAACGCTGCCTCGAGGAACTACTTGTGACAGTAAACTGCTCTAAGCTGTGCTTGGTAGAGCTGGACCGTAATTAATTTAGTGGACTGTGTGATTTAGCGGACAGTAGACTGTGATGAGAAAAGAGAAAAAAAAAAAATTCAGTAGATTTTCATTGTTCCAAATGTTAACTGGAAACTGACATACTAGATGGACATAGGATATATTTTACTTTCCCAACTGGGAAACGTCCCAAGACGAAGCTTGCAATCACATATTGCTTTTGGCACAACTAAACCACATCTGTAACTAGCACTAAAGTGACCAAGTTAGTAGTGGGTCTTGTAACTTGTTGACTGAACCAATTTGCTGCTGCTTGTACAGATGTTGGTGTTGTGCACGCTGCAGCGCTTCCAGTGGGTGATGTCGCCAGCCAGCCGGAGCAAAACCATGGCGCTTCGGTGTTCGCTCTATGTGGAATTTGGGGGTTAGGTTTTTACACTCACACACACACACACAGACCTCTACTACGACGGACTATTTCCGTATCGACATTATCAGCAGCCTTGCTTGGAGTGATTAAGAGGCACGGCTTGAGGGACTGTGAGCGAGAGCTGCCACGTATGTTTCTAGAACGTTAATGGGCTCACAGTAATGTTACTAGTAGTTGTGAGTTGTAGGGGACTGGGATGTTTATTAAAATTTCAGGAGAGTCTGCTGCCTTAATTTATCTTAGAAACCAAGGCTCCAGGAGCAGCGCCGGGCTTTCTCCATTGGCGTAAAACGTTTCCTCCTCTGTGTCTGTGAGCAAAAACGGCATGCACAGCTTTCAGTGCTGATTGGCTGTTCGCTGTGCCGTGGCTCTGCATGTAATCAGAGCGTGTAACCAATCGGATGGTGCTGTGGGTGGGACAAAATACAGCCCAGTGTTAAGTTATTGGATCTTCAGAAAATCTTGGGATTTTTTTGCATCCAGGCAAATATGCGTATCACCACCAAAATTTAATGGCTTCTTCCTTGGACCAAACCACACATCTGTTAAAATTTTGATGTAAATCCATCCAGCAGTTTTTGCATAATGTTGCTAACAGACAAACAGACAAACAAACAAACAGACAGACCCTGGTGATAACATAAACTCCTTGGTGGAGGTAATTACTGCATCTTTCTCCTCCAGGAGGCTCATAGGGTAATTTGCTTTTCAACCAAGGTAAGCCATTCTGGCATAAAGCTTTTTAAAAAAAATCTGCCTAATGACAGACTTAAAATCTGGTAAATCCAGCTGCTTTGAAAGGTTAGGTTTATTGCTTTACTCTTCTAACTTGCAATACGCAAGTTTGAATATTTTGTTAAAGTCAACAATGATTTACGTTATCAATTATAATTTTATCTTAAGATCTGGATTAAAAAATGTATTTTTGGACGTTTGGGTCCCGGGCAGAGAGCAAACGTCTCATGACCTCACTAGCTTTAGCCTAAAACATAGCACATAAAACTAATCCTTATCATGGCCAATTTAAGACATCTTGTTTTCCACATGGAGAAACACAATAGAGGTAAAAATAGGTGTAACATGATAAAAGTGTCATCATGCCATCTTTGCTTTATTTCACTATAGGCATGAAAAAAGGTCTCAGTATGCTGCAAGGCACACAGCATTAGACACATGCTATAAATAGACTCATACATCCACATGACCCTATACATAGTCTTACACCGGCAGTGATAAAAGTTTGAAAGAGGTTCAAAGTCACAGGATTATACTTTAGTCATTAGGTCACGGTGCAGGCTGATGCCCACGAGCATTTCCACGCACAGGGAGAGGAGGTTTTTCATGGAGGCTCAATTAAAGACAGACTTTCTCACTCAAAGTGAGGAGTGAGTGAAGAGATCCTTATGCTTCAGGCACTAAAAACTGGCTTCATTTACTCACTTTATTTTCAGGAGAGAGAACACTCATGCCAGACATACAAAACCACTGAGACACACACCTTCAAACCTACAGTGCTCCTGCACACTGTCACGGACACAGATAAAAGATACACTGTGGAATAAAGGAAATAACGCAACTGCCTTTTTATAATGTATTCCATATCATTTTGTGTAGTATTGTATCTTATTCTATAGTACAGCAGTGTATCATACTATATTATATTCTACCTTGGCATATAATGTACTGTAATGTATTGCTATGTATTACATTAAATTGTTTCATAAAGAAAAATGAGTGTTATTATGTGATAGTGTTACAGAATTGCATTTTTTATTTGCATAAATTTATCATGTGTGTTTATTTAAAGTAATACATAATTCATGTGACATATTGTATTATATGATAACTTTGCAAGTCACAACTAAACATAAGAAAGAACAGTACCAGAAGCAAGACTAGTCAACCAATCAGAATATAAAAACATTTATGAATATGAACTATTCAAACTAGAGCAAGGCAAAATATGACCACCTTGATGCAATGCAAGCTGAGCAACTTAAGTTCAAGTGACTTGGGTCAGCCTCAAAAAAGTTAACGTACCAAATATAGGAAAGAAATCCAATATGTTCATACAAGATCCTGGAGGGTCATGTAGAGAAATGTAATTTAGTCTGACCTCACTTACCACGACTCAGTACAACCCACCTCTGGACTGAACCTTTCATCAGTGTTTATTCTCTAATAAATCAGCAGTTTGTCACTTCCAGGCTTATTGACAAATATTTACTAACTTTTAAAAAAGTGAAAAAATATGAGATCAGTCACTGAAGTGCACATAATCTACCTCTTGCACTTCAATGATGAACATACTGGGCAGAGAGACTTTCCTCTAATGTCCATAGACGCTTTCAATATTTTTAAACTCCTGTGTTTAGTGTAAATTTGTGACTTTTTTGTAAGTGCAGCCATTAGTTCACAATATAATCAGGTGATACTGCGACATCAGTGTTGACGGTTTTGATTCCTGATGTTGCGGTTGAGGAATGAGAAATAAAGAGGGAGCTAAAAAGGTTTATGACAAGCTGTGTGCACTACAATACATGGCACTGTCCCAGTCACATTGCTAAAAAGTCACACATAAAAAAAAAATACAAATCACCATGATTGCAAACTAGAAGTTTTTCATGGTTGCTCTTTCTTTCACTGTCATAACTGATGAAGTGAAAAAAAATAAAAAAAAAAGAGAGTACAAAAAAACAGAGTTTAAACAAGCAATGATGGGGGTCAGAAGAAGGCTCACATTTTAGAAAAGATGGAGCAGCAGGCGCCTCTCTCAAACCAGAGGCTACAGCAGCCTCTCTGCACTTACAGGAGGAACACAACAAAGCAAGATTTAGTTGTATGCAGTGATTTTTTTTTCTTCATCTGCTCAACAATTCTCAGGCATCCTTTACAATGTGTTTATCCCTCATTTTCATGTTGGAAAGAAAATGTCTGTAATGGCTCAGCCCAAGATTGGACTAAATCATGCCCCATCATATTTCATTGTACTCTATTATACTGTATTGTATTTTATCATTTTTTATGGTAACATATCACAATCTGTGGAACTAAATGTAATGTAACAAAACATAGTGTATTAGTATCATTAAGTATTTATAGTATCTACCTTACCTTAGACATGACCTTATCAATTCATATTATTTATCAACACAGACATGAGATTTATAACCATAATGAGGTTTTCCTGGTTAAAAAACATTTAAATAAAAAAATAATGAAATGTAGTCTTTTATCATGATCACAGTTCACCTGCACTGATGGTGATCAGATCTGTTAGCAGTTTGCCTCTTTAACTGGTAATGTGTTAAAAAGTTTACAAAAGGTATAAAATGAAAATGTGGTTTCGTCTCTTTATTTCCTCTGCATATTAACAGCCAGATGCAATACATGTTTAAAAAGCATACATCAAATGACTGTCAGACACTTAGAATAACTCTGTCATTTTCTCTATTACCTGGTGATTTTCTTAGGAGAAATTGGAGGAGTTCACCTCCTGTGTGGTTGAAATGAAACTGCTGGTTCCAATTATAATAAAAAACCATTTGGGTCCTTTATGCAAGTAGATAAAATGGTAAAATATGAACCTCGCACAAAGACGGCTGCTCTGCAAAAATATCAAAACTGTAAAATCAATTACAAAACCCAGCATGCTGAAAAGTTTGATATATAAAAGAATCACTTTGATCTTGTCTCTCTTAACTTTTTCATCTTTGTTGGATTATTTTCCTCTGTGAGGTGAGCTTGGCTTTTTTTTCTCTGTCTGAAATCTTTGAAAATCTCTCTTTTATCCACAATGTGGTTTACGGGCAGGCGAGCTGATATGAAAAGAGAATTGAATTTCAAAATGCAAGGTGCAAATATCTGAGATACTAATCCATTCTTTGTGGATGCTTCAAAACGAGAGTCATTTTTAATCTCACACAGCATACAAAAAAACGCTGTCAACTTTTAACAAGCAAGGGCTCACTAAAAATCAACTAACTTTGTTGTGTAATGAAGCAAACAGAGGCCATGTAAATTGTTAATGTCAGGTATCAGAAGAATCTTAATTTTACTTTTATTTGAAATAACAATGATATTATAGTGCTTGCTCCACATGAAAGCCCCTCAAGCCATAAAAAAAACATTTAAAGTCTAATACCAGTGCATTTGTGCCTCATCTTTAGCTAATACCCCTCACAGTAACACTTTAAAGTAATACCAGCTTACACATAAACATGCCAAACAGCATGCCTGAAGGGATGTTTCAATGTATACACTCAGTAAAAAGGATGGAAATATAAACACTAAAACATAAAAGATCAGGGGGAAAAAATGCAGTTTCAGTTCAATGGGTGAGGATAGAAAATGGAAAAATCATGCTTTGGACAATTTATTGGACAACATGGTTGTCATAAATGTTTCAGCTTAAAGACAGGACAGGAGAATCCAGATAACACAAGAGGATGAAGAGGGAAAATGTACTAAAAGTGTACATTCTAAATCAAAGTACATCATAAACAAGTGAAGCTAAATAAAACTTTGTCTCAACTAGAAATTACATAACAGCAGCTTTAAGGCATTCATGTTTGTTTTTTTCAGATGAATCTGGCAAAGCACACAAGCTTCAGTCACCTCTCTGTTGACTGCCACCGGCCTGAGCTGTCCCTGCTCATGATGCTCAATGACTTGGTGCTTAAAGGTTCCTAAATTAGCCCTCAAATTAAATACATTTTCCAGTTTCACAGTTACTTTCTAGGGCAGATTTTGAAAATGCCCCTATCCTCTTATCAAGGTTCTTTTGTATATACAAAAATGTTATAAACAGACTTTTTTAGTTCAAGGACATTTTGTTTTTTTCAATCTAAAATTAAACAGAGAGATTAAAAAACCAGCTCTTTTCCAAATGTACTCCCCAAATTCAATAAACTTGCTTGACTCAGCTTTTGCCCACCCTTAAAATGGAAGATGTGGACTAGCTGACCAAACAATTTAACAACTTCATCCTAACCAATGAGCACTAGAATTACTGATTAATCTGACTGTAAATATCTTTTATAAACTGGCCCCCATTGTCTGTCAAATATTCCATCCACGCTTTAAGAACCACCTACCACCAGCCTGAGGTGTAGCCCCTCGTTATTGAGTCTCCTTCCTCTCTTTGTTGCCCAAATGTAAACAAAAGCTAGTAGATGGCGGAAATTAGCAAGGTTGGAAGACTAGACAGTAAATTTTGCACAGCCAATTAGCTGGTGCCAGATTTACCACTCATCAAACACAAATCTTATTCACCCTCCCATTCATCCATCCATTATCTATATCCTTATCCCTTCAAGGGCCACGGGGGCTGGAGTCTATCCCAGTTGACATTGGTTTCCAGCTAATCACACAGTTAGCCACCGTAGCTCACCTAGATGTAAACAAAGGAATTTAAATAAATGCAGTGGAACAAATGGACGGAGACCAAGCTGCATGAAGGCTGTGTAAGATGATACTTACAGCCATTCAGCTAAAGCTGCAAGTAAACCCACTCAGCACAGAAATAAAAGTAAAACTGAGGGGAGACCCATCACCATAAACCACTGTCCACACTGCAGAGCAAAGTCACATTTTTAACTACTGTTTCTGTGATTAAAAAACAGCACAGTTTTGTCTGCTTTCTAAGCACTTTACTGATGTGAGACTAGTTAGTTATATTCAACTTTAATTTGCACTGAGCCTGATTTGAAATGATCTTCTTTGCATCCCTGGTGGATGGCATCACAATGGAGCAATGTGATCTGGCAGTATTTTGATGCAGTGCAGAGGCATAAAGTTGGATGGCTATTCAAAATGGTATATCATTTAGCACAAAGCATGCCCACATACAACACAGGCATGCAGATGTTAGCCTGCAACCAAAAGCTGGGCCTGCTAGCATGTCTAATGCACACTCAACAAACCAACCCAACACTAGATGCTGTGGTCTTGCTTCAATGTTCTACAGCTTATCACAGCAATAACGGCACAAAAATCACTTAATTTAAACTTGAATCGATTTTTGTTTCTGACTTTTTACCAGATGTTACATTGCCTTAAGACGAGTCAACAGGTCTGAGTTTAAATTTGCATTTAAGCAACAAGGAAACTCATTGCTATAGAGACATAGTTTTGGAAGAAATTTGCTTGAAGAACAAAGTCTTACATATGAATTACAGAACATGTTACTTCACCAACCTCATAATGAACAAATGTTAAGGATTGAATGGCCGTAGTTGATAGCAGCTGCAAAAATAAGCATAACTGGCCATAAAGACGCTCTGCTTTAATTTTTGAATGGGCATAAAAGGAAACATTTCACCCTGCTTGGCTCTACTGATATAACCTCTGTCCATCTGACTGTGCATGGAAGGATCTTTTTGGTACTTCAGTAACTCTTGATTATATTGTCTTGCACTGAGGCATTATAGGAGGCAGAATAGAAAGGTTGTAGGTAACAATACGGCAGCTCGATGAAAATTTCACTTTAAGGATTACTGGGATTTGTGGTTGTAAACACCAGGTCAAAGCTCACACTGCAGAGGGGTTTATGCAGCTTTGTGGCTTTATCTGGCAGAGCCCACGCATATGCGAATATCCTGATTTAAAGACTTGCTCACTCTTCTTCAGAGGATAATATGTTGGCCTTCTAACTCTGATATACACTCTGTAAACACTACTTGGTAAAGGACTACTTTTCCTCAGAAACTTAAGTGTTCTTTAAGGCAGATTTTCATTCTTTATTTCACTATCTTAGTCCTGCGTGGATATTAGAGGTCACTGTCAGGTTTCTTGAAGCATCCTTTACTCTGGTTACTCATAAAGCTTGCCTTATTGTGTCTTGTCTCCCCTGCTGTCTCACCCTGACCTTTCTTCTTGTGAGATAGTTGTTTATGTAAGAAAAAAAGGCTGCGGCATGATCCCTTTATTTACTGCAAAGTCAATACCCTCCACTATGACAATAACAGTGACTCTGCATATATCACCCATATTGCTGATTTTAATCTTTAGTCGAGCACTTACTGCACCTCTTGGCCCTGTCTGCATACTAAATATGTTCATCTGCAGTCACATTATTCACTGCTTAGAGGAGCTGGCAGTTTGAATTAAGAAGTTTGCTTCACAAGGCAGCCACTCACTGTGTCCCCTGAAAGAAAATTATTTTGATTTTTGTTTTTCTAACTTTACATCAGTGTGGATGTGTTCTGAGTGTCGGTCAACACAAGTGTTTGGGATGAGTGGCAGGCTTATAAATGGCACACTGTTTAGCAGGAAGTAGAGGCTGGTTTTGAAGAGTCATGTTTTCATTTGTTCATAAAAAAAATATGATAGTCCTTCAAGTACTTTCTGATGTGCCTTAAAGCAACAGTGTGTATTAACTCAGTTTTGTGATCCCCTAGTGAACCCCAAAGGTCCCTGAGTGTAACTGCACAGTGGTAAAACACAAAACTGTTAGCTCTTTCTCACAGACAGCATGCATTTGTCAATGCACAAAGACTGGTGAAAGTATGCAAGTACAATGAGATTGATTTTGAAGCTACTATGTTAAGATGTAAAAGCTGCATATTGTTGCTAGTTATTTTTGTCTCTAATTTAAGTGTAACACCACTACTGCTGTAAACAGTCAGTTTCCACTGCCTGCACCTCTAGTATGTGCAGGCAGCACACCTCCACACTGGTTTGCTGGAATTATGTCGCAAGTCTATTTTCAGTGGAAGCCACTTCAACCCCATGTCAATTTCTGACAAGCACACTGACCCAAAACTTTAGCCAGCAAGGAGGTTGCTATCTGGAGTTTGCATGTTCTCCCCATGCATACTAAGGTTTTTCCCCAAGTACTCCTACAGACCAAAACCACGCTCGAAAGGTTCACTGGAGATGCCACATTTCTCTGTGGCAGGTGTGAATGTGTGTACCCTGCCTCTCACTCAGTGCCAGCGAAGATAGGCTCCAGTCCCTTGCAACCCCAACAGGGGTAGGCAGTATATAATGGATGGATTTTAGCTATTTAATGATTTGAAGCTTTTTATTTGCTTTTTAATGGATATTGTTTAAGCAGTTGCTGCATCTTTTCACATACGGTTGTCATATTAACTATTGCGGGTCAGTTGTCCATTTTGGTCACTTTTGTGTGTGGATTCAAACCCTAAACTCAACAGTTCCTATTGATAAATAATGAATGATGTTATCAGCATGATATTGGTACTGACAGATAAAAGCCCAAAAAGGCTGATTATTGGTATCTGAAGATTTGAACATTTCTAACAATAATTACGGTCAATATATCAGTCATACATATTGCCCGTATATGTCCCATGTATCTACAGAGATCCTATTGGAGTGCAAGTTATCATGATCATCTTCATTATTTTACTATCAGTTGTGATAAAAGTTACCTGATGGCCATATTACTATTACAACTGCTGCTGCTTATACTACTACTGAAGTGTGATGAGTGTGCCTGCATCCTTTTGTATGTTTGTTTTTTCTCTCCATTTGCTGGGTTGGTTTGCATTCTAACTGCAAACAAGCCACTTCAGGGTGTGATGGGAAGCTAGCTGAGATCACCTCTTCTTGCCAATTTTAGCTCAGTTGTTTTGATCCACATCAGATTGCTGTGTTCACCTCAGTCCAAATAAACCAAGCCAAAGAGGGAACACCCACTTGTTTGGAACAGTTTCTCCAAACAATCTAGCTGTGAAAGCACCCTCAATTTAATGCTGTAGGTGCAGCAGATTTTAAGAGAAGATTTTAAAGAGTAAAACAATTTGTTTGGGTCTGTTTAAAACAACCACGTTATACTCAGTCTGGTATTTGGCATCAACTTCAGTTAGACAACAGTTCCCACGTTCATCAACAAAATTAAGGGATAAACTGCCCAGTTTAAAACAGGGCTGTCACTCTTCCCAAAAATCAAATTTGAACAGTTTTCAGACTTTCACACTAATATTCAAAGATATTAACATCATTTTACTTTTTATTAGGTTACTACAACAGCAAAAAAGCACAACATTTGCAGTCTTCTATGAATTTGAATGAAGATGCCATGCTGCATACAAAATACCACTAAAAACACAGGAGACAACTTCATGAGCTTTAAACTCAAAATATTAAAATTTCCACTAAATCATATGGTAAAATATAGACTGACTAATTTTCAACGACTAAAACAAAAACAAAAGACTATCAAAAACTATCAAATGCTCTGAATCAGGTGCTGCTCTCTTTTTACAATCTAACCTGCAAACGAGAGCACCCATTGAGAACACACTGAGGTACCTGGCACAGACAAATACTTACAAGCCATCTTGGAGAGTTGTGGGGATCTAGCACACCCTGTGCCTCTTCACCAAAGCAGGGGGTCCGCACAGAGAGGAGTCTCCCTTATTGCATCTCCTGAATGACACTCATGTTGCTTTCCCTGAGTCACTCTGTGTGAACAAGATCCCAAACGGGGAGCCCATCTTTCTAAGGGCAGCTGGCTTTGCTTTGTCTCTGGACATATGGAAAGTAAAGTAGTGTTGAGGGCGCCTGCTATTGGATCAAATGGTCCACTGCTCCAGGCGCCCTAATGAGCTGCTGCTCTGTTTAAATTCAATTCAAACATATATTTGGAGTTCAAACAAGTATTTTTAACCCCAAGTTCTAACAGATATTCTAATATCAAGTGTAAGGTGGCAGCCCAAGTCTATAGCATGCAACAGGATGCACAGTTGTATGGTCTGGAGAGTCTCCACTGATTTTACATCTCAGTGCACATTTTCCTTCTGAAGTCTCAGGCTCCTTTTAATCACAATGGTCTCACTCAGAGTTAAATGATCAATAAAGCACAGCATGATTTGGGTTGTACCTCTCTGTTGTCAACCTCATTTCCATAACTATCCTTCAGCATCAGCAAGGCCCAAGAATGTTTATATCATCGAGACCCTGTCGGTGCTCTAAAGATATTCTCTTCCAGGTTTAAACAACAAAAATAAAATGATCCAAAACACCAAAACAGAGCCTTCTAAAACAAAGTTCAGGAAAGAAAAATGAAAGAATGTAATTTCTAATTTTCCCATTAGACTTTGGATAACAATGAAGCCATACAGCATTGAAACCATTTATTCTAGTGAGTGTTGAGGTCTCTGTTTGTATAAAAACAGAGAATAAAGTCTTCTATCAAACATAGAAGAGAAGAGTATAATTTGTTGCTTTTGAAGTACTTTCCCCACAGATACTGTTGTCCTTACTGGCTGCAAAGTCAAGTGAGTTATGCAAGAGCCATAGCTGTAAATTTACATGCATACAAAAGTATACTGTGTGAGTAACAGCTCAGTTTTTTGCTCTGGATGTTCAGCTTATTTTTATTTGAGGTGTGAGGAGTTGTCTTTCACATCTCTTTAGTAGCGAGTAACAAAAAGATGACAGCTTGTTATAACTGCAACAGTATTAACAGCAGCTGTGAGCTCTACCCCCTCCATCATCCACCATGATTTTCTCACCACGGATGAGTGAAAGGAGCCGTGACTTGTGGGAGTGAATTGTGCTTGCGGCTCTTCAGTGAAGCCCAGTGGAAGGCCGAATTCACAATGGGTCACAACGCTTTTGCACCTCTGGGCTTTTCTCTCAAAATACTCTGCACACACTGTGGTTTGAGCAACTGGAAATTACTTGGTAGACTTCAAATTTTAGACATGAGGAGATAAAAAAGAAAAACACAAGGAAAATCACACACAAAGAAATACTAAATGAATGCAAAAATGGACTAAAGTTACAAACAGGAGTATGAGTTAGATGATTATGGAGCTTTAATTAATATTGTCTAAGACAGGAAAGCTGCCGAGTGGGTTCAAGTACAAGCAAAGAAATCTGAGGAAGAAGCGAACAAGCCTCTTTAATCCAAGCAGCTGCATCATGAAACGAGAAGCAACTGCAGAATGCCTCTCCACCCACACACTGCTCATGATCATAGACTATATCTGAATAAATGTGTGTGGAGGTGTGTTTATCTGTGTGTTTTAGCAGTTAGGAGACCCGCAGGAGATTAGCATCCCCATCAGATTCAGTAGGGGATATGCAAGGGAAAGCTTCATTAACTCTCAGTGTGTGTGTGTGTGTGTGTGTGTCGTACTCTGAATGGCCACAGGGCTTCAACAATGGCTGCCTCCCCACTAAGTGCTTGCTGTCTGGCCTGTAGATACATGTTTCAATATGTCTATCTCAGGAGTGGCGCAGTGAGAACAGAAAAGTCAGCCTTGGAAAAACAACCGAGTAACTTTTACCTCTGAGGGTCGACCGGAGAGAGGAGAGCAGCCCTGTTCACACCTGGTCTAAACATCTGTTGTGAGGATTCAGATCAGATTTTGGCAGCCCAAAATACAGGAGGAAAACGCCCCAAAGACATGTTGGGATCCCATCACTCTGGCCACATTAGGAAACAGACAGGGACACATTCATCCTCCCTCTTTCTGCATTTTGATGCAAATTATTCCTGGATGATCTCCTAACCTGAATATCCAAGGCCTCAATAAAGCCTGATTTAAAGTTTAATTTTGACTAATTTAGGTCTTCTCTGTGGTTTCTTTAAAAAAAAAAAGACTTTATCATCCCACGTCAGTCAAAACATGTCAATGTTTCAGGTTCCTTGAGGTGATTCAATGAGGGTAAGTGACAATTATTTTCTGTATTTCAAGTAAACGTTGTTCCAATACATTAGTTTCAATCAAGTTATGGGCTAGGGGCAAACTCGCTTTTGATTCATAGAAGTAGGGCAAAATTAGAGATGCCTGATATTATTGGTACAATATGGGTATTGGTAGGTATGTTTGTCTAAAAAGTTAAATATTATGTTGGTTGATATTATTATCATTAAAATTTTTGCTGACATTTAGAGTTTATGTATCACCCATACATATAAGCCAAACTTGTACAGTATATCCCATATATAAAATACACAAATATACAACAACGTTTCACTTTGTCATCAAAGCATTGGTACATTTAACAATCAGAAGTTTCATTTTTTCAAAGTTAAATGTTGTTTTTCTTGTATTACATCTGTCACACTGAAAGCAACACATCAGTTTTCATAAAGACTACGTGCTCTTGACAACAAATATCAGTATTGGCAATGACGAGTTCAGAAATATTGGATAATGTTAAAAAAATCCAATATTGTGCATCCTAAGGCACAACATTTAGTGGTTTCTCAAGATGAACTGATGTGATTCAGCTGGAAATTTTAGAATTAAATACCATGAAATCACGTTTACAAGCCACACTTTAAATTTCTATTTTTTATCAAAAAAGGTATACTGATGCAAACAATAAACAGTACAAACTAAACACAAGCCAACACGACAGAGATTTGCTCCCATTCATTGCAGTTTAATGCAAAAGGTAGCATCACTGCTCAAAATGTGCAGGGAAACACAGCAAGACAGAACAAGCAGTGGTTGTCACATTTTTTCACAGAACTCTCTTGTATTTAATCCAATAAATGCAATACAAATCATCATGCAGAAAGACAGGTAAAACCCCTTTTTCCTCTGGAAGATGGCAAAAAATGGACTTTGGCTTGTATATCAGAGAGACAACATATTAGTAACATATTAGTCAAACTGAGTGGTTTCCTGTTTAAAAGCTGAAATATGTGATGTTCACCTGCTGTGATTGCTTGCATTCAAACAGTTGAGTTTGGGTGAGCACAACTATTAAACAGTAAAGCACTGACTACATGGCTCATTTATGCTTGATTTTAATACCCTTAAAGATATGGCTAATGTTTCTAATTTGTACTCAATGTTTAATTTGTCCATATTTCTGCATGTTCTCTGTAAGCTTATGGACCAAATACTAACCATCAGCTCTCAATCAGGCAGCATTGAGTATCAGCCAACAGATCTAGTATAGCACAAAAAAACGGAGAACTTTCTAGAATTGAATGACATCTTGTGTAAAGATTGTGTGAGCAGTTGGTAACCTAAGTGATGTATGATGTAAGCTCAAGCTCAAGTCTACAACACAACATCTATAGTGTGTGTTGATCAGCTGCAAATGAGAAATGAAATGTAATTTCTTGCTTTTAAATAAGCTCTAATTTTTCGGGTGCGTATTATACACGAGTACAAGCAAAATACTTAAAATATTTTGTCTCGCCAACAACGCAATGGCAACACATCTGATACAAAAAGCCAAAATATTCTCTTTCTCTGCGAAACATTCCCGCCAAACTTGTGTAATTCTTATTAAAATGACTGTTAAACTGTTCTTATCAAATTTATTAGTTTAACTTTGTCATCGTTTAATTCTCAAGTGTTACCACTTACTGGCAAACACAGAGCGCTACCATCTTGTGAACAAGGGGACGCAAAATAGCTGCGCTGTGATTGGTCGAAGACATCGGCATGTTGATAGCTGCTCTTTGATTGGTTGGTAAACTACGGCTGAGCATGCTCGGGCAGAAATTGAGTAATTGCGCATGCGTGAAGCAAAAGGCGTTTCCGCAGCATTGAGTGCATGTTATAATGGAGAAATTATGGTAGGATGTTTAAGGTTACACCTCCTGGTGGACAAATTATTTTAATGTTCACCCTAACGTAAAGGAAACGTGAGTATATGAATATTAAACTTACTAATATACTCTTATATGGAAAGGGAGCATATCTCAGACTTTAAAGACAACATTCAGTCACTTTGGGCCTTAATTAATACAAATATTATAACCCATCTTAAATGGTCAATAATTTTAGTGCTACGATTAAAGGTGACAACCACCATACTACTCATGCACATCCAGAATTTTAGTACCAGGTGTGAACAGGGTCATTTGGAGCAAAATTATCACTCATCTTCAGTAATCCATTTGTACCTATAATCCCCAGATTCTTTCCAGCTGCTGACACACAAAATCTTCTTAAACTGGGATCATCAAGCACAGTTTCTGGTTAATGATGCAGCGAGTTGGATGTGAGTCTAGGCTTAAACTAGTACCAAGGGGCTGAGAGGATCCTTCTGCAGTGAACTTAACCCCTGCTCTGCGGCTCCAGACTGCTGTGTCATAAACTGAGTCAAGAGAGAGGAGATTGGCAAAGTGGGCATTTCTTTCCGCAGTGCTGCGACTCTTGTCTCCTTATTCACCTCTTTGAGAAAATCACCTTTGCTCTCTTCAGGTCCATCTCCACTTTCCTTTTCCATTATCTGTAGTTTTCATTTTCACCATCTCCTTTTATCTCTATGACAAGGTTTTCATCTTCTCTCCTATTCAGAGGATTTTCTTTATCCTTTCAATATTTTTTTAGTCCACTCGCTCCACGGTAAATCTGTTCCTCCACAAATGTCCTGCAAGAAGACAAATCTTAGGCCAGAGCTTTTAACTGTACAGACAGAAAATTGTCTTACTGCTGTGTGCCTAGCTGTCTCTCTCTGTCTCTCTCTCTTTTTCTGGCAGCACCCCTGTTGTCCCCTCCTCGCTCGCCCCATGGAAGTAAAGCCATAACCTCCATTTGCACAGGTTAATGTGCGGTCACCTCAACATGAGCACAAAACCAATACTAGGCCTTCTTGTGTGGGTGATCGCTCACTCTCTCTCTCTCATCCCTCTCATTGGTACTGTGTTCCTGTTTCTCTTGAAGCTCTCTCCACCCCCCACTCCCTCTTTCTCATTCTCTCTCTCTTGGCCCTGTAAATTGGACTCTGGCAACATTACGATGCTTTTCTCATTATTCCCATCACTCTGGCCAAATTGCCTTGTCTTTCAGGACCATTGGGCTCTGCTCATTGGCTTCCCCTCACAGCCAGAGGGCTACATGAGTCTTTTCGTCTGTTTCAGGGCTGTTTTAGAGCAAAAGATGGGACAGAGAAAAAGATTGCATGGTAAAGAAAATAATACAACCTCAGGCTGCCTGATGACTGCCTGCTCCATGATGCACACAGTGACTGGTTTATCAAGGTGAAATTTTCACAGGAAGCATTGAGATAACAAAGTGAAGAAGTGCCGGAGAGAACTGAATTGTCTAAAGGCATTTATCTCTCAGTCTATTATAGTATTTTTCTTACTCAAAAAAACATTTTTCCTCCTATGAAGAAACTGAGTTGGAACAAATGTAAAAAAGGTTTATTAAAAAGAATCCTTCCATTGGGGACCTTGGACAAATAAACACATATTTTTTGGCTTCTGTTCAATGCTTTTGTGTGTGTTTTCTTTTCGAAATGGTTTATTTATGTAACCGCAGGCAATGAAGTATTAAGTAAATAGTAACATACTTGATTAAACATACTTGATTAACATACTCATTAAAATAACTTGGCTGTGGAAGTTGATAGCCAACACCATGATCTATAAGTCTGAACACTTCAGACTGACTGAGGGGTACGTTGTTGACTCATTTCTCTTCACAAATTTTACAGACAATGTGTCTAATGCCTTCCAATGAGTAATTAAGAAAGCATGAACTGAAAAAAGCTTAAATGTTTAACAGAGTTGAGAGTTGTTTCTCCTCACACTGCTACAGCAACAAGTAGAAAGCATTTGGAAAGTGCAAACCTCGGCCAAGTTAGCTCACATATTGCTGTTACATCTCTAAGCAATAGTTCCAATGATAAAGTTACCATCATAATGTGATTCCTTGATCCTGAAAACACACACCTAGCACCCGGAATCATGTTGATATGATTATTAGTAAGAAAGTTATTGAGCAAAATCAATTGTTTGCTAGTGGCGGTTATCTGGATCACCACCAAAATCAAATCATTTTTGAGTTGGGCCATTCCCAACATCTCCTGAAAACTTCAGCGAAATCTGTCCAGTAGTTTTTGTGTAATCTTGCTAACAAACAAACAAATAGACAAACAAACATATGCCGGCAAAAACATAACCTCCATGGAGGAAGTAATTAAATGTACACTTTGATAAGAGTATGAAATGAGAGTGTGTATTGTTAAGCATCTGGGGATATGATACGTATCATGAGTCGATAGCTGAGTCTGAACACACCCCCCTCCAGTAGAGGATTAGGGACCAGCTTTCCAGCGCTGTCCCTAATGTTTACTGTGACTTCACAGACACCCCTGGGTGGCATAATTTCTCAAATGTGAGTTTGAGCTCACATTTTCTGAAAGGTGAAGCAAGCAGCAGAGGGAGAGGAGGAATTCCTCTCATGTTGAGGGAGTTTGTAAACAGGCCATGGACACATTCTGCACAAAGAACAAAAAAATTAAAAGTGTGTTTTGCACGAGTGGCTTATAAGTGTTTAGATCACTGATCA
The DNA here is from genome assembly GCA_037902135.1 of Cetoscarus ocellatus. NCBI lineage: Eukaryota > Metazoa > Chordata > Actinopteri > Labriformes > Labridae > Cetoscarus > Cetoscarus ocellatus. Next base: position 690,242 of record JBAMNC010000327.1, on the reverse strand, counting down.
CAGTGGAGTGTGGGTTTAAAGAAGGTCTTTTTCAATTCTTATTGTGAAACTGAGCACTACAACTGAATTGTGCTTGTTTTTATGCAGTAGGTTGGAATTCTAAGTGCAAAAAAACATCAGTAAACACATAAAGGCTTCAAATTTTAACTATAATTCATATTGTTGACATTCATCCTTAACAGAAGCATGGCATCATTTATTGGTGACCACCACAGGCAAAGTTTGCATATTTTATACAGTTCTTTAACTTTTAATATCATAGCCCTTAGGTCACCTAAGACAACTGTGGTTTTGTGCTTTTAAAAAAATAAACACTGCCTATAGCCGCAGGCTTTCATGCCAAAGACCTGTGAGATCTTTTTTTTAATTCATAAAACATGTCAGGGAATGGTACCTTTGCTTTTTGTGCCCAGTTCCTGGATTATATGTTCATGGCCAGTGCACTGAGCCTTGAAATACTCAAGGAGCAGTCAAGAGTTTTATTTTGAATGATAGAAGTTTGAGATGAGCACCTTTTGTACCTTTTCCCTATGGCCTTTGTGTGAAAATGTTTTAGAGAACAAGCAAAAACAACTAAAAAGTGTCCTGAAATTTCTGAATTGCTAGGTCAGAGTCATCAGTCATGGATAGCAAAGTAAACACACCGTGCCAGACTGAAACTCACAATTAATACCAAGAGGTTGAAAGAGAGTACCAAAACAAAAGAAGCATTGAGACAGACAAGAAAACACAATGAAAAGAGATGCATAATAAAAGCTACCAGCAGGAGAAAGAGACTGAAAGTGGACAAGAGAGTTCTCAACAGAAAGGCCACAGGAAACAGAGCGAGCCAGGGACAGATGGACGGATGATAGAGCATGAGAGGAAACTTAAAAAATTCAGACAGTGAAGGTAAATGCTTAAATTCTTTTTGAGTTCAACCAGCTATGAATCAGGGATGTGAATGGATCGTTTTTTCTTTCTCACTGTCTGCTGCAGCTGAATACCCACTGCTCTTCTATTCTTTCTTGACACAATACAAGGCTTTTAGCAAACTCATTTTCCATTTTGGAGCTGCCTGCTGGTCACTTTGGAATGGTTGTGGAGAATGAAAGAAAACATCATATAAAAGAGGTCCAAAGTATTAGTAAACGTATTCAAATGCTGCTTTGCATTAAACAAAAGTACTACCAACTGAAGCAGAAAGCACAAGAAAATAATTCTTTAGCCTTTTGTTAGAATTCTTATCAAAATTTAGGCTTTCTTTTGAGGTCAGTGTCTCTCAGGCCATCAGTCTCAAATATTACAGGGTGTGTAGCTTGCTGTTTGACTGTTCAACTGGAAATATCAACTATTCTGTCTTTTTATATTACCTTAGAACCTAGATCAAAATCCTTTCAAGAGTTATAGCATTGAAGTCGAATTTTTACAATTACTTAACGTTTTTTTTATGATTCAAGCCCCATCACTCGTGTTACAGCAATATTATATTATCAGGTGAAAGATTTTCAGCTGATGAGTAAAAATTAGTAAGCTTACAGGCCCTGATACCCTGTTAAATATCATCTAAAACACATATTTTAAAGTGAAACTGATTAATTTTTTAATTTAACTGCCCCCTTTTTTTCCTGAACCTAATGATGGCCAATCATTTATGGAAGCTGAACCTATGAATGAGCTGAGCACACCGAGAAAAAAGAACTAGTTGTAGTTTTCCGTGCAGCCAAAATTACTCGTTTGTCATGGGAAACTGTTTAAGTAGACCAGTGTTTTTGTCACCAAGCTGCTTTATTTAGGAGATGAACTGGGTTTGACTGTGGTAAAATCTGTAAAGGTGCACATAACTAGCAAATTCTCATCTGAAAAGTTGTCTGCCTCTCCGACACCAGTGCATCCAAATACTGATACAATATACTAAGACATGCAAGGCTTATTATATGCTTGGTACAAAGCTTTCTGGCATGCAGCCCTGGTGTCATTTTATTTTTAACTTGAGTGCCATATACTTTAAAGTCAGAGATATACTTGTTGTAAACTACACCCCGAGGACGCGTGATGGCTGCCACACATCCAACGCTTTGATTAAGTGTGTCATCAAGCATTACCACAACGCAGACACCACAAGCTGCAGCCAAACACTTCTGTTTATCTCTCTGATCAGGAATAACTTCTGTTCAATAGGTCTGGAAATAAAGAAATAACTTTATTCAATTGAATTGATTGGTGACTGTGTAAATTGCTGACCTTGTGTTGACACCATTTGACTGTATTATCTCACATAGAGACTACTGACTGATATTTTTGATGCAATTTGATGTATAAAGGGTATAAAAAGCATTTCACAACCAAACACAGGAGAATATGTTAAGTACATTTGGTGAAATTACAGTGAAGTTAAAAAAAAAAAAAAAAAAGAAGATTTTCTTTTTTAATTTAAATCTTTCAAAAAAAGATTTTTTTTTTATTTAAACAAGGGGGCAGGTCTAACTTTTGGCCAATGAAGACCAGAGGCACATGACAATGTAAGCTCTGCAACTGTGAGCATTTTTGGTGTTCTTCATCAGTATCAAAGTCAGTGCAGACACTGTGGAGCTTGTGAAAACCTAACAGGGCAGCTACCACCTTAGGGGGGTACACAGTACAAGATAATTGGCCCAAGTTTTAGCTCCACTTTCCGCCTGGTTATCTAGTGGTCCTATAGATTATAGTACCTAATTATTCTGTGGTGTGAGTTAAAGGCAGGGTTGGTAATCAGATTTAGATACACTTTTTGTTGTACTAGTCAAAATGATCGTTATGTCCAGATGGCAATCAATGCATTATGTGTTCTTAAAAGAGAGCGAAAAATAGCTGCTGTCTACAGCAGGAGTAAAACAGGGAAAACACCACCCAATCACAGCGATTTGGACCAAATTTATGAAACCAATCAAATCTCGTACTGCCGTTCTGACCACCTTCTGTGCGTACATTTTGCCGGCTTGCACTGACCCTGATTCAATGCGCATAGCCGAGCTCAGAGGGATCCAAGTACGCTGGAGAATGGCAGAGAAACTTCCTATACCCTGATGACTGGTAACAGCTCCTCCTGCTAAACAGAGCAAGAAAAGAAAGAAACAAAACAGAATTTGGACAAAGCCAGGGCAAAAACGACAGACAACATCGGGTTGTGAGTACTAACTAACTTGCCATGTTTGTTTGTTTGTTTTTTTTACTTTTCTATGATAATGTTTTGGTGTTTTCTTACAGCTGAGTGAGACATGACTTGGCGTAGTGCAAAACAAAAATGTTGTGCTGAGGACCAGTTTTGAGACGGTGGTCGCGAATCAGCGGCGCTCGTGCATGTGAGCGTGGGCGTCATTTTGGAGGAGCTCTGGGGGGGGGGCTTGACGGAGTCCTGAGGAGATGCTACATTCAAATTCATGCAAGTTTTCTGTGACTAGAAACCCTGCCTTTAAGTTAAGAGTAAATATATCATCTCAGCAGAGGACCAGGGCAACCCAATCTAAAATCATAAATATTATATTCAGTATTTACAATCAGAAGTCCCATTGAATGTGGAGTGCACCAAGGATGGTTGAGCACGTGATCTGCGTTTTTTCACATGGAACCGAGCAAAGCCAATCAGGGAGCAAGCTGGCCTAAGCAGGGTGCAAACACATCCACAGCAACAAAATTAAAGGCGAAGCATAAAGTTTGATAGACATCAGAAACAGAGGACCAACTTGCTGATTTGCAGCAAAACACGAGTGTCTACACAGTGTTACCTGTGAATTATATAACAAACTGATAAAGAGAGTAGCTGGATGATAATTACAACCGCCAAGGATGTCAGAGGAAACTAACTGCTAACTGCATCTTGCTTTAATTCCTCCCAACGTTGTCTGCCATGTTTGTTTATGTTAAGTGTTTGATCACACGAGATTAATAGCTGCAAGAGTAGAGGCCCTGGTTGTTGGTAAGTGAGTCTGTTGGTGTGTGGTTGCTAGGTCAAGACTTGTAAAATCTTTGTGTGTATCAGGCCTTAGCTGACAAATTTTCAGCAGGAAACACAGATAGCACAACAAAGTAAGACAGCTGAACAGAAACTCAATATTTGCTGATTGTAAGGGAAATAATCAGGAAGACATTTCTAACCTTTTGCCACTTGGGGAGACATCCAAAACAGACAGTAAATCATATAACAGTGTTATTTTGGTTTAAATGGGCTGTGAATTAAAATGATCTCTGTAGGTTTCTTTAGATAAACTGACATATAAAGGAGCCCCAGTTTAGCTCAAGTGACTAAGCATGCATCCCATTTTCAGAGAGTAACATTCTTGTTTTAAAGATCCCAGGTTTGACTTCACTCAGCCCCACCCTCTCAATTCAAAATCCCATTACTCACTAAAGCTAAAGCTTGTGACAAAGGGTGTCAAAAAGTGGTGTATTCAACCTTAATATTAAAGGTAATTTTCCTCCCCAAAAACCTATAAAAAATAAAGGTATAAAAACTATAGGGTCATGTTAAGAGTAAGTGGTAAGGAATTCAAGTATACAGCCCAGCACTTGTGTTATCTAGAGAGGTATAAGAGACAAAACCCTTATATAAGGCTTATAGAAAGTTCTAGTGTCTAATTTGTCTCTGCTCTGTGCTTCCTGCATAACAACACATCAAAAAGCCTGTCAGAGCCTGGGTTTGACATGCACTCTCTCCTCATCTTCCCTCATTTTTCTGCTCAGTCATGACCTAAAACAGAAAATGAACAAAAAACTTCAAAAACCTGTTCGTCTGTCACCCCATGAGCTGTTGTTGTCTGTTGGTCTCCCTCTCTTTCCAGCAGGCCATTCCTCTCCTTTCATCTTCCCCTTTCAAAGGCTTTCAGGTGCTCGGCGGACAGAAATGACAACACATTCTCCCATTCATTTCATATACAGTCAATAAATGTGAATTAAAAAAAAGGGGCAGCCTCTTCCCACCTGTGCTGGATGTCTTTTCTCTCTGTTCTATAAAATAAGGTGGGATGAAATGACATTACAAAAAAAACGCAGCAACAATCCAATGCCATAAGCTGTGCTGAGACGATAAAGCAGAGGATCAAAAGGATTGACATATTGTTCTGTGCGGCTGTCTGTTTGATGCCGAGACGCAGGCGAAGTAGTGCTTCGGGCGCTCAGGAGAGATTGTATTCAATTACCGAATAAACAGCTCAATGGCACAGAGCCTCAATAGGTGGTTATTTTAAAGCCTTGAACAACACAATGTTTTATCGACAAGTATTATTATGACTATTGGCTTGTGTTCCTGTTGACATTATCCCACTTCTACGAGAGCTGTTTTCAAATGTGGAGGCGTTCTACAGATTGGAAAAACATCACAAATATACTGTAAAGCTATGGAGTCAGCTTCTTCATGCTGACACAGCATTTTCGCTCACCTTTTTTAAGCTGACTTTATGATTGGCTTATAAAACCTACATGTATCCTTTGATCTTGATCTTCAGAAAATTCTTGATTAATTTTTCAAAGCAGCTGTTGGACAGGAAAAGAGGTCCAAAACTTAATCTTGAACACAATTTTGATCAGAACTATTTACCAAATACTTAGAATTAAAAGCAGCAGCAATGCAAAAAATAATAAACTTAATATAAACTGTCATTTATATTTCATAATAAACACAAGCTGTATGACAACAGTCTCTCCCTAAGGCTATGAAATGGATAATTTTTCCTCATACTTGGTAGACAAATAAACTGACTGGTTGCTCCCTCATTATTGAGGTCAGAGAAGTCAAACAGGTAAAATGTACATTAATGATTCAGCTATGATTTGTTGGAGTTTTACTACTGATTAAGCTACAAGCAGCGACGACAGACTGGAGAGTATTTGTCATCAAGTTTAGAAAAGAGTGTGGTCAATAGAAGGGTGTGGAAAGATTAAGTCATGTCATATGCTACAGTAGATGATCTTCAGCTTGTACTGCAAATTTCCAAATCTTTCTGACCGCTCAAAGTGATTTTACACTGCACATCACACCTACCCATTCACTTTCAAATTCACTCACTGATGACTGAAGTTTCTATGCAAGTTATCCATCAGTGTTAGCTCACACATGTTCCCCTGTCATACCCATATACATGTCACTGACCTAGCAGCAGAATATCCTGCCATTAAGTATCATGCCCATTGACACATTGACATGTGACAGCCACAACTGAGCTCAAACCCTCAACCTTACAAGGGTTTGAGCTCGCTGATGGTCAAGGGTAGTAGAACGTATTTACCAGACCAAGGAACCAACACCCCAACCCCCATTTCATAACCCTCATAGTAAATGACAACAGATTTTGGAATAGAGGACTAGTTCCAGTTGAGCACTAGTAGCTACTAGTTAGGAAACTAAATACTGTATGACTTCAAGCTTAAAAATTCCCCTATTAGTGCTTCTTACTAAGTTCTGCCTCCCTTGCAAAACAACAGGAGGCTGTCGGTGTGAACAGCAATTTGTGTCCAAACTAAATGGGCTTGAATTGCTATAAAAAGGCTCTGCCAGGACAACATGCAACCTCTGTAGCTATGTGATAGATATCAAGCAAAGGTAAAAGCACCGGCAACATGCCTAAACATTTTACAACATAGCGTGGCGTAATATATCAGGACCACCATTTGTCTGTTGTGTTGAAACAGAAAACCTGTGTCACAGGGGTATGAATTAGCAAGGATCTGTTGATACAATATTTACCATGACATACTGTGATAGCAGGGACATACATATACATACAGAGGTAAACAAATTTATTAGACCGCCTGTCATAAAAAGGAGGAAAAAATAGATATTCTAGCACTTTTTGAAAACTTGTTTAAAACTGAAAATGTTATTGTTATGGGACATAAATTTTGAACAGGAATGAGGAATTTCAAACTGAATTCACCTTTTTAAACCCAACTGGGCATCTCTGAGTCAGAAATTAATCAAGCAGAACATTCAACCATCTAAATTATTTTTTCTGTTCAGGAAAGCAAGTAAATAACTATACTTTGATACATTAATCAGGAAATAATGATGTGTTTTACTATTTTTCTTTTTTTTTCTTTTTGTAAAATAGAATTTGAAAATCCATGGATACCAATAATATTTATATTGTAGCATTAAATATATCATTTCAGTTAAAGATCGTCTACTGTACGTAACATTACAGAATGGTATATTAAACATTACAGAAACATTAAAAATTGATTTTGGTAATCAATAATGCTGTTATCTTAGGGCAGCAGTAGCATAAACCTTACATTAGGTGGTCATATAAATTTGTGAAGCACTGTGTATCAAATGTTCTATCCTTTTAATTTGTAGAATTAAGAACACAAATGATTAAACTGCAAATGTATGTTGTCGACTGAAGCATTATCAATATATTGATGCAACTCAAAAAAAGAACAAGAGTTTTCTTTTTCAGAAAAACAAACAAACAAACAAAAAAAAACCAACAATTATTGATTATTTAGGTCCCCCATTTTTGTTGTCTTGCTTTAAAACATTGAAAATGTTTGATTTTTGTTGTGTCAGAGTTTAAATTTCGGGCATCTTGACAATGCTGGTATGTACTACTAAACGCTTCTATTGCTCCTAGGCATAAAGGAAACCATTCAGGCTTTACTGTTCTCTGTGAAGGCAAAGTTCGTGTTTTAAGAGGTAGGCTCAGACTGTTGATACATCTTGTATTGATCTCTTTGACTCAGGCTCAAGTTGACAAAACCTCCATTGCAGGGGGAGGTAAGTTCAGACTTAACGGGTCATTTGGATAAATCTCTGTACCACAACATCAGATGATGATTGTATCAGCTCCAGGAGAAACATGGTGAGGGGAAGATACAAAGGTATGCTTCATTAGCAGAGCGCCGTTACAGAGACAGCTCAGACTGGTTTTTATTAGAATGGTCCTAACCTAGTGAAAGCAGATATAGCAGTGCACCTCATCTGTAAAGGGACAGCAATAAATACAGAAAAGGTCTGCTTCAAAGGACACCTTGAGTGTCTAAGTGTTAATTAGATATTCCTTAACGGATGAACTACATGGTAAAGAGAAAATTGGATGGCATGGTGTCTTCAGGTCAGGTTTTACCCTCTTAATGATGTTACTCTAAAGAAAATGGATCCCACTCTGGGTAAGAAGTCCAGCACTATGATTGCTTTGAAAAAAGCAAAAATGTCTTTTTGAGGATATTTTTATCTACTTGTTTCACTAACATTTACCAATATAATCCTTAAAAACAGCTGAACATTCTGTTCCTTGAGTCTGACAGATTTCCCCTGACAAGCAGTTATTATTCTGTGAGATAACCAAAATGATTTACATTACTGTTACAGAGCAAAGGTGTCATGATCTGAAGCCATAGTCCAACTGTGATCTTTTCATGTGAACATGTTTAGCACGAGGCTTACATTAGCATCTATGCACTGCTGCACATAGAGGAGAGAGCATGAGGAAGGGCGGACACCATGAGCTTTGTATCAACAAAGAAGACTGGGAACAGAGAGAACTTTAGCACGGAGTGTGTCCCATGCATTACAGCACAATCACAGTCACTAAACACAGTGATACCAAACGTTAACACAATACAAACAAAACGTCTTTACTATATTTTATTACCACCCGGAGACACTGAAAAAATTAAATCAAATCCTCACTCTGCTATAACATCCTAATGTTTCCAAAAGTTTTTTTTTGTTTGGGTCAATATTGACATTGTGTACTGACACAGAAGGCTTTCTGCTCAGTCATAAAACCATGAAAGGGTGGGCTGAAGGTCTCTTCTCTCAACTATAACTGAACGTGTGAAAGTAAGATACAGAAAGAGAAAGTAGGCAAATAAGCTTAATGGACTTTTTTTTTTAGATAAAATGCTCATTTGAAAGAAAGGACAAAAATTAGTTTAAAAAAAAGACAAAGATCTAATAAGCCTTCAGTTTCATTTGTTGGAATTGTTTTTCATTCTAAATGTAACTTTTTCAAACTCTGAATGTTTAAAAGGACAAATCCTCTTTTTTATATAACAAGAAAACGACATCCATAAATAATACTTTTCTAGTTAAGTAAAGACCATTTTATCATTTGATCACCCACCAGGCTACAAAACATTTGGTAGTATTAAAGCTAAAATGATACTTATTTTAACCTAAATCTCAGGCAGGGAGACTTTAACATAAAGGCTTTAAATTAAGCAGAGCATGTCTTACCTTGTCACCTGGTAACTCCACGAAAGACTCAAAACAAACTGGCCCTTGCAGCTACAAAAATGATCCTCTACTGCTCAAAATGGCTGTGAAAAGCACATCTAGACTTTGTCCAAATCTTGTTGGTAAAAGTGTAACAAAATTTTAATTTGTTTAAGTCGGCAGGATGACTGCTAGAAACCAACTTAATGATCCTTAGTGGGCCTTACAAGCAGACATTGATGGTTTTATAATGATGTGTTCAATGACAGCTTAGAAAAAATGACAACTGGATGAATAAGCAAAACTTTATCATAATGTGCTTAAATAAAACATCAAGAAAAGGAAAATTAAGTAATTGTCAAAAACACTGATAATTACAGTTTTTTGGAGGTTAAATGCGATGTTCCCTGGGTGTAAAAAGCACTTTAAATGATTTTTGTTTTGCCAACGTGTTTATTTTTTAAAATTGTAACATAATGAACTGCATCGAGGATGTTTACCGAAATGTCTTTTTTGCATAACAGTAAAATGAAGAAACTGATTGGGAATAAAACAAATACTGTTTTCAATTATCTGTTGCTGTTCTGGAAAAATAGTCCAAAACACTCCAGAATGCTGGGGAAATTTGTCAAAATGAAACTAAACCAAAAGCCATGAGAAAAAAAGACAGGTGCATACCAAACCATGAGCTAAGTGTATTGTTGGATCCTTGATAAATAAATATAAATATTCACTATTTCTTTGTAATACGAGTAAAAAACAATGAAGACCAGATGTGAAATCCATAACATCCAGACAGCCGTCTCAGGCAAACGGTAGGAAAAATCCTGACATTTCAATTCCCAAGATATTCTCGATGAAATGTGTCTGCTGCAAGCAGAAATAAAAAGCAAAAAGAAAATGATATTCAAAGGTTTAAAGTTTTTCTCTAGGGTCTGTCTGTCCTTTTGTTGAGGTTGATCGTCGTCTGTATTGTTGTGTTTCAAATGATGTCTGTTTTTTGTTTCAACATGTTTACTCCCATGGTAATGATGAGCTCCCAAAGTGCTGAGATATTAAAGTCAGTGTGTAGCACTGTGATTGACTGTGTGTGACAGCACCAGAGTACGTTTGGGTGTGACCAAGTTTTACATGCTGGGGTTTCTTCTCACTCACTACTGTCTGCGCGTTTACATCCTGTCAAACAGCTCGGATAGCGATCACATTTATACACGCAGGATTGTGCAGAACACATCTCTTCTCAAAATGAAGAGCTGTTTGCTGGGACCTCTTCTGGATGCAACACTGTCCCCCCAGCTCTGCTGCCATAATCAGGAGCGACACAGGCACAAGGACCATAATCCCCATTGATTAGAAACCTGAGATCAAAAGCTTCCTCTGCTGTCACTCTCACCTCCTGTCCACACTCTGCTTATGCTGCCTCTTTCTCAGCCCTGCCTTTCTCCTTTTCCTTAATTTTCTCTGCTCCTCTTCAATTCTTGTGTTTCCATTTTCTTGAATTTATGCTGATATTCCTGTAAACAGCCTCTCCTACACCTGTTTTAATAGCTCTTGTATGTTGACACAGAGGCTGAAACTACTTTATTAACCAAGAGCTAATCTGCTCAATCAAAACACCTCAGTAAAACTAAAGCAGCTCATTCAGAGATAAATATTCTGCTGCATGCTTGACCGCATCATGCTAGCAGTTAAGTATATTCAGAACCATGGATGAAGCCACAGGAGGCTCAACTCCTCATGTTTAATGACTGTGGGGATGACAAAACTGTTCAGAAATGAGATGAGCTGCTCCTCAGGCTCCATCATATGTTTTGCATTGGTTTGGCTTCTGGTCCATCTGTATTTTACTTGATATGTTTACCACATGCTCAGTTCACAGAAAAAGATAATAAACCCTAAAACAGCTTCTCTATTATTATCAATCATCCTGTATCGTCCTGCACTCAAAACCTACCTCTTTAGTACGGCTTTTACCTGAATTTAATGTACTCATCATAATCTGTTTTAGTAATTTCGGTTCTTTCATATGCTGTTTTAACTTCAAGATTATCTTTTAGTGGTTTATCCTCTTGTTTAATCATTTTCCCCAAGTTCATCTTAAGTGTTTTATTCCCCTGTTTGAACATATTGCCGTTACCTTTTAGTGTTTTTATTCTTACTACAGTACCCTTTTATTATTTGTTTATTTTTTTTTACTTCATTTCATTTTACTTTTTATTTTATTTAATGATATTTTTAATTTTACACTTAAACCTAACCTCCAGTGTTTACTCATGTTAAACCTTTAAGATCGTGTCTTCTCGGTGCGTACCTGGTACATTAATGTTCCTGTTCTACTAGTGTCTTTAATTTATGATGCTTTATGCCGATACTGTGTATGGATTGTGGGGTGGGTGGGTTAGGGGGTTAAGCGGAGTGGGTACTTAGGTGGGTACATACTTCCTGTAACCTTTTAATTTATCCATCTGTTTGTAAAGCACTTTGTGCTACATTTTCTAGGATGGAAAGTGCTACATAATTAAGTTTGATTGATTGATCGTAGTTCATAATGATGTGCAAATTTGAGAGACAGGTCAAAAGAGCAGAAAAACACACAAAACTGTGACAAGAAGCACTGAGAGTTGAAAATGTGTATGTGTGTGTGTGTGGGGGGGTGTGGGTGTGTGTGTGTAGGTGTGTGTGTGTGGGTGTGGGGTGGTGTGTGAGTACGTGGGTGTGTGTGCGTGTGTGTGGGTGTGGGTGTGTGTGTTTTGATAGAAGGATGACAATAATGACAGAAAGGGAATCTGTGAAATTAGAGTCACTTGTCCATCAAACTCAGATCATTTTCAGCTCCCCACATTGGATCCCACACCGAGGCGCAGTGTTTGCACATGGAAGAACTGATTAGATTTTGGTGGGAATAGGAATATAGGTGAGGATCTAGGAATATTTCAAAGGATTTGTTAACATTGCACAATGTGGCGATTTTCCACGTTTGCTGATAACTCAGCTAAGAAATACAGAGAGGCATGGCTGAGGTTTGTGCTCTCTGAGCACTTCTAATTTTCATCCGTCCATCATCTATACCGCTTGTCCTTTTTGGGGTTCAAGGGACTGGAGCCCAGCTGACATTGGGTGAGAAGAGGGGTGCACCCTGAATCAGTCGTCAGCCAATCGCAGGACCACATAGAAAGACAGACAACCATTCATACCTCACACTCACCCAAGGGATAAATGGAGTCATCAGTTAACCTAATGAACATGTTTTTGGTCTGGCGGAGGAAGCCGGAGTGCCCAGAGAGAACCCACACATGCATGGGGAGAGTATGCAAACACCACACAGAAAGGCCCGAACCAACACAGGGTTCAAACCAGCAACTTTCTTCCTGAGAGGCCCGTGCACTACCTACTGCACCACCATGCCATCCACATGTACTTTTTAATATGTTATTGAAAAGAAGATTTTGGATTGTCAATGTAACTCTCTCTTTGTGGAGGTCACTTAATGTTAATGAGTAACAAAATATTAAGTGCTGAATATTGTAAGCATGTCATATTTGATGTGATAAACTTCACTGTTAAGTTTCACTATTACAAGATACTCTTTGAACTGCCATGTTACCCAGCCAGGAAGTACAATACTGTACATTCTGATTTGATGCATGTTCGTGTCTGCCATGTTTTTATTAAAATGGAAACAAAAAATCTAAAGAAAAAAAAACAAACAAAAAAAACAACTGAGTATGGTACAAGCAAGAAGGTACACATAAAAAGAAGTAGAGTTGCAGTATTCCTGAGCAAACAATGAACCCACTTCAGTGAGTGTGAAAACAAAATGGTCACGAATAACACACTGAGAGCTGCTCTTTTTAATCCTGTTTAATATCTGGCAGCTCTGTAATGATGACAGGAGCTGTGACGATGGGATGTACCCTGACAACAACTGCTACACTCCTGATAATCACTCTTCAAATTTAAAATCTGAGTGGGTAACTCACTGGTCCAGAATATAAATAGGTAGAGTAGGTTGTGGACCTGTTTGTTCAGGTCCTTAGGCTGAAACTCTGATTAAGTGATGAACATAACCTTGTTGTTTAGCCTCTAAGTAATTAGGCAGTGTAGCTAAGTGTAATCCCTGACCAGGGACGCAGATGAAATGCATTTAGAACTGGGCTGCAATACTATCTGCCATAGAAAGCAGAGAGTATTTCTTATGACACATTACTGAATGCAAATATGTTTATATGGAAATGCATACCACAGAGAAATATTACAGTTTGGATGACCTAGTTACCCTTTGCATGGGCACCGACTCAGGTGGGTTCAAACTGGAAACTGGACCATCCCTTACCCAAATTCCCAGAACAACAGTCTGTTGGGAATTTGGGTAAGAGTGGGGTTCAGATCAATGTCTTAGAGAAGGGGTGGGCTCAGGGGCCACATGCAGCCCTGTGGCCTGCTAGTCAATTTAAAGTAATAAAATATAAAAATAAAACCATGATCAAATAGAACCATGAAGCATTAAAAATAGCAATATTTCCAGGAAAATAGAGCTATTACTGGCTGTAATTGTTACCGTAAAAGACAATGTCGTGCATTACTAAATGCAATTGTTTAAATAAAATTTAACTTGGCAGTAAAATATACTTTAATTGCCAGTTAATACTCTGAAAGTTGAGAGTATACTGCTCAAATTCCAACATTTGGCCATCTGGCACTGAGAATAAAGAAATAAAGCGGCCCCCCTTGCCTGTCCCAAGAGGGCTCCACAGGTCAACCTCTAAGCCTTGGCCATGAACAAACTAACAAATCTCAGGGTTTTTCGCAGTGCTTTATAGATCAGGTGGCTCTCTTCATAAGATAGGCCCTCTTGGCCTGTGCTGAGCAGTTTGTTACCACCACTTGCTCACATAGTTAACATGTCACTACAATCTGGAACATTCCCAAAGGCCTTGAAAACTGCGGTCATAAAGCCTCTCCTAAAGAAGAGCAGTCTTGATGCCACAGTACTGAATGACTACCGGCCCATCTCAAATCTGTCGTTTTTAGGTAAAGTCCTTGAAAAAGTTGTTTACCAACAGCTTACTGACTTTCTCCTAATGAACAACTCCTTTGATGTTTTCCAGTCAGGTTTTAGACCCCATCACAGCACTGAGACCGCTCCTATCAAGGTGACAAATGACATCCGGCTGAACACTGACGCAGGCAAAGTCTCAGTTTTAGTCCTGCTGGATCTGAGTGCTGCTTTTGACACTGTCGATCATGAGATCCTGTTACAGAGACTAGAGGACTGGGTGGGCATCTCTGGCACTGCCCTAAATTGGTTGAAGTCCTATCTAGAAGACAGGAAGTACTTTGTTGAAATTGGTAACTGTGTCTCAGACCACATGGCCTTGACCTGTGGGGTGCCCCAAGGGTCAATCCTGGGATCCCTTCTGTTCAATCTTTACATGCTGCCTTTAGGCCAGTTAATACAAAGTAATAATGTGTCCTACCACAACTATGCAGACGACACTCAGATCCATGTCTCACTGACAGCAGGTGAGTATGGACCAGTGGATTCACTCTGTCACTGTATCCAACAGGTCAGTGTTTGGATGCAAAACAACTTTCTCTAGCTAAATTCAGACAAGACTGAAGTCATTGTATTTGGTCCACAGAAAGAAAGAGAAAGTGTCAGCAGTCACCTCCAGTCTCTCTCTCTAAAACCTACAAATCAGGTTAGAAATCTTGGGGTAATAATGGACTCAGACTTGAACTTCAACAGCCACATCAAATCGATAACATCAGCAGCCTTTCACCATCTAAAAAACATTGCCAAAATCAAAGGTATAGTGTCTGAACCTGACCTGGAGAGACTTATCCATGCATTTGTCTCTAGTAGGTTAGACTACTGTAACAGCCTGCTCACTGGCCTCTCCAAACAAGCTGTAAGGCAGCTGCAGTACATCCAGAATGCTGCTGCTCGGGTCCTGACCAGAACCAGGAAGTATGAGCACATTAGTCCTGCGCTCAGGTCCCTACACTGGCTTCCTGTGGCTCAGAGAATAGACTTTAAAGCAGCTCTGCTTGTGTACAAGTCTCTCCACGGCCTAGCACCAAAGTTCATCTCTGACATGTTAGTGCCATGTGAACCATCTCAGACTCTGAGGACCTCAGGGACCGGCCTCCTGCTGGTGCCCAGAGTCAGGACTAAACATGGGGAATCAGGGTTCCAGTTTTATGCAGCTAAAATCTGGAACAGTCTTTCTGAAGATGTGAGACAGGCCTCTACACTGACAGTGTTCAAATCTAGGCTCAAAACAGCTCTATTTAACTGTGCATATGACTGAAAGGATCTTATCTGCACTCTTCTCTTTTAAAGTTCATTTCATAATGATTATTTTTGTTTTTACTTTGTATTGTGATTTTAATGCATTTTTCTTGTTCTGTAGAGCACTTTGAATTACCTTGTGTACGAATTGTGCTCTACAAATAAACTTGCCTTGCCTTGGCCAAAGTTAGCCAGGCTGTGTATTTAAAAATACTCGCACAGCACTTGAGCTTTGAATTGATCTTAATAATGAAAATTGAATCCTGAGGCAGTGAATGTCTCTAAAGAGTGACGCATTTCTCTGTAGTGTGTTGTTTAATATTTACAGGCAGAAGTGCTTTACTGAAGGAAAGCTTGTTTTGATGTGGGAGAATGCAGCATGACCCCCTAACCCCACCCACTCTCCACCCACCACCACCAAACTGTAAATGGAGATGTTCCTGCAAAAAACACTGGATCCACTTCTCTTTATTTGTCATTTCAACTTATTTCATTAAACTAACACTAATCATTTTAATTTGTAGAAGGACATTTGACAGAGAATTTTTATAGATGGCAGTGCACCAAAAACTCAGCTTAAGTCAAAATCAACAGTCTCTGAGATGACTAAACAGATCTCTGTTGTAGACATAAATACTGAAGTAAAAGTATTAAAAGCCTGCTTGTGCAAGTGATATTGGACTCATCTTTGGAAAGAAACAAGCTGAAAAATGTTCTTGTTGCACGTCTGAACTGAATCACTTTTTATATCTGCATCGAAAGAAATCTTACATTTGTGAATCAAGTCAACATGGGTGGGTTTGAACTTCACAGTGCTGATTTGTCTCTTCATTTTCCTCTTATTTCTCATGACTTAATCTTGGCTCTATTACAGTTTTCGTTTTTTATCCAGACAGACGAAAGTGTGTATGTGTGTGCCTTAGTGGGTGTGGGTGTGTGTGTGTGTGTGTGTGTGTGTGTGTGTGTCTCCACCACGTGGTGTAGAAGTGACGATCTGTTTGTGGTTGTATTAGACAGCCAGTTACAGTGATGAATACATGTATGGAAATTAGTCCAAGATGAGGGCTAATTGTCTGATCAGATGTGCTTCAGGTTGATAGATGCACAATAGGCCTGTGCACATAAAGCAGTCATTAGAGAACATTAGACCATTAAATTGAACATTAGACTATAGCAGGGGCGAAAAATATGGATGTTCATTAATGCATCTCCACACGTAGGAGTGAGAGTGTGTTTGTCTGTGGGCAAATTACCTTTTTCTGTGCCTACTTTGTTCTCTTGTTGTCAGCCTCTGTCTGACTCTGCACCTGTCCAGGGGAGAAGAGAGGGATTAAATTAGCATTACAACAATTTCACATTTCATCTGCTTTCTTACTGACCAACACATAACTCCACGGATTTTGAATTTTAAATACCTCAGAGGTAAAAACTCACATCCTAGAGGCTCTAACACGGCAGAAATGTTTATCCCTCCCACACAGAACATCACACATGCCAAAATGTGCACAAGCCACAGGTAGAAATTCACATAACTAATTTGCATTTTATTCTCTCTCTTGAAAATTAGAAGTGGAAGTCACCATTTACATACACAGCATGCAAACACTGCCATCAATGACTCACAACTATAGAAGAACAACAGGGCACTAGAAACAAACTCAAGGCACACACGCCTGACTGCAATCACTCTCGCCTGCTAGGAGAGAACACAGACATATTAAAGCTCTTCAATCCACACCTGGAAATAAAAAGGTCCTCATTTGCCTTATCTGTATGGTGAGCAGATGAAGCACAACTTCCAAAGCAGACACACTCTCGCACAGGCAAACGCATAAAACCCAGCCATGTTTTCTCTTGAGGGTGTCTCACACACCCTCTGAGAGGTAATGTGACATGCTCTGCTGGACAGATTTGTTTCCTTTCTACCCCAACTTGAATGCATTGTACTTATCTTAAATAAGATTATCTACACTTGGGTTTCCTCCAGCAAAGACGGCAGATTAAATAAACAAAAGAACTTGGCGCCACTCTGGGTTTTTTAAAGAAAAAGGGGAAAGTACATCTTGTTTTATTTTCCATGATGAAAACTAGATGACAAATACGCTGGAGATCTACACGATCAGGCATAACGTTATGACCACATGCCACCCTGACTGCAGCTATACAGCTCTATACACAACAAACTGCGATGCACTATGTATTCTGACACATTTCTATCAGATCCAGCATTAAGTTCTTCAGCAATTTCAGCAACAGTGGCTCGTCTGTTCGATTGGACCACCACCCTACACACGTGCATCAATTAGTCTTGGCCGCCCATGACCCTGTCACAGTTCAACACTGCTCCTTCCTTGGACTACTTTTGACAGATACTGACCACCGCAGACCAGGAAATCCCCACAAGGGCTGCAGGTTTGGAGATGCTCTGTCTTATAACTTTCTCAATTTGGCCCTTGTCTAACTTGCTGAAATCCTTCTACTTGCTCATTTAGATGTCCAATGAAGACACTTATCACAAGTCTCTTTGTGGTTAAAATGACACAGAAAGGCAAAAATCAGCTGGAAGTTTAAATTTTGATCTGTATCATCATTAAATCTGCAAGGTTGATGCTAATAGCTTATTTTATATGCAGTAAACAAACAAATGCTGTATGCACAGTGGTCTATTCAGAATAAGCCTACCAAAGGTGATATACAGACTTTTACCAGAGTTAAGGGAAAAATAATGGTCGTGTTTTTTCATCAAACAATACACAAATAGTAGCAGACCATGCTGAGTTATGCAACTGACACCGCATATCCTGCAATGTCACTACTGCACATATCCACATTGCCACTGTGATGTTAAAACTATTTGTTGTTAAGCCTTAAACCTAGCTATGCTTGCTCAATATCTCTGAGTAAAACCTCGCTCTGGCTCTTCCTCTGATGGAGCACGCTAAGTTTAAAAAAGGGTTCACTCTCAGGCTCTTGATAATGATGAAACATTGAAAAAAGTTTAATGACAGAAGAGCAGGCAGGAAGGTAGGACAGAAATGTAACTTTCGGTATGTCTAATCACTCTTCCCCATGTTACCATGAGCCTATCAGACACCCAGCAACAGTGGCATTTAATTGAAGTTGTGTTTGTTTGGCACATTACTATTTTCATCTATTATTTGATTTAACATGCAAACATATTCTGTAACTCTACACTTTCCCATGTTATACCATGTTAAAGTAAACACCAGAACTTTGTTACGTGCACCTCATGATATATCAGGGAGTAAAGAAATTATTTGAGCAATCATACAAGATTTTCTGCATCTTAACCAGTTTGCTACATCAATATTGATGATGTTTCATAGAGTTATTTTCATGCATAGATGCAGAAACACAGATTTAGAAATCCTAAAAACATTTGTCACTCTCCTAAACTGCACAGACTTTTATGTACCTGTGTACATTGTCCTGCTGTGAGAAGAGAAAGTTACAGATGGCTCTGTTTCCTTCCTCAGGTGCTTCAGTTTAATACAGAATAATTCCTCTGAATGTAAATCATCTTATGTCCCTGTTGTTCCAGCCGCAACTAAAAAGTGCTGCTACTGCAAAACTCCAAGCATAAATAAAAATGTAATACAACTGCAGCAATAAATGTGTGTAATAAAGAATTTGCATTTTAGTTAAAGTCTTACAGAACAAAGCACTTTTTTCTTTGGTTTATAAGAAAGTTGGGAGACAGTAAAACTTAGCACATTGTGAAGTGTCTGACACACGGGGAAGTTAACCATATTTTAGCATACAAAGCTTGTGAATTGTAAATGATATTTTATGCAGCACAATGCAAAAGAGTAAGCTACAAACATTTCAGAGTTCAAGCTGCTGCTGTTTTAAGTTCATGTAATTCATAATTTTTAGACGGTTAACCACATTTTTATGGACAATGACTAAATGTAACCATAGAAGTGCTGCTAGACCTCAGCAGTGAGAACAGTGAGGGTCTCTTTGCGTGCACTGATAAAACCCTGATTCAGAACGTGGCGGTTTAAGCCTCTGAAAGGTATAGACAGAGAGTTAAAGTACAGTGGTGAGTCATGTGGCCTCAAATCTTACACTTCCAAAATTAAGTCTTCAAGTCAGACAGAATGTTTGTCCAGAGTTTGACAGGAATCCCTTAAAGAATTCTTGACTTGTAAAGTTCACAAGAAATGAATGATCATAGGCCAGGAGATTTTAACCTTGTCCCTCCAAATCTTAGTAGTTAGTTAGTAGTCCTTGAGTCATAGAAACATTTATGATAAATTTAAAAAGGAAAGTTTTTACGTTTACAAGCAGCCAGTGAACACGATGCACCTTTGACACAGAGAAAATCTTTAGCAAAGCAGTTATTTTGTAAATATGTCAATATTTTCAACGGAAACGTTTATAAGCGTCACATCTTATAAAATACTTCCTCATGTTTGAGTTTAAAATCACATGTCTAAGTTTTAATCACGACAGCTATAATCGGTCAAACAGGCGCAAGCACAGCATGTCTTCAACATTTTTTATGGATGAGCTGAGCTAAAAATGTAAGAATAAGTCTCAAAAACATAGCGACTGACTATAAAGCAAGAATGAAATAATCTCTGTAGCGTTATCGACGAGTGGTAAAGCTACAAATGTAAACAAACACATTGGTAATCATTGTCTATATTCCTACAACCCATCATCCTTCTATGTAAAAGCTCCATAGACCACTACATAAATCATACTGGTTTATCGAACAGAAGAAGCCTGAAAAAGCTGAGGTGATAGATCAGTGGTATTTCGTTGGGATGGCCCACAGCCACGCAAGCACAAACACACGAATATACACCCTGACTCTGCTTTAAGTTTTCGTCCTGTGTGTGAATTAGGATTGTCTCTCAGTGTGCAATTTTTTATCAGTGGACGATCCCATTTCCGTTGTGGTGATGCAGCAGATGGATTCTCTCCCACCATCCATTCATCACCTTCCACACCAAAACCTGCCTTTGTCCCCTTTACACCGATGAAAAATGGGTTTTATACCATCTTCTCCCCCAAAGGCCATAGAAGTCATTTACTGAATCATCAAAGAGGTTTTAAGTAACGGTCCTGCAGCAGCTTTAACCAGACAGAAACAATGCTTGTATAAAAATTCTTTTAAAACCACTTAAGGAGAAGTTTGATTAACATTTAAGAAAAACACCCAAAGAGCAAAAATGGAATAATTTTATATTTTCATTGGATTGGAAATTCATCCCGGGCCATCAACAAACCTGGTAAAAGTCACCTTTTGTTTCTTGTACAAAAGCAACATATTTTCACTTCAGCACAAACAAAGCCTAGAGTTGTAAATTATTCCATGCATAATTATTGACTTGATAAAGAGGGAATTAATTTAGGGAAACAACATTCATAACTCATGCCTACAGCAGTGAGGGCAAAGGCACAAACATATTTTGTCTTTCTGCCGAAGCAATTAGTCAACAGTTGAAGTAATGTAGATATATTTCAAATGCCAGGGCTAATTTAGAAATGGCTTTGCAGCGTCAACAAAAATAATGGAGCCAATACTTTCAGTGACACTGTTAGTGCAATGAGCTCATTTACCGACCGAGAGGACAGCTGAATGAAACATTTGTTATCTTTGCAGGGCAGGATATGAAATTCAAGTCAACTTCACTCATAATAGAGCCTGCACAATACCTTATTACAGAGTTTATTCAAACTTCAGGAAAGACAGCCCGGACTTTGATATGTGGTTTACTTATCTGTGAATAGGAAATACAAGAATGTTTCAATTATTATTAACACATTTAGTTTTTATCTGATCTGTCAGTTTGGGGATTCTCACAGTAAATTATAAATGCAATGAGGTCTGAAAAAGTACATCCATCAACTTTTATGAAACATTTTTATGAAACATTCACAACAAGCTTCAGGCACAAAGAGTATGAGATACATCTCACATACTTGAAGAACAAGAGGAGCATTTTCATCATCATCTCAAAAACTTCGTCACTTAGATCTATTCTTCCAAGAGCAGGGGAACAGTGAATAAAAAAAATCACATTATTAATTATGTATTCAGTTCTTTATTGAGCAGTACATCTGAATGTTAAATATGTGAAAATCTGGATGGTCAGTCAGTAAAAGCATCAAAATTACTCCAAAGCAGGATTCAAATCCCATCATGTGCCTTACAATAATTATTCCTTAATGTAGGACGGGGTTGTTGTAAAAATAATGTAATTACAAAAGAAGGACAGACAGACATTTGATTGAGGCAAACTGCAAATACTGTAACAGGACTGTAATAGAAAAAGGCTGTTTGGATTTACTCTGTATCTGTCATTTAGTGATTACTGTCTTTAAAGAGAGCCATCGGTCTCAGTTGGGATGTACTGATCAGGCTTTCTTTGGCCAATACTGATCAACCAATCACCTGATCACGTGTGTTTACAAATATTGATTGGTGTTCGATTGATGGAGGCACTCTGTGTTCACACAGACAGAATCTAAGCTTATATCAGTTTTTCTCATGAACCCCTTCATCTATAGCTTTGCCGCTCAGTAGGTCAAAAAGGACAGCCCTGCCCACTTGGTGATGCTTTGTAAAAAGACAGAATGTTGCAGTCGCAAAAGGTCCAAAAAAAAAAAAAAAAAAAAAGGCAAATGTGGATGGAATGTGAAATTCCACTTTTCTTTGGCTCTGAGATCTGGTGCTAAGCGTGACATCATTGAATTTTTCATTTACTTCACTCAAGTTTTTTTTTTTTTTTTTTTTTTGAAATAAATAAGTTCAATCAAGTTCATGAGGTATGTTTTATGGGTGTACACAGTTAGCTGGATCTTTTGTTGTAGTCTAATAAGTTATTAGCCTGCACCGAAATAATTTGTTGAGGGTCTAACTACTTAACCGAAGCAGCAAGTGACCACATTCTGCACAGAAACATGGATATTGAACTGAAAGGAGATGGGATCTCATTTTTTGTTTTTCCAGATCTGAAATGATACATCTGGGGACATTAATGTGAAACTGTGTAAGTGTGTTTGATTGCTTTAAGAAAAAATGTGGTTAAAATCTTCCTGTTTCTTTGAGTTTGTATGCTGAATGTAGCCCCAGGAGAATACTACAGACAAAACCCATATACAACAAGCATTTGGATGCACACACACAAACACACAGGTTGTAACTAGACACTATGTACAAAAACAAACAAATGTGTACGAAACGCAGCACACACAGCAGACTGCAGTTGTCTCACATGACAAACCTGTATCAGTTTTCATGCGTGACTTTCAATTCTGACAGTAAATAATCCTCCAAAGACAGACAGGAGGAGAGACAGGCAGAGAGACAGAGACAAGGTGATGGGCAGAGAGAGTCAACCACAGAGCATGCGAAATGAGTCAGAGTGATGAGTGTGCAGATTCACGGGCTACTGGCTGAATTCCCCGGTCAAATTACAAATTAAAAGCCTATAAATCAATATTTTGCAGGTTACAAAGTAAAAGCCTTGTGGAGGTGATCAATGGAGCAGAACACACAGGTGCTGAGGTAATGGAAGATCCATATTGATTCAAGGCCAAACAACTTCCATAATGTATGTATAATGATTTACCATTTAAAAAGTGAGCATTCATTTAGTATTTTGTCCAGCTAAGACGCAAAGTTATTACATTCACATAAGGT
This sequence comes from Cetoscarus ocellatus, assembly GCA_037902135.1. Classification (NCBI taxonomy): domain Eukaryota; kingdom Metazoa; phylum Chordata; class Actinopteri; order Labriformes; family Labridae; genus Cetoscarus; species Cetoscarus ocellatus. The sequence continues at coordinate 667,094 of JBAMNC010000327.1, read as the reverse complement.
CACAAAAGAAAGGAATACATCCTTAACCTTATGATCAATCTCACATTATGGTTTACATTAAAAATATCAATAATACTACAACAATGACCTATAACATGTAATGAGGGCCACAATACAGTTGTGTATGAGAACAAAAGTAAAGACATGGACTGTCTGAAGAGCTGGTCAAATTGCGCAAAAACACACATGCCAGACCTGTGATCAAATCCTTGGTTAGAATGCAATAAAAACAAATTAAAAGCATGTTTATAAGATATTATAATGTGCTAATAATGCTGTATAATTACAGTTAAAACAACTCATGTGAATTTTTTATGATAGCAACCATGAGTCATTATAATGCTATTGTTTATAATGAGTTATAAACATACTTCTAGTGAGGTATATTGGGTGTATAGGAGGGCTGTTCGATTATGGCATAATCGTGACTATTTTGATTCGAACTGAGATCACGATCATCCAGCACGCTTACGGATTTATTTTTTCCCAACTGCATTACATGCATTTGTTTGTTTTAAACAATCCAAAACTTAAAGATTAGAAAGACTTTTATAATCTTTAACAAAGCCTATTGTGCTAGTCATCCTCAATCATCTGTGAGCACCAACACTTTGACAGTGTTTGGCAGCTTGAAGTTTGCGCTCCCCCACCACCTTCTTATCCTGACCACAGGGGCTGATCAGGGCCCCCTGCTATCTGACTGGCTAGCCAATTACTATACTTAGAGCATCTAATGACAGTTATTGTGACTTAAAATCGCACTAAAATGGATTATAAAAGTGTTTATAATGTGTTATAAATTTATTATAATTTATTAAAAGCATGAGTCTAAATAAGTTTGAATCTTTTAGGAAAAAAGTCAATGACCTGCAAATATGTTGAATAATACCTAACTTTATTAATCTTAATGAAATGCTTTACTGTGTGTCAAATGTATTGATATGAAGCATTATAGATATCAATAATTTCTTTTAGCCCAATATAATACACTATACCTATGTTTATAACTCATTACAAACACTTTATTAAGATGATTTATGATTACTATAAAAAAACAACATAAATTTTACAATTGTTTATAACATAATGACACAGCATTATAAGTGCAGTGTAACGCATTATGATATCTTCAAATCATGCTTATAATCTGCTTATAATGCATTATAAAGAGGGGCTTCATAAACAAAAAGCTTGGATACATTGCTGCAGTAAAAGGAGCCCACACCGCAGGATAAACAATGCCTTTTCTGAGGGCTTGTTTCTTCCCAGGACCTGCGCTCTGTGCTTCTATATCACCATGCTGCAGACAGAGGTCAATATGCTGGTCACTGAAGTTGTCACATCCACTCACATGCCTCTTGTGTGGGCAGATACCTTGCATAAAACGTGATTTCTACCTTTCATGGCAGCAACAACAGCATAAAAAAATTAGGAGCTATCATGAATAACGAGACATTTAGTAGTTCTTAATTTATCATAAAGAAGTCATCTCTAAAGTTTAAAGCTGTTTTTTCTCCTGATAAAGAGGCAACTAGTCGGTGTAAGAAAATGTTTTGTTGTGATCTTTAGAATATGTAGTACAAATCTGATGTATGAGATGTACTTTGGCCTTTTTCGATCCAAAAAGTGGCAGGCTGAGAGCTATAGACCACATTAAAGATGGCAAAAACAAACTAGAAAAGCACTTGGAGAGCGCAGACCTCCACCAAGATACAATTCTGGATCACCACACGCTCCAAAATGACGACCAAGTCTCCACTCATGTCTGTTCATGTGGAGAACTCCTCCGCTGGCATTGCAAGGGAAGCTGGGTAATGTAGTGACATAAGCTTGAAAAATGTTGACGTGAGTTTGCAAATAAACTACAATTCCCATGATGAGGGGGGCAGAACCCTCGGAACAGCCGAGGAGAAATGAATAGGATTTGCCATTATAAACTTCAGTGTTTTTTTGTGACGTCAATCCAGATCGTATCCAGATTAAATTTACCATGATGATAGAGTCGTGTTATATACATTATCATGTAAATTTTGAAGCAAATCCTTCAGGTGATGTCAGAGATAAGATTTATGGGATTTTTCACAAATTTTGGGAATTTTTTGCATCCACACAAATATGCGGATCCACATCAACATGTAATGACTTCTTCCTTGGACCAAGCCACACCTCTGGTAAAATTTTCATGTAAATCCATCCAGTAGTTTTTGCGGTATCTTGCTAACAGACAGACAAACAAACACAAAGACAGACCCTGGCGAAAGCATAAACTTCTTGGCGGAGGTAAAAAAAAAAAAAAAAAAAAAAAAAGGGCACTCACATAGAAAATGTAATCGAAGGCAATAGAAATGATTACACAGGAAAAAAATATAAACCTTTTTGTGTGGAAAATATTCATGAACTGTGATTTATATATCGATAAGACTTACATTTCGGAGAGCTGTGCTGCTGTGCATCCTACGTGAGTGAAACAAGCTCAGTAACGTGTGTGATCTCGTGGATAAGTCACTCCCTCTAATACTTCCTTAAAATAGCAGAAACAAACTTGTCTAACACTTCAGACTTGAGTCTAGGTTTAAGATGGTCAGTCAGTTTCTGCATCCTCAAGTTTTGAACACACCGGCTTTGCACCTGACCACTCCTCAGTTTCAGATGACACCCCTGAGCTCAAACGGCAGTGCATGATCATTTACTAGTTTGACAGCATGAATGCTGGGCGTATGACTGACTCACACGACACAGAAATTAGGGAAGACACCTGTGCTTCACGTCAAAGAGCTTTGTGCTGAGCGTTTGATAGGGCATTCAGAGTCATATTAGCCTGAATAACTTGTCGATAACAAGCATTAAGTCTGATTTTGTTAAGGGAAAAAGTCAATAAACTGCTGACCACGACAGAAAGAGAGAAAGCAGGGTTAAATAGTTTTACACTTAAAGATTTATCAACCAAGGATGAGGGAATCTCGTGTATACTCCCACATCCTTAAAAAGTGCTTCAAAAAGTATTACACCAAAGCCTGTGTTTGCTTAGACTTGATCCCACAGTTTGCAGGAAAAAATAAACTCAGTGTCATTTTGCTCTCTTTTTGGCTGCAACAGCACACCAACACAATGTGTGATCCATTCAGCTACACATACTGCACATTACACACTTCATAACACACAAAGAGTCCACACATCTCCACTCAGTCTGCCTCTCTCTGCATCTACAGTCTATTTCTCACACACACATACATGCATCTGGCTTTGAAGACTGCCCAGCGCAGGTCAGAGCGGTGCAGAGAGGTGAGAGCTGCAGGTCTGGCCACGGATATCCAGGAGGATGATGGGGATTGTGAAGAGAGCGTGAGAGAGAGGTGGAGAGCACCACTCAATCAATTCCTATTGAATCTCTCTCCAGTGGGAACAAGATAAGCGATGCAGACCTACGGGATATAACAAGCCAGTGCATTTCTTTATATTGAAGGGAAACAGCCAACAGGGGCTCACACTAAATGCTGGAATTACTTTGTAGTGTGTTTTCTGACTGTCGGAGCATTTGATATAATAAAGATTTTATGATGCAATAAGCTTCTTTTACAAGATAACATTAATCATATTCATTTTAAACCCTCAAATGACTCTGAAAAACACAGTATAATGTTCAAGCAGCTGTAACTTTGTGCTCCTGACAATATTCAGATAATAAATAAACACTTTGACATCTATTTAGTCAACATTGCTCCATTTAAAGGTGTTCTGCCCAATTTTCCTCACTAAAAAACATTTGTTAAAGCATTCAGACAGGAGTAAAAGCCCTGAATCTCAGGGGGATCTGGAATAAGAGCCATTGTGGGGATAAACTGCAGAGAAACAACACACTTTTGTGGTAAAGAAAACAAATAAAACAAAAACTTAACAAGGGGGGAATTTAAATGTTTTCAAATTTGTTGAAAGCTATGCAAATGAAGGCTTAACCATGAATGTTCCTTGAATCTTAAGCGAGTTAAAATGCAAAATTCACTTCAGTGCTGTCAGAAAATTTGTAAATTAGGTCCCATGGAGGTTAACTGTATTCTAATGAAGTGCACAAAGAGAGAAACAGCAGAACTACTGCTGAGTTTCAGACAGGGTGTAGAATAAAGAATCTGATGGTATAAAAGTATTCTTCAAATTTACTTGCTCAAGCACCTTGAGCTGAAAGTGCACCAAAAGCACAAACCTCTGCCGATGCTCTTCTAAAATTGTCCAGCAACTTATTGTCAAAAATGTGTAAAACTGCCCTACCTCATTCTGAAAAGAAATCCTTGAAAATATTCTTGTATCCACATCTGGATTAAAATCACCACCAACATCCAAACACTTCTTCCTTGTCTCATGAACAACACTACCTGGATATTTTTCTGATGATATCAGGGTTGCATGTGTGAAAAGGGCTTATGTGTGTGCATTTCTGATGTGTATGCAGAGCTCCTCCTGTGCTATGCTCCCGCACAGCTTGGCTATGTCATAGCACAGCGTAAATGTACATATTTGGACACCAAAATCATGTTAATGTGGAATCAATATAAATCTCAAGGTATTATTAAAATAGAATTTATTTATGACAATGTTCTCAATAAGCACAGGGACAGCCTGTGACCAAAGAGATGTTTTTTTAAACAGTAAAAGCTAAAGTTGACATAACAATCAATAAACAGCAGCAACATAATGATTCAAGTCACATTTTTAAAATGCAGTGAACTGATGTTTGATAGATAATCTTTAAATATCAAGTAAGGACGCACTGGATTGATGTTTAGTATTTGTAAGCTTGTGCTCACTGTGTTAATAACTCCTGCAGCATGGCTTAATACTGTTCAGGAGCCAATTCCTAATCTGACTGAAGGTACCTCTGAAGTTCACACAGACAGATGTGTGTTCAGCTGTGTGAGTGCTGCAGATGAACTCTAATCTTTTCTTTTAAATTACAGACTTTCCTATAATCTCAGGAGACGGCTCTGCTTTCAGATGAGCAATAACGCTTTCCGAAAGTAAGAGAGGGGGCTTTGATAAAAGTTTTTCTATTACCTCAGTTATTCAAGCACAACCAGCGAATCAACTCTGCGTGTTTCATCTCTCTCCTGGAACCTTTTCATAGGTTTAACAGTCATCTGTTTGAATACTGATTTATATTTAAGCCAGTAAACCAATAAAGGCCTCTGTGAGAAATATCTTAAAACAGTGAAGACAGCGCAGGCGTTTGCTCTCTCACAAAGAATGTGAAAAGGAGATGGTACAATAAACTTAGTTAAATAATGATAGTCCAAAGGTGAACTTACAGTCACATTACTTCAGGCAAAATGCCTGAGATTCATCCATCCATCCACTTTCTACACCGCCTATGCCTTTTAGGGCTGTGGGGCGTTGCACCCCCTCACAGCTGTCAATAGGTGAGAGATGGAGTCCACCCTGGACTGACTGCAAGCCAATCAAAATGGCAGGCTCGCAAATATATCTATTCAAAATGATCATATGTCTGCATTTGCCCCTTGGGGTGTGAGGGTTTGACAGAATATTCTGTTGTTCAGTCATTCTTGATGGAAGGAAGTTCAAATATATAACTGTTTATTATATTACGATGAATTGTAACTGCATCCAGAAAAGGACTGAAACAAGATTTTTTTTTTTTTTTTAATTTTTCTTACATTATTTTCCTTATGGAACTCCATCCATTATCTATACCACTTCTCCAGTGTTGGTTGCTGGAGGGCTGGAGCTGTGAAACAGTGAGAAGCAGGGTACACCCTGGACAGCTAGTCACATAGCTGAGATGTAGGGGCCAGGGGCATCTTGGGGCACAATGTAGAGTTACATTACTGGTCCATGCAGTCAGTGACAAGTTTGTTCCAGGAAGTCTCTCATATTATATATTATATCTAATATTTCAAATCAAAACCCCAGTGTCTGCCTGAGGCTTAATGCTGGTGTTATGGTATGACAAGTTGCTTTGTTACAGGTGACCTGCAGTGTTTATGATAGTTACCTACACCAAGGAGGCCATGTTTTTGCCTGGTTTTTTTTTTGTCTGTTTGTTAGCAGGATACCTTGAAAATTTATGAACAGATTTTGATGGAAATTTCAGAAAATGTAGGTTATGGCACAAGGGGCAAGTGATTAGATTTTGTGAATCCGAATCCAAATGCAGATCCAAGATTTTTTATTAAAGGATTTGTCAGCATTGCAAGATAGGGCAAACAAGGTCAGAAATGGCTTGGCAGAGGGTTGTGCTCTCTGATCTCTGTTAGTTGTAGGTAAAATTGCTTTGGAAAATGTAGTTTCCACTAAAGACAACCTTGACTAATATTTTCAACATCAAAATAATAATAAATGATTTAATAAATAATAGAGAATAAATAAAATGTGTGGATGGATGACTGAATGGATTGATAGATGGATGGATGGATGGATGGATGGATGGATGGATGGATAGATGGATGGATAGCAGCAGCATCACCCACATCCTCTCAGTTCAGTCAAGGATACTGGACAACCCATGGTTTAAGTTTGATATGCTGGCATGATATGCTTTGAGTCACATGACTGACAGCGCCATCATCAGTGATGTGCAGATCACACATGAGCGAAACTAATTGTAAAAGGAAATATCCTTCAGCCTTAATGCATGATCTCTGACACCATTAACTATTTTTACTGTCATGCTCCAATCCACAAAATAAAATGCTCCCTGGTGTCCTAAATTCTTTAATTTATAAGTTTATTTATCTTACTAAGTTAACTGACGGTTATACATGTGCATAGAATAATAAGGCTGACTGGCTAATGTTTTTGTGTACTTAATGAAAAGCTTAGACTTATATAAAGCATTTAAACATGAAATCAGCTGGCCCAAGCAATATGGTATTTAAAATGCTGCAAATCTCTCATGTTAGCAACAACCCTTTCTCTCATTTGAGTCAATCCAGCAGTTTCAGAGGAACACACTATTAGACATGGAACATGCAGTGTGACTCATAAGCTTCGAATTACCTTAAGATGTTCTCTCTTCTGTGGATGTGATGTCAAGCAGTTTGGCTGAGTTACAAAAACAACACCAGTCATGAATCTGACCCAGTAATTTAGCGGAGAACTCAGATTCAAAAAAACCCAAACGTTATCTTGAGAAAAGCAGATTAAAAAATGTGGACCTGTCTCTCTCCTGCCTTGAGTTTTATTTTAGCTCTCCTTGCACTCAGCCTATTTCTGTACCATCAGCTTGCTTCAGTGCTATTCGTCAGACAGGGAACAGAGATCAAGAGTGAGTCTGCATTGATTCTTTTGCTTTGTTATGACACTAAATTTTGCTGCGGTGCTTTCTGCCAAATGAAGAAGCAACACATGTATGCACACACACCAGCAAAGTATGACAGATGGCCATATGCACATAATTTGAAACAGGGTCATTTGTTATTTTGATACTATTGATTTGTGTTTGATGTAAGACAAGTCTCTTTTAGAGGCATCACTACAGCAGTCTGTTTGACCATGCTTTCCCATTCACTGCTTTCTAAAGATGAGATCAATACATTTTTCTGAGATGCTGAGTGCACATAAACAGTTATTATCCAGAGCTAAGTAAAAGAAGACCAGAACTACTGCAGAGCACTTCTATGCCTCCATAAGGTTTACAACAAAAGTGCCATTCCTATAATAAGCATTGAAAGCAGAGATGGATCAAGAAGGGCAAAGCAATTGTGTAATTCTTTGAAATCTTGCGAGTAGGAAGCATGTGAGGCCACAAAAAACCTCTCACCTTCAAAGAACAACTTTGATCAGTTTATCTTTAAGACAGATGAGACATTTGTGCAAAATGTAGAGACGAATAACAAATAATAAAGTAGCTCACAATGTTCTTGAGATATCACTTTAACAATTAAGTGGCCGTTACAAGGTCAATAAACTTGACCTAGATCCTGCAAAATCTATTCAGTTTCAGGGCAAAGTTTGAGGATAGTCTCTCTGTGTTCTTGCAATATAGCAATCATAAGGAAATAATGAACAAGGGGTTCCATGATCTTGACCTTTGACCTGCAGATTCTTTTAATTTCATCTCTTAGTTAGACAAGACATGTGTGCCAAGTTTGGGGGAACTCCTGTCAAGCATTCTTGAGGTACTGTGTTCACAACCACTGGATGAAGAGACTACATGATTTTGACCTTTGATCCATGATCTCAAAGGTCTAGTCTGGGGATGGGAGTCAGCAACTCATAGCTCCAAAGCACCACGACTTTCTTTTGCCCCTATCTAGCAGCTCTCTGGTCTTCAACTTTAAAATATGTCATGTGTCTCCAGTCACATCTGTGTGACCTGCAGCTGTTTGGAAGTAGAGTGAGACGTGACTGCATCTTCAGGTGTACTAAAAGTGAGCCTTCCTGTGTCTTCATTTTAAACATTTTGCGTAGCTAATTAAGCCAGTGTTTTGGTGCACTCTCTTAATTTGGTAATGACAGCTTCTGTTGTAATGCAGTGGAGTCAAACTATTTAAAATGAAGGTGTGCTGGCAATAAACCTAAACAAAAGACAAGAGAAACGAAGTGAGATAATGAAGGCTGCAAAACTGTGACCTGAGGTGGGATTTTATCACAGAGAAAATAAATGGAAGTTTGTTGTTTTCTTATTTCATTACCATGCCTGCCATGCATAATGTTATGTCTGTCAACAGTCTCTCTCCCTCTCTGCCTGACCCTCTGTCTCTTTCATTCATTAGACTACCTGCTTTGGCATGTGTGTATTAACATGGTGCAGTCTGCCTGTCAAACTTTATTTGACTTTTTTTTTAATAAATATTGTTTTGTATAGTTTTATATGAAATCAAATGAACAGTCTCTTCTTGACTCTGTACTAAAGCAGAAGTCCACATGTTGTTGAGATACAAAAATGGGCTAATCGTTCAAGTGAGATGTGCTTCAAAACCACAAAAAACCCTCAAAGATTCTAGGACTGGTTTATGACAAATGCTAGATGTCAAAGAAATGCAAAAGGTAGACCCTCAGATCACCACCCTTTCTGATGTGGTCAAGTAAAAAGGTATCATTGCCTCAGTACAATAGTAACATTACACTATGGAAAACACAGAATAACAGCAACAATGAAAAATTAACACATACATTAATAATAATAATAATAATAATAATAATAATAGTAATAAAAACAATGATAATAAACCCCACATAACATGAAATAACTCACCCTTTGTCACCTCTCGGATTGGTTGACTGACCCGTCATACAGAGAGCTCCTTTGTAACATCTATTGCTAAGATTGCTTAGCTTCTTTGGTTAGACAAACTTAAGTTCAAGCCAAATCCATAAGTGACTTGTGATTGATTGGATAACTTATTTTGTTGCTTTAACAAGGTCAAAATGTGTTCTTGGGACATTTCTTGGAGAGCAACTTACCATATCCCCATCATAAATGGTATTATTTTTCCTCCTGTTTCCTTAAAAAAAGTACTTTGTTGATGTTTTGCTTGACAGCAGCAAACATTAGCCAACATTTCAAGCATCAGGCAATGGTTATATTTTAAACAGTTGCTACAAAATCTCAGAGATCATTAAATATTCTCATACACCTCACTGTATCTTTGTTTCTGTTCTTTCATGGAGAACAAACTATTAAGGCATTAAACCAATTAAAAGTTAGTAAAATTTTGTCAAAACAGGGAGCATTTTCAACTGTTTCAAATCAGAAGAAGCCTGAGGACAGAAGATTTTGTCCATGCTAGCAACAGTAACCAAGGGGGTGAAGCTTGGCAGAGGATCACTTCCTGGATAAGGTGTGGCTTGACAAAGAGTCAATTCTAATGAGAATGGCACGATAAAGCAACAACTCATTAGAGAGCAACCAGGTCATGGTAAAACAATCCACTCATAGATCTTACGTAATTTTAATGATATTGTCAGAGGTAATGTTTAGGGTTCAACTGTGTTTTGTGGCTCCTGACAGATTTCTCAGAGGGAGTAGCATGTAAAAATGTCTCTTTTATTCAAAGGTTGCTGACTCCTGGTCTAATCAGTTCATCCTTGAGTCAGAATGGAGATTTGTACAAAGTTTGAAGAAAATCCTTTTAATGTTCTTGAGATGCTGTGTTTCCAAGAAACAGATGGAAGATAGATGCCAATCAGATGGATGGCTGTGCAGACAACCCAAAATGGCCAGTGCCTCCAGCCTTGGCTGTTGCAGACACAGAGGCATAATAAAAACAAATGTGACTTGATTACTACCAAGAGATGGCAATGTTTTATTTGTGAGGCTTTAGAGGCACACAGATGCCCTGAACATCATCCATCATCCCAACATCCTGAAACAAAGACGAATACATTATTCTATTTTTAGGGGAGGATTTCTTCATGCTGGTTCGTCTCAGTATGTGCCTCCATTGTTCTACAAAAAAATGATCTGGTTTATATTTAAGGCAGCAAATTATCCAATCAGTACAGAACGTAATTTATAGATGGGGTCACAAGTAATGGAAAGTCGTTTTCACCAGGGGCTGTTTTCCATGTAGGATAACTAACGCGCTGCCAACTCAGATCAACTAGGACAAATAGCTGCCTCCTGCACATATCACTACAGTAACCTATGAGACTCAGAAGCCCCAGAAGAGGACTTTAGATGCTAGAATATTTCTCCTGGTCATAGACAAAGAACAAATCTGAACCATACGATGAAAACAAACCTGCTTAATAGAGCATGTTTTTGGTTATTTTGCTGCTTTAAATTATAGGTGTTTTTGTCAGTCAGGTAGATAAGTTATATCAGGTTTCATTTATTCTGTTTGAGCTTGGATACTTTTCATGGCCAACATCCCAAACCAAAAAAAAAAAAAAAACTGGAGGAAAAAAATGCTGTGTGGATTAAATCTAGCGGGTGGGAATAGCTATGTTAATGTGCAATTTTTCATCAATCTAATTGAATTAATTCCAACTGGAATCAGCAAATTCACTGTTAACGTGGACACATTCAGATCATATGGGGTGAGTACATGCATCAGATGTAAAATCAAGCTTTTGGGCATGTGCAGAGCTGTCCCTATGGTCTAAACTTTGGGACAGCAGAAGAGGCAACTGTTCCTCCTTATTAAAAAAAATGAAAAGATGTTCTAACTTGTAAAAATCAGATTTTGATCAGTATAAAATTTTTATGAAAATGTGTGATATAAACTTAGAAAGTACGAGACTTTTAACTGATTCTGTTAATGAGCGTATGCTAAAAATTCAGTTAAAATAGGAACGCTGCAGTCACCGACTCCTCCAACTAAAACTGCTGTTGTGCACTTATCTTCCCTCATGGAGGGACAGAGATTGTATTCCCCTCCTCTCTTCAGTGCTGCTGTCTGTGAATTTGGGTGTCTTTTTCCAGTTTCAAAATGAACCCCACCCGTGATGTGCAAGCATTATTTTCTTCTGATCTCTATTGATAAACACAAAGCTTAAAGGTGACAAACTCAGTCCTCAGCAGCCAGCAGCTGGAGAGTAAGTTCCCTCTCTTCAACTGTGCATGTCTTAGTAGCTTTAAACATGCACAGTTGAGAAAAAAGGAAAGGAGGGAGAGAGAGAACCAGGAAGGCTTGTTCAGAATGAGTGTTTACATGATTGTCATTTGTAAAAGTAATCAGTATAAACCACCCCTCTCATTAAAAACTTAATTTCAAATTAACTTTTTGGACCCAAGTCCTCTGATTGACATGTGAAACAATGTATTTTTTTTCTGAGTGAGCATTTATTCCAGTAATCTGTGTTCATGTTAACATAGTTGGGTTGGAGTTTCATATACTTGATTCAGGAGCTTCAACTCAGTAGGTGCCTGTGTGCTGTAATGGTCAAGGTACAGCTCATCATTTTTAGCTCTTTGGCTCATGCTAGCAACCCACTGCAGAGCATAAATATCAGAATGAATGCAGAGTTGTTGAAAACATGGTGTAGAGCCTGAACCAATCAATTACCGCAGAGTGGACCTGTAAACAAGTCAGAGAAAATGAGTCCCATATGGGGAAGGGAGCCTAAAAGGGGCAGGAGTCTAAACAGAGCGTCTTAGACAGAGAGAGAATACGGCACTATCAGGGGTGCTTTGTATATGAAAATTAGAGATTATGTGTACAGCATAGCAATCATCAAATACAAATATATGAACCTGACCCAATGCCAAAAATGACCTTTTAATGGCTTGGAATGGCACTGTTGATAAGGCCTTGACTAACTCAGAGGGAAAAGAAAGTCTGTTATTACTAACCGCTGGCTGCACCAGAGACCTTGTTCAGTTAGCCATGGCTCTTAGAGGCTTTACTGTCACTGAGCAAAAGTGAACAGGCTCTGAGATTGGATGCTGGGAAACAAATGAGACAGAGTTACAGAGCATGAAGCTGACCAAAAGTGGATAATATAGAAAAAAAAGAAATTCTCTCAGTTTTCTCTGTTTTGTAAATTTTAAAACTTTATGAAACCACGACATTTGCAAATAAATTACACCAGATAAGACCAGCTTCACATTCAATTTAGGAGTATCAAATAAAACAAACAAATCACACAAAAGAAACTGGGGTGCACCTGTCCCTCTGAATAACCAAGTTCTGTTTTATTGTCTTAAAACAGCAGTCTTTCGTGCTTGCTGCTTCTTGCAGTCATTTCACTTAAATCTTTGTCAGTATCATGCTGTTTTCCTTAGAAAAGATTAGGTTTGGATATAATTAGAAAAGCAGGAGTGATGTTCTTCCTTCTGTTGGCATTTTGGAAACTATAAAAAAGGATCACAGTGTATCATTTATATTTTTCAATGATTAATGCATTTTTATTCCTTACTCCTACAGTATACGCTCAGTGTAAGTGATGCTAAAACATCTATGTCAAGACTCTCAAGACCTGCAGGAGTCTCAGTTAGACAAACCTAAAGCTAGGCCTCAAAAGTTTACATCAATAAATATCTGTGAGCACTTGCTCTTGATATCAGCGTCACTTTGAAGTCATACCTTGTCTCAACAGGAGTGAAACTCATTTTTCCTTTGGTTTGCAAAACAACTTAAAGCCAGAGTAAAAGTTTTAATTACAGAGTAAAAACATTTAGATGTGAGGTTACTTTCGAAGCCCTGCCAAAGTGCATTTGAGTAAGGACCTAAACTCTTAATGCCTCATTGTGCTGGTCCTTCTGCAGCCTTCTTTTCCAATATCTCTGCTAATGGATGTCTGTAAGTCCTGAAGGACCTTTATGTATATCCACCATGTCTGAAGGTAACACAAGTTTGATGTCTATTGGGATCAATGGAGTACACAACACTTAGCATTTTGCAGGTCAGCAACCTCAATGTAACAATGTGTTGGAGAATAATTTATCAAACTATTTTATATGAATTTATAAATTAATACAGTATTGTGAGCTCTGTAGTGATTTTCTAAAGTTTGCTTTTACTTCCGCATTTACTAGCTGAGGCGTAATGAGAGTGAATGAACCTGTGAGGTGCCAAGGAGAGCAGAAAGAGGTCAGGGTGATGAGAGAAAACAGATCAGCTAGCTACATCTGATGATAAGTTCATATCAAAGACGCTTGTGTTTCTCATTGAATTGGTTAAAATGATGTTAAACTGAGAGCACAGGTTCATAACAGACACACAGGGTAGTGCTGAAACGCGTGCTCATGTTTTTCATCCGCCTATCACACTATAATCCGTGCTCTCTTTAAGGCCTGTAATATTTCACTTGTTTGCATTGGAGCAGAGAAAAATGCCTGTATGTCACTGTGAAGTACTCTTGTTTGTTCACAAGACCACCAAGACCATATAATGATGTTTTTATGAATCACTGTTCACAAAGTTTTAGCTCATATCTGATTCATTAAGGAGCTGTGTCTTTCTAATCCTCCCCTACTTTTGTGTTAAATTGCTGCTGCTGTAAACTTCCCAAAATACTGCTAGATCCTGTTGTAAATAAACAATATAAGGCTTTTTTTTTGAAGAAGCTATAGGAAAAACATTGTGTTCGTTTTCTATCATGACGTTTTAGTGGAGCTGTCTTGCAGCATATATCAACAGAAGCCGTTAACACTCTGAAGACGTACTGTGCTGTTCATGTTTGTGAAACAACTGGCTGAATATCCTCTCAAACAGGAATGTATGCAGCAAAAACAAATGAATGTTGACCCATCCTATCAACATAAAATGGAGTTTAATAATGTTAAAAAAAAAAAAAATACTAGTGTTTATTGGTATGAGTCAGCATCAGAAAACACAATACTCTTAGTGCCTTAGTTTAATGCTGAGTCAAAAATAAAGAGCGTTTTCAGTCGCATTTTTTTGTGAAAAACATTTCAAATGTATGTATGTAACTTATAAAACCAATCAGTTGATGTAAACAGCTTCTCACTCAGTGAGATCATCAGTTTCAGCAGATATTTAAATTACTGCCAACATTTACAGCTGGTAAAATGGTAACTTATATTCTATACACTGATTAAAATGACTTTGGAAATATCATCATATTAGGGCTGTGACCTTATAACCAATATTTGAATATTCGTTCGAACATGGAGGTAAAATTCTGTAAATAAAAATTCAAATATAAAATAAACAGCTCAACAGCGCATTATGTTGTCTGGAGCAGTGAACCACTTGATCCAGCAGAGAGCACTCCTAGCCCAACCTGTTTGACCAGTGCTCTGTTGACCTCAAACAACAGTTACATTTAGTCAGAAACCAACAGACGAAGACACCTATAGGAAATGGAGGACTGGCAAAGCCACTCCGAGTAGACAAAAACAACACCGAAATATGTGAGGAGCACCATGTGGAAGCACTTTGGACTCCACTGTTTGTCAATAATGTGCAGCTGGCTCGCTACAACAATTCACGAACCCCTTTGTCAAACTTTTACCCACAACTTTCCAGCAGGGCCTTGTCAAGAGCTCAGCTCAGTGCTTCTGTGTCCTCTGCAGCAGTCTCCCCCTAACTCGCAACCAGAGGCGTGGATAATCTATCACTTAAAATCAAGTTCAGGAGATTTTCATGATGAAGTCTTTCTAACAATCAAATTAGTTGTGCATCTGCAAAAGGCTGTCAACTGAGGCAAAAGTGTTAATCCAAGTGTGGCCCTTAGTAACCAGTGCCAAAAATGCCATGCCATTCTTTTACTGTCTCTTATGCACAAAAGAATAAAGTTCACGCAGCGTGAGAGTAAATACAGCAAAAGAAAGCTTCCTCTGAATCAAATTTCTGAATGACATTAACTAGATAATGAGAGCCTCTTACCAGTTCAGCAGCTAAGCAAGAAATTGCTTTTTCATGGGCTCAAGATTTTGAATTTCTATCATGTGGTGAGACGAACAAAATCCAATCACATGGATAGCAATTAAACTCTTCAGTGAACTTCTGACATGGTTCAGTTCCGAGGTAATCACAAAACTTACTCTGATCCATACTTAATTACCTCCCAGGAAGTCCAGGATGATCTTTGTATGTATCAGAGCTAAAGATGTCTTAGAGCCAAGTTCTGCTGGTGCAGACAGAGCCTGCAACTTAAAATCACAGTTTATGTATGATAAGTGTTTTTTTTTTCTTTATTGTTTCTTGTTTGTTTGTTTGTTAGTTGTTTTTTTTGGGGGTGGCGATTTCAAATGAGCTCTCGGGTAAGATATAGAAGCACAACTTGGAGCACTAACTTATCCTATAATGAAATGATATAGTTTTTTAATGGAAAATAAATCAAGTTGAAAGAAGAGGACATCTGCTGTATTATTCATATGATTTGATTCATTTTTGTGTCATCTTCCAAATTTGTTTTATAAGACTTGTTCATTTCATTATCTAATTCTGTTATGTTGCACCACACAGAGACACTAACAGAAGGCATCATAAAACAATTTCCATTCTTCAATTCCCATTTTGCATCATCTCTCACTTCTGTCATCACTGTTATCTTCAAAGATTTATTTTATTTTAATCTTTCATTTTGTATGCTTCACAAATGTTAAATATTCAGTTCGTAGTACTTTAATATGCTGAGTGTTTGATAACCTTGTATGAGGAGTTTCTCACTTGTTACACACTGAATGTGGTTTGGACTCTTAGAGGGTGTTGATATGAAAAAAAATCAAAACAAAAAAATATATATCTAGTGGAAAGGAAAACAACATAGACAACTGCAGAATTCATATATACTGAATAATAACACATTAACAATTGTGTTACCAATAAGACGTATTGCCAATAGAATTTCAATACTACCATAATTAACTGTTATTACATCCCTTTGCTGTTAAATGCAGCATGCACAAGGACATACATTTTTGCAGCTCTTTTATTCATGGAGTATTGAGGCAGAGTTCTTACTCACTACTAGGTAAAGCAAGAAAAAGTTAAAAGGATGCACTTTCCCTCTTCAGTGGGCTGCTCTGGCCAAACCAATGACACACAAGCTTTTTCAAATGACCAGAAGAGATGAAGGGTCTGTGGGGTCAGAATTTAGCATGAACAGTTCAAAGCATGGACCCATCCTGCTTGGGATCAAGAGTTCAGGCTGGTGGTGGAGATATAATTTTGGCACACTCCGGTCCCCTTAGTAGAACATTGTTTGAATGCCACAGCCTACCTGAGTTTAGTTGCTGACCAATCCATGTATAACCACAGTGTACCATAGCAAGACTTGTCACAAAGCTAAAATCATCTCCAACGGGTTTCTTGAACATGACAATGAGTTCGCTATACTCCAGTCGCCTGCACAGTCACCAGATCTCAATCCAATAGAGCACCTTTGGGATGCTGCCCACAAATCTGCAGCGTCAATATGGACCAAAATCTCTGAGAAGTAACTTGGTAATACTATACCACAAAGAATTGTGGGAGTTCTGAAGGCAAAAGGGGTCCAACCCAGTACTAATAAGGTGTACATCATGAAGTGGCCAGTGAGTGCGGAAATAAGCATTTACTGAGGCGAAGGTCCTGCCAACTGAACTTCTCTAAAAGTCTGAAAAGCAGCAGCCCAAAAATAAGAAGTGTGACTACACAGGCCAAGAATACAATACAAACACAAAAACATCCAATCTGGTATTTAACAACTGACACATAACAGACACATTTCTGTATCTTTTTCTATTAATATCCTTAAAATTTTGCACATTCTAGGATTTAACTTTTTTTTAGTAATTTCTTTTTCAGGGTTTTTGTCTTTATGGATAGGGTAGAGAGACAGCGAATAGAGCTGGAAAGGGGTCAGAGAGCAGGCAAAGACATGCTGTAAGATGGCCTCATGCTGGAATCAAATTTAGGGTGCCAGTTAGAGGGCAAGCACCCCCTCATGTATGCAAAAAAAATTACCACCAGGCTATTTACACCACCTTGTTGGTTTGTTTGTCTGCAAGCATGGTGACCCACAAATTTCTTAACTGATTATGATGAAATTATCATGGCACACTGGCACAATGAAGAAGTGGTTACATTTTGGTGTTTATGGGAATCACAATCTAGATCCAGTTATTTTTTTTTAAGGATTTGGTAACATTGCAAGATACGACAGTATTATACAATTTCATTTACCAATGAAAAAGTTCTCAACAATTTTGATGACATTTTCAGGGAATGTTGGTCATGGCTAAGGGAGAAGTCAATAGATTTTGCAGATCAAGGATTTTTTTTAATATTCATTAACATTGTGCGATGGGATCCCGACAGCTTTACAGAGCTGAAGCTGAAGAGTACTCACCCAGTTTAACAGAAAAGGTCCTTACTCACAGATATGACTGAGACCATAGGACAATACTGCTAACACCAGTGTTTATCGATCAGATATCACAATTTCTAAAACCTGCTATTGATATTTATTTTCATACTGTATCATTTAATAAGTTTATATTTACTTAAGACTACATAAGTCAAAACAGTGAAGACATTTAAAGGTTGTTTGTTTTAGGGGTTTTTTGCCAACCCAAATGTCTACTAAACAGAGTGCTGTGTTATTCTCATGTTTTGGGCTTTTAAACTAACAGGTTTTTGTCCTCTGTGTACCACCAGAGTAGAGCTCAATACAGGAGGGATCCAAGCAATCCTTTTGTTTCCTGCTGTTTCCATTTTTGATTCGCTCTGAGTCACCCTGTGACCGCTTCCATATGGTGGCCTGTTCAACAGCGAGAGCAGATTGCATTATTGGACCGGTCACAGCAAATGGTTGCTGCTAACAAGTTGCTGCCCCCCTCTGACACCCTTTTGTGAGCATGTATTTTGTTGTGTTTGCCTGTGTGTCTATTTGAATGTGGTTTTATGTGCATGTGCTTTTGTGCGTGACCTTGAGTGACTCGTTTCCAATAAAGAAATGAAATCCATTGAGGATTTTTTTCCCCCTTTCCCTAGCAAACCATTTCCCTTTATTACTTCACCTGCACTTCCTTGAGCCAGTGGGTGTGCTCCCATGCTGCAACCAACTCCCAGACAAGCAGCGGCAGCATCTATCTTGTCGACAGAAGTGCTGAGTGGCTATTACTTCTCAGCCGACCACATAAAAACCACAGCAATTAAATGCTATTGGGCCATTCGACTTTGTCTTCTTACAGGGAAAAAAACTGAGTGAGCGAGCAGGAGAAGAAAGGCACAGAAGAAAGTGGAGGTGAGAGTAGGAAAAAAAGAGACCTCAAGTGAAGCTGCTTTAAAGACAGAAAGATCTTTATGCTGTGGTTTGAAGTGTAACAGCAGATTGTGAAAGTAGCTGTGAAATTAAAGTTGATGAATTACAGTATGTCCTCAGCGGGATATGAGAGAGCTCTTTAACTAAGGTTTAATGGGAGGTAAAAGTAGACAGCAGCATGGGAGTTTCAAAAAGGTCTCCACTTTTAACTAGATTTATAGTTAAAGTGATTCTGCCTGAGCCACATTGTTATTCTGCCCTCGAGAAGAAAACTTAAATTATATTCTGTGCACTTCACAGAAACTTGACTGAGAAACACTTTTTTAATCTTTTCTTCAAAACTGAAGATAATGGCTCAGACAAGCCAATACTGTTGTAGAATGAGCAGAAATATGATGTGCATTTCTGTTGGCAACTGAACAAGAGCACAAAGACAAAACTACATCAGATATCAACTTGTATCAAATATGATCTTGTCCACAAGACTCCATGTGGGTCTCTGGGAATGTTCCTGTGAACATTTCCTGAATCAGTAATATGAGAAAGCAAACATGATTCAAACAGGGTCTATTGAGTTTTCAAAGACTAATCTTCTGGTTTACTGAACACTGTCAATATATTGTTCTGACCCTGATCTATATGTTTGGTCTGTTTCCCTTCCATCATAATGTCAGTTCTATAGAGTCCCATTATTCATGCTGCTGTTTCGTCAACCATGAATATTTTGGCATTATATAATGTGCTAGAAAACCCCACAGTTAATGCAACACTGTGCAATCTTTAGAACTATATTCACCAAATCTTTGTACCTAATACGGTGTGTCATTAAGTACTGGACAAATAAATACTTATATTTGTCCAGAAGCTTAAAATAAAAAGTACTTTACTTCTTGGATTTGTTGACTAAGAAATCATTGAAAGGTTAAAAGAATTAGAACAAATGCTGTGTAGATGGATCACTGACACCAAATGTTCAGGATTTGCATATTATCTACTTGGTGTGGTTACTGTCAGCAACATGACAGAAATGGTTGTCTAGGACATTTATTACAAAAGCAACTTGTACTCACCTACACATAAATATAAATATATGTATGTATATATATATATATATATAAATACAGTATGTGTGTGTGTGGGGGGGGTGTGTGTGTGTGTGTGTGGGTGTGTGTGTGTGTGTGTGTGTGTGTGTAAATATGAGTCTGTGTGTCAGACTAGGCATCCACGGAGCCATAAGTGCAGTGACTTGCCTGAGGTTTGATTTTTTGTATGCGATAAAAAACAAAGCTAAATGAAACATTATAGCATTGTTGCATCCACTCCCTGAACTAGACCCTCACACTCTTACCTGTCATTATTTTTAGTTCACCTTACCTGGCTCTTCAAATCCAAGCAAACCTTGAAGTAAACAGTGCCGTGTAATTCTCACTGTGATGTAGTGAGAGCATTATTGCCAACAATACAGTCAATCCTGCTACTGTTGTTGCTGCCACAATGGTGGACTGTGCCCATTCATCACAGCCTGTCTGCATACGCTCCCAAAGACTAAAAATAAACGTCTCCAACCTCTCAGTAATCAGGGCAGGGATGTAGCTACATGGCACAGAAAAAGCATGACGAGCTGTGAACTTTCACTGAAAATTACAAATGGCCGCCTGTCTCATTAGCAAAGCAAATCACATTAGATTTTCTTCAGAAGCCTAATATAGATGCTGCACCACGTGGCTCATTCTCTTATAATCAGTGCTCCCATCCATCTTTTCCTCTGTCTCCTGACGTGTCACTCACTTTCTCTGTTCATCTTTTTCACACTAACTTTAATTCTTCTTTACCTCTTCTAACATTTTGTCCCTCTGACTTTCTGTACCTCTGCCTGTGCCACTTTCTCGCTCTTGTTGACCGCACAGATATATTCAAATGGAAGTTAAGGACAGCGCTGCATTATTCAGACCTTTCTGAAGGATGAGAGCCTGGAACAATGACAGACAATTTCATCTTAAAGCAGTGGTGTTCAATTACTTTCTTTTGTTCCCCCCTTTGAGATTAATATTTTTTCAGGCCCCCCACCTCCATCCACTCACAAAGTCACTGAAAAGGTGAAGTTAAGACTATTCTTAACTCATCAAAACATGTGAATACTTTTCCTTATGAAGTGTAACTGTGCAGACACAGACAAAAGTAGCATTTATTTATCCTTGTTATGTTCACACATGTATAATGATTAATTTTCTCCTCATCATATATTAACAAAAAGATAAAATAAAATAAAAACTATGTGGCAACGCATCTACTTATTTCTTTCAAAGCTCAAGGAAACTATTTTAGTCCAGAGTTACAATTCAAAGTTCTAAGAAAATAAAATTTAAAACATAAAACAACATTTTATTTTACATAAATCCCAACACTTCTGTGATTGGCTACTGACAGGTGTGCACTGCCATTAACCCGATGACAGGCAGGACTAGCTCCAGCACACAATTCTGGACAGAAATTAGCAACAATGATAACGGATGGATGGAAGGATGTATGGAAGCTTTTAAAAGGACAAGGACAGGCTTATGTTGAGTCAAACTAAATCCTATTAGAGGCAAGTTTATGTATCAGCATATTTACAAAGATACAGAAGCAGTTGTGTAAAGAGCAGGAAAGTACTTTTACATTTTACTTTTACTTTTACATTAATGTCACTGACTCTATATTAGACTGCACCAGCATTTTTCCCTTTATGAATATGTTTATGTTGCATTTTCTCTACTTTCAACATGCAGAGTCAGTATAATTCATAAATGGATAATCAGGGTCCCTATTAGGCTGTGGCGTCAACATTTTGTCACTAAAAACATGGAGGGCGGCAATCTGATGAATTGTAGCACTCTTTCTAACCCTCTGACAAAGTGATCTGTTTAGACTGCAGTGAGGGAAATCTTGTGATTTTATACTATGAGAACAAACAGTTTGCCAATAGCCTTTGGCTATCTCGATGTGCAAGTAAGCACACTGTTGCCCCCAGCCCGATCGATGCTTCTCGATTAGAGTGCCCGGGCCAGGAGAAAGGCAGCCACCTTCCTATTCGTCAGCAACATAGAGCAATTCTCATTTACCACAGGCACATTTAAATATGCAGAAATGCACACAGAGACACACAACTTAACAAAATAACACATGATGATGTCAAAGACATCAGCAACATGCAGACGTCATCTGTCCCACAGCATTAAGCACAGGCGTCAAAATAGTATAGGGCCCTGCTACAGATCAATGGGCATTTGCAACAATCAATGGTTGGGTTCCTATGAGAACTAATTAGAAAGGCACACATGCAGCGCCGCTTCTTTTCCTCCTCTCTGCCCACCACTGCGAGTTACAAACTGAGTGATTTTTCACCACAGGGTCAAAACAGAGTTTGATATGCTGAAATATTTGTAAGGAAAATGAAACACTCCTGAAGTAAATCCGGAGGGACCAAACATTGGTGAGATCAATAAACTTTGATTCTCAGCAACTTGTACACTATGCTGTGTTTCTTAAAAGACCTCAGTGGGATCAGAAAATGAAAACATAAATGTGTCTGGTAGATCAGGAAAAATACGTGTGTCCCCTACTATGTAGATAGAAAGGATTCCTTGTTGCCATAACTGTTTTCTGCAAACGCCGCCTAAAAGTAAGCCTGAAATTGTAAGCGCAGCTGCATAGCGTAGACCTGCTTTATATGGAAAGTATGAAGAAAGAGAACCTGAAACCATAAGAGGAACTGAGCACAGATAGTATGTACAAAAATACATATTTATTTAGATAGCTATGATTTTCTGTCAGGGGAGACAGTGATTGATCGGCTGGTTGATAATTATCAACTTGTCCTGATTTCCCCTTCCTAAATTTTGCATGTCGGCTTCTAAATAATTAGTCTTTTCATAGAACAACTAATTCTGAATAAATAAAGATCACAGAGGAACACAAACAATGAGTCATCTCTTTTTCTCGTTAGAGCTGTACCGTGAGTCATGCTGTTGTTGTTTTTATTATGTTCTTGAATATTATTGTGGCAGATAGTTTCACATTCTGACACATAGAGAAAAGGTCTCTGCTAAAACTGTTTTGTTTGTGACAAATCTTAAAATTGTTTTGTCAATCTGTTTTCATAAGTCAACATTATCTCCATCAATATACCTTAAAGAGCTCATGTAATGCTTTTTGGAGTTTTAAATGTCTCTTTCGCATGATAGACTACCTCTGTTCACAAGACAAAAAGCATCAGGACTTCTCTCTCTCCCCTACTTTATGGTGCCTTAGCTGCCTAAAACCAAATCGACCTTGAGCTGTACCCTTGTTTCTTCTGCAGTTTGAGCTCATTGGCTTAGAGTGGCAAGCCAAGTGCAGAATAGAATGCAGAGTTATTGACAACATGACACCAAGCAATGCTGAACTGACCAATTACCACAGAGAACAATCAATCAATCAGGGAGGACAGGGCCCACATGGGTAAGTGGGCCTTGAAGAGACAGGAGCTCTAACAGAGCATCTCAGACAGCTGGATGAGGGGTACTCATTATATATAAACTTAAAGGTCTGTTGAACGTCAGTGATAATGAACATACTCTAGCAGTCATTAAAAAAGAAGATGTGAACCTGATAAAAAGCAAACTATGCGTTCTTCAGCATTCCTTTAACATGTTAATTTTGCAAGCCAAAATTCAAGCCACACTGAACCACAAGAGGACACACAATTAAACCCACAAAACACTAGGGAGTAAAATGAAAATATAACGAAAGAAAGTAGGCATCGGCTTTACCAGTGACATAAAAATGGCCTTTCGAGAAGTTACAGTTAATAAACAAATTGAAATTAACTAATTCGATGAAAACCCCACTTAATGTCTTTTTTTATGACTTTTACGTTCAAAAAGATTGAGGCAGTTTTCAAACTAGGCTCCGTTGTTTCGCACCACTAGTGATATTGTTCAGTGCCAGGACCAACTTGTGCATATGCAGTACATATTCTGACGCAGTAGGTGGCAGTGTGCACATGAATGATCTGAAAGTCTGCCAAAAAGAGGGAAGAAAAAGCAAGCATGGCAACCACTTGTTATGTTTTCTGTGCTGTTATGGATGTTTTCATTATTTGCTCTTCCTTCTACCACCTCACCTGCGCTGCCGAGATGAGAAAATAACCCTGTATTGTGTGAAAAGATGTGGGAATGTGAAATATAGAAGACATTTAGAAATGCCTATACAGCTATATGCATGGACGAGTGCCCAAAGACTGGACAGCTTGTGCCCCATCCTTACACACATTTGCATTCACATCTCTTGCCTGCCATACTTGAGTACACTTGAATCATGCGAGGGAACACTTTGACAAGAATGATACATTTGTTTTTACACGTATAGAATACACCAGACTTTGTTTTTAGGTGCACTTGGATCCATGCCTGGGTCCATTGTGTAAAAGCACCCTTAAATTCGTGTTTACTCCATATTACTAGACATTGCCCTAGATTGTGCAGTGTTTTTTTTTTTATTATTAATGTAATAATTTAAGAGCAATTTTTGACATTTTGTACAAGAAGCAAAATCCAATTTGCTTGACTCAATTGTGTGCTGTTCATTTTAAATAAATGAGTTTCTTCTAATAAAAATTGTAATTTATGACGTGTATCTTTTTCAAAAGGCAGGTAACCCCATTGTGAAACTTGCATCAGTGAGCCACTGTGCATTGCACACTAGAGGTATGTGCTGTAAATCTGAAGCTGATACGTACAACAGACAATAAAAAAGTCCAAAAAGAGTGTGGCATGTACAAAAAAAAAGGTTGGTTATGCAGTGTCAAAAGTGGGTCTGTATGGCCATTTGCTTGCAGCCAAGGTTAAACTATGGCTGCACTTTTAACAACTTTTCTAACTTATTATGTGAAAATTATACCTTCATAGAAAACGGCCTGAGCCACAGCTGGAGGAGAGAGCTCATGCACAAATGAGCATGAGGGAGCAAGTGAGCCACAGTGAACATAGAGGGACAGCAGTTCATGAAGGGAAAGGAAACATTAGGTGATTATTTGTTTTATGCTCAATTAAATAGTGAAATGCTTGCAAATACACAGGCCCGATACTCTCCATGAACAGACCAGTGCTCTCCAAACAGCTCTGAGTGTTCACATCTATGAGTCTGCTTATCCCTCACTGCTCTGCTTTTATAAATTACAGCCCTAAACTACATGTAAATAAGACAGAAAACAACGGGCACACCTGTGAGTGTTAAGTGTTCTGAATTCTGTAAGAACTGCGGTTAGTATTCTAAATGAATAATCATTTTGAAGTTATTCTGGCTAGGGAGCCTCAACAACTTATGGTGACTTTTCTCATTTGACAACCAGCAGTTTTTCTCAATGAATACAGAAGATTGCTTACCTTCATCACAGGGGGTTTTGTTTTGCCTGCATTTGTTGTTTTGTTAGTTTGTGTATTGGTTTGTTAAACTGAGTGCACAATAACTCAAAAAGTTGTTGACGAATTTTGATGAAATTCTCAGGTAATGTTGGTCATGGCCCAAGAAATAAATGACTGGATTTTGGTGGTGATCTAAATCTGGGTGTGGATCCAGGAATGTTTTTTAAAGATTTGTTAGCATTGCGAGAGAGGGCAGTTTCCTATATTTTCACTAATAACTCAGAAACTTCTGGACTGATTTGATCAAATTTTCAGGGAATGTTGGTCATTAA
Organism: Cetoscarus ocellatus; assembly: GCA_037902135.1. NCBI lineage: Eukaryota > Metazoa > Chordata > Actinopteri > Labriformes > Labridae > Cetoscarus > Cetoscarus ocellatus. Next base: position 641,767 of record JBAMNC010000327.1, on the reverse strand, counting down.
CCTGGCATGCCAGATGGGCCATTAAATTTATTTCACTAATCCAATTGCACATGTAGTTGGCTGGTGCTACTATTGGGGTCTAAAGGACAGAGCGTGAGCCATTTTGAAACAAATTATCTGCAAAATATTTCAGAAACTAAGCAAACTAAGCAAAAATATTTTTCCATAGAGAAATTTGTAGTGTTGATATTTGTTTTTATCTAAAAAAGAAATGCAGACTTGATAAATAGATGGGAGCGTGGCAAAATGAACCTGCCTGATTACAGACATTGAATCAGGCTGATCCATCTGCGCCACATGGTAAGTCATGGCACAAGAAATAATTAATTGGATTTTGCTGGTGATCAAAAACTGGATGTGGGCTCTGGGGTCCCAAGGATTTCTTAACATTGTGATACAGTTTTCCTCATTTTCACTAATTATTCAAAATCTTCAAAATGAATTTTGATGAAGTGATTGGATTTTGTGATTAGATCTGGATGAGAATCCATAATTTTTTATGGAAATTGTTATTGTTGTGCCATAGGACAGTGTTTTTACATTTTCCAGAATAACTCAGCAAGGAATGTCGGATAGGCCTTGGTGGAGGTTTGTGCTCTTGGAGCACTTCTATTATACATACTGTATCTGTTGGACAACTTCATGTGTTATTGGCCAAAATGCAGTTAATGAAGGTTATAAATATTACAGTTTTCTTCATCAGGGTGTCTTAAACTGTAGATACATCAGAGACAAATAGATTGAAAACTTCAAACGAGAAAATATTCCCTTTTTTGCTCCTGCAAATGAAAAGACTGTAAACTTCACCTATCTTTAAAAAAAAGAAGCAATTAGATGTGTTGATTGTTAATTATACACTGACAAAATCAAGAGTCTCTTTAAACCTGTTATTACTGATTAAACACCATCATTTAAAGAGATGACAAAATAGAATAAAACATTTACAGCTGGGGAAGAGAAAAGTTCACAGAGGTCCTTGTATCATGAGCTACACAGAAAAGGGACAAAATAATGTTCCAACATTAACTGGATACAGGTTGTAGCTTATGTGCTCTAATTGTGATGTTGCATAGGGTGTATCCAGACAGATTTATAGACAGTGCAGCCTTTCTTGTTGAGACATAAAAGTTGAGCCAGACTTCATAGATGAAGCCCTTGCTGTAATAATGTAAAGATCTCTCTGAAAATATTACAGACAAACACAAAAAGACGAACACCAGCGATAATCAGAGGATCATTAATGTGTGCATCAATAAGCAAAAAAGATGAAAACATGTTTTATTTCAGGCAGGTTTCATCTCTGGGTAAACACATTTTTGCATACTGTGTCACTCTCAAACAGAAAGGAAGGATTCAGTGAGGACACGGGTAACCACTCTGTACAAAACACCAACATCTACACACATTGTGGATATAACCAAATGATAAAGCATTCATCAGAAAATACAACTCACCTTAAAGGCACCTGAGTTGATCCTTATGTGGCTGTCCCTGGCTGCAGCTGTGACAGAAAGGAGAGAGAGATCAGATGTCTTAAAAAAATGGAGTGTCCCGTACTGCCAAGGAGGTTATGTTTCTGCCAGCTTTTGTCGGCTGTGGCGGCTGTTACTGAAGTTCAGAGATGTGCTGTTCTATTCAGATTCATTTTTTGGGGTCAGAGGTAATTTCATATTTCTTTTTGTGCCGTTCAGAAACACAGTAAACACCTTTTACAAAGCAGATCAACAAACTCTAGGTACTACAGTATCCCTCATATTTATTGTCCTCTAGCCTAAGCATATCCCCACCAGTGTCGACCTGACAAATGGAAAGGTACACAACAGTGAATATAAACGGTTACTGTCAAACCTGAGATGCAGGGTCCTTTAATAAAATTAAACACGCTGTACAGATGTTACAGAGTTTCTGTATTCTTCTAACTGACAATTTATTTTGTGGCACAGGTCAGATAAGTCTGGTGTGCCTGTCAGATGAAACACAACTGCTATTTTGAATTATTTTTCCTAATAACATACTCAAGATTAATAACACACTAATTTCTACACAATTCACGTCCATAAGCCACTATTTTCCCATTTAAATCCCAGGAAATATACAAATAACAATCAAAGATTATCGTTTCAGCAGGAGCCAACAGTAGAGATATGCATGAAGACCTACCAGTCAGAGACACTCAAAGATTGTGAAAAGTGAAGTATAATCACTCAGGATCATGAATGAACCATGTCTTTCTCAAAATGAGGGTGATACAAGACAAATAGCCATCTACAGAAGCACATACCTACTTTATTCACTTAGAGATGTTATTATAAGTCTATCTTAGATGTTACGGCAATATGACCAATAATCAAATGAAAAAGACAGCAGAGATTGTTAGATGTTGTGGCTGATGAGAGCAGCTTAAAGGTAGAATGGATGTGTCTTATCTCGCCCCCTCCCAGCCTTATCTTAACACTCAAGAGGCCTTCTTTGAAATTCCACTGAAGATGTGCCTAGGCCAAAACTCTGGGGCACAATTATTCCAGAAGTTTTGTCTGACTTAAATTCCCCCAAAACTTGGTGCGTTTTCTCTTGAGACATTCTTTAACCTATTTTAAAACATTTAAAGGCCACGTTCAGGCCTTTACTCAGAGCCAAACAAAACAGCCTTTGCATCACTATGTCCCTGAGGTGACACTGATCTGTATGATGACATAAACAAATTCTGCACACAGACATGTTAATTAACATTTTAAATGGTTTTCTAGGACACGGGAATTGACAGTCATTTTACACTTGAGATTTGAGCCAGCTCTTGATGGAAACAGTGTGAGAGAGTGTGTGTGAGAAAGCTAGAAGGATTACAGGATATGACCTTTCCTGTTGCATAAGGCTCTCGTCTTAGAAGCTCCTCTCATCATTCTAATGAGGCTGCCACACTGTTCAGGCGCTCAGACTCACAATTAGTGTTTGCTTAAGTGTTAAACACACATTTAAAGCGCTTGTGTCACAAACTTTGTGTAGGCAGGAAAAACACATATTCACATTTACAGCTGCGACTGTTATCAATCCCCATGAGTGGTTTTAACTGAGCCTGAGGTCTCACTCTGGTGCTGAATACTTAGTTTACTCGGCTTCTCCGTGTTCAAGAGAGAGGAAAAACACAGCACAGGTTATGTTCAGCTGCAAAATAATAAGTGTGATGACACACTTTTGAAAATAGGCCTCTGTGTTTACGAGGTCACACTGAAGTTTGATTTAAAAAAAAATCTCTCATTAAAGTGAAAAACACTGCTGTGGAAACAAACAGGCATGATTAAGCAGCTGTAGCTGAGCTAAATAATCACATCATGAGACAGAGAGATACTTTAAAGCAAGAAAAACCAATTCCAATCAAGGTCAGACAGATGGGGAGAACTTCAGCTCAATGCTTTTGCAAACGTTTGGTGTTCTTTAGTTCAAATAAATGAATACAGGTGTGTCTCTACTGCTAATGACAGGCTCCAAATGAGGAAACAAAGTAAACCAAGGCAGACAGACGGAGATCCATATTGAGTGCATCTGATATTATTCAACAGTATAATCCGAGCAGAAGATGGGTGGGCGAGCATGTCCAGGAAAGAAAAAAGCTGTAAAGAAGCCAAAGTAAAGGCGACAGGCTGTGGCTGTTCAGGAAAACATGCAGCTTTTTAGGGCAATTGCTGCACCGAGTTGACTGTTTGAGTGACGGCTTTCATTTCAAGAGGAGGTGCACTGACATGTTTACTTTGCTGGGAGCAAAAGTTTGCAAAATATCTTTAGGCCTTTCAACTCTGGTCAAAATAACAGAGACAGCACTCTCCGTAGGTTTGTCTGTGAGGGTCAGTGGCCTGGATGACAACAACATACATTAATTTAGTTTTAGTTTTAGCCTTTTGCCTAAAATATCTTTTAAATTTAGTCATAATTAACTCATCTAAATTGTTTTGATTTTAGTCTAGTTTAAGTTGATATAATTTTACAACATTTTAGCCGACAAAATCTACTGTAAATTTAGTCTAGTTAGTTAGTCTAGTCTAAAATATGAATTGTAAAGTGTAAGGCATTTTTTATGTTTCCTCGAATTTCTGAAGTCATGTTTTACACTTGGATCCCACCACCATGAAGCTAAGGCAGTTGTGATTGGATGTCCCTCTTAACTCATCCAACCAAAGTAGCTGTGATTCATAACTTGTCTCTACTTTCTACATGACGAAATTAGGTCCGATTGGATTTTGTCTCTGTCAAACATTTTAGTCTAGTTTTTATTTGTTGACGAAAATGTCAGTTAATTAAGTTTTTGTTTTTGTCACTGTACACTTGTTTTTTTTAGTAATAGTCTAGTTTTCGTCAGGGGAAAAATGTTGACGAAAACTATGACGACAATAATTAGTTGACAAAATTAACACTGACGCAGAGCTCATAATACTACTTAAAAATATCACTTAACAAAGTACATGTTAAAGGAAGAGTTCTGGTGGTTAGTTTTCATTTAGTAAATGGCTCCAGAAGACAACAGTAGTGTTGAAAAATGATGCCAATCTACAGTTCTCACATGGACAGAGTGTTTATGTGAGGATATCTTCAGGAACAGGAAAAAATGTGTTTTTACTATGGAAAAAATATGTTCACAGCCTGGTTAAAACAGAAAAGTTCTTGCCTTATGTCTTCTCACAGTTGAGGGAGTTATTTATCATCACTTGTAAATTTTGGTTTCATGAAGGATTTTAGGTCATGTATTATAAGGGACATGGTTGACATGGATAAGAGCCCACATGGTGTTGATATTTGTCACACAGCCTTACCTCTAACCTCAGCTTGAACTCTTGTCTGTCGCAGTGATCTAAAGCTAGTTCAAGACAGTGTTTTCAGCATGGAGGCCATCGCAGATTGGACTCAAAAGACCCCTCCAGTAACCATTCCCTGTTCTTCTCTGACGTCCTGATAACCTTAGTCCAGGCTTCTGCCAGAGCTGACCCCTCCATGATAAACGTGGTCACCCCCATGGTCTGGTCGAACACACCGAGTCCTGGGCACCAAGTATAGGGTGAGTTAGATCAGATTCGGGAAAGTGCACCAGTTGCCCATAGAAGCACAGCTGCTGCTCCCGTATCCAGCTGCTGACCTTTCCTATTCCCATCCTCCTGCCTGAGCACGTCAGTATTGGACACATGGTTCTGCCAACAATATCCAGAAGCACGTCGAAGGGAAATAGTCATGATGGAGTCCAGCTGCCATCTCAGGCCACTAGTCAATGTCCAGGCCTCGCAAGGGTATAGCAAGAAGGGTAGGACCAGAGACCAAAAGACTCTGAACTTTCGTCCACATGCTCAGATACAGTGAGTGCCATACCGCCTTGTCCAGTGAACTCACCGCCCCATAAGCCAGGCCAAGCTTGCGTTTGATCACACCTTCCACCATCTCATCACCCACAGGTACAGACTCAATGGCAACATCAAAGGCGTCCCCCGAATGCCTGAATCCTCATTTTAACCCAGGAAACCTGCAGTCCCAGCAGTTCAGCCACACATGGGATCCCACAGAGCTCCAAAATCCTCCAAAGGACATCGCAACTCACTGAGTCAAACGCCTTTTGGAAGTCAGCGTAGGCTGCATGTAACCCTCTATTGAATTCCTGGCAGCACTCAGTGGGGACCCGAAAGTGCCAGGATGCAGTCTTCAGTGGACCTCTTGAGCATCTAAGCCTAGATCCTGCACATGCCTGTTGCTTTCCCAACCTTCAGCGTGTTCACCACCTCTTTAGTTTCTTCAAGAGTTGCATGTGCGGCCTCCAACTGGAGTTCACGACAGGCATATTTGTCACTTTGTTTATTCCACCAGCTGCATGTCTTACTCTCTGAAGTTACTCTGTGAAACCGATATTTATATTTTCTTTAAACCAAACCATTTTTTTTATATAATTACAGCCTGGCTTGTTGCTAAAGCGATAAAATACGAATGCTCTTGAGTCTGAGACGCAAGAAGACAAAAAGAGAAACAAATATTATGAAGAGCTGGTTTTATTTCAGATGTTTCCGAAGATTCAAACATTTTCAAGAAGTTACTTCAAACTGGTGAAAATTGCTCTCCTTAAAAACACAACTGACAAATTAACCACTTTCCAAACTTTCCAGACGGACGTAGTCTTTTGTTCAGCTGCTTTCAGAATGGCACAGTTCCCAGCAAATCTGTTCCTGTCTCTTTTGTTTGTATGGTTTTGAGAAAGATTGAGAAAATCAGCCCGCCAAGACAAAGACATTTACAGGCAGTGAATTTAAATTACTTCAGCAGAGAGGAATATGTGACAGTGGTGACATGCATCAGCTGTCAAAGCAGACTGTACCTTAAGAAAGCAAGAGTGTGTGCACATGTGTGTGTGTGTGTGGAAGGGTTTTTTTTATTTTCACAGCTTTCAATTTATCACTCATTCGATCCTCAATGTCCAACAGCTTGGAGGAGAGAGATGTAAGAAGAGAACGAGATGAGTGGAGAACATGTGTGTGGGCGGTGAGACTAAGGCAAAAAAAAAATCAAAGACAAATCAAGAGAGGATGATTTTCACACCATAAGAGAGGCTGAAAACAGAAACACACACTGACATGCCTCAACCTGGACTCAGATGATGGCTTTCCTTTTGGCTCCACACCTCTATTAAAATCTGGCACTAGCAGAGGACAGCAGCTGATACATGTGCCGCTCTTCACACATGTACTCAGTATGTTTGATAGCCGCCAAAAACAAACACTGACACACACATGGCCTGCAGAAAAGTGTGTCATCTAAAGGGGGAAGAGGATGCTAAAGAAAGAGTAGAGTGATTTTATGGGGGACAAAAAATCTGCAGGGCGGCATGGTGGCGCAGCAGGTAGTGCACGTGCCTCACAGCAAGAAGGCCCACTCGATCCCTGGTTCGGGCAAGGCCTTTCTATGTAGAGGTTGCATGTTCTTCCCGCAACTTTGTCTACAACAAACAATATTTTCTCTCATATTTGATCATAAAAACTGATCAGTTTGTCCAACAAGAAAATGACTTTTGCACAATAAAAAATATATAACATGGGATTTACAATGACTATATACATCCCTAACCAGTTCTGACCTGAACAGGTTCTTGTGGGAGGGGGGTGGGTGGAGTTAATGCACAAATACCTCATTTTCTATTGTATTTTTTATATATACTGTGAATTATACATTATTTGTACATGGAAAATTTCAATAAAAAAGAGCTGGATTAAAAAAAAATATATACCCTTAATCAGCAATTAGGTGTGCCAGTCATCAGCATTAAATTGATGTGACACAAGCAGCTAAACATGTGGACCTGATATCTGTTCATCCCACATTCTTTTGCCAGTGGCTCATGTTGAAAAAAGGGTCAATATCAGCCAATATGAATGTTACACCAATAACAATGTGCATCCCTTATCAGGACTCACTGTCTGCACTCCATATCTTTAGAATTTTCCATGAGTTATAAAAAACTACAACCCGTATTAACTGGAAGATTGCTTGTGTAGATGTTATAATGGTAACTGTTTAAATAGAAATATTCTCAAAAATACCTCTTTTTTAGGCACACTTGGTATTATCTCTGCATTATTAGTATGTGTGGGTGATAGCACAAAAAAAGTAAATACTGGTATCTCCAGATATGAAAAATGATACTTATATTTATTCCCAATGTATCAGCTATTAATATCAGCCATTTGTTGGCTGGAATATCAGCAGATTGTACAAATGTGTCCTAACATCTGATCTTTCCATCAGCGTCTACATAAGGAAACAAAACAGTATAATTTATTGTAAAATTAGCATTGTTTGCTTGTTTTCAACCATTTTAAACACAAATAGACTACACCCCTATGGTTAAAGATAGATCCTGCAAATATCGTTTTTTGGTGTTCTTTACAAAGTAAATGTTTTTACTATATTGGTATCAGCAAAACATGAAGATGGAAGTATTTTAAATTTTTGTGATTGTTCTGTTGACTCAGTCACATCAATTCTGCCACACACTGCCCCTTGTGGTCATTTTTATATTGCATCTCATGTCCTTTTCAAGTTTGGGGACTTGCACACATAATACATCAAGCAGAAGAAGAGATGTTGTAACCTTATTACAAAATTGTAAAAGTTACAAAAATTATCTGGATTTACTGTCGGTGATTTCTCTAAATGTATCCACTACTGCTTGGATCTCACTATATATATAAAAAAGGAATTCACTGAAAAATTGTACAGCTTTAAAAAAATCATTAAAATTACTTCCTCGTTGGAAATGAGCTTGCATCCATACAGCAGAGTGTATAGCTTGCTGTCTAATACAGAGGCATAGAAGAGAAGAGCTGAAAGTAAATTCTGCAAGTTAGGCATTTAAATTAAATACAGAAGTTTAATTTCTTCCTCTATCGTTTTTCTCTAATTCCTTGGCCAAGGTTACAGTAAGAAATGACGACAAGTTTGGCTCCGTTTAAGGTCTCTGCCTTCTCATGCCACTACTGTCAGGCGCTTGGTATTTGGTAAAAATCAATGTCAAGGTGAAGAGTAAAGGGTCTAATTGATATTTTTTCTTCACAAATGGCAGATATTTTGGATTTTGGGGGAATTTTGTAGAATGTAGATAAGAATATATAAATGTCTGACTTCTCACATGACTAGATGGAATACTCTCTTGACTTTTATGCAGTTTTAGCATAGAAAACAATAAAAATCCATGAATTTCTATATTTTCTTAACTAAGGCTTCCTGTACATTGATACAAAATGTGTGTCTGGACATGTCATGTGAATGGTAGATTTAAAAATGACCTTTTTTGACATGAGATTTGCAAATCCCAGCACAAAAATTGAGTTTTTCCCCAGTCAAGCTCCCATTACAGTAACTTTTATTTTGATGTTTTTGTCTTTCTCATCACCACATCTCACCTTTTACACTGAGGAAGGTCGTAGCAGCTGAAATGTCACAGAGCTCAGGAAATACACTGCTCTGTGCATATTTATTTTGTCAGCTCTGGACCTCCTGACTGACGACAAACTTCTCAGCTATTTGTCCTCATTATTGAACAGCCTCTGACTTTCCACCTTAATTCCCCTGCCCGTTCCTCAGGGGACTCTTTTCTACCCCCGCCTGGCATGAGTCATTTTTACGGCCGTCACTTTGGCCCCCTGTCAGCCCAGGCCGTCTATGCTTTAAACTCAGCATGGCGAGTAAATCTGCCAGCTTTAATTAAAATAGCTTCTTTTGTAGTGCTCTCCCTCCCTCCGTCCTCTTGTTCACAATGACATAATGGTGCTGGGAACTTCCCTCTGCAGCGCTGACGCAGAAGGACTGACCCTTGGTGGAAAAATGAAGGTGTGTTGCACTTTTTTATGATGAGTTAGCAAGAAAAAGCCACATCTCATCCTATTGCCTCATCTTTGTGCTTATGACCCCGTTTCCTGAGTGATAAGATAATTATTCAGGGTGCAGGAAGTGGTAAGACTGATACAGAGAGTGCACATTAAATCATTATAAAATATGCAAAAGAAATCAATGAGAAAAAACACTTGAATCATGGTTTAATTTGCAGAGGGCAACTTTCCATGAGAATAAGTTTCCTGCCGTGCGCAGTGACAAATAACGACCTTGGTGTCTTTCAAGGTCAGCCGTTCCAGGAGGAATAACGATTGTGAAGCTGAATCAATGAGGCTCACTCAAGCCGTTTTCCTACAATATTGTTCAGGGACCAACTTTGGGGCCATTGATTAGCTGATTTATAGTTCACATCTGTTCTGCGCGCACAGAGAATCTAGAGCCGCTCATTACGGCAGAAGTAAGGAGAGAAGAACAGAAGATAAGAACAGAAAAGAGTGAAGAAGAAAACTAGTATTTCCTAAAGAGTGCATTTTAAAGACTAAGATAAACTTAATTACGTTTTAAATGTACTTGATACGCTGAAAAGGCATGGTGCAGCAGTTTAGAGTGGACAGTGAGTTTAGATTAATCTGTGCAAGAAAGGAAAAATGGTATTCATGGCCAATTAATTAAGTGGTGCTGAGATGACGAACTTTTGCAGGCCAATGTGGAAGTTACATCACACAGGTTCTCTCGACGAAAAGCCTATGGGATTTTTGAATGTGTTTTTGAATAATTGCTAATAATATGGTCTGAGAAGAACAAGGGTTCATGAAATGTACACATTTAGTTCAATGTGATAATCTTGATGAATTAATCTAAGAATCAGGGTTTTTTAATCTTTAATGTAAAAAGCTATGATTAACTTATAAGGAACTACAACAAAGTTCAACTTAGCAGCAGTTAATGTTTCGACTATATAACGTTACCTCGTAACAACTTGTTTAAGACTTACCTCTAAAACAAGTGACCTGATCAAGTTGTTGCTCGTGGTTGTGGCAATGGTTTAGAAATTTCTGATGGTTCAAGACAACTTTCAGCAGTATCAATAATATAATCTAGTTGTTGCTCTAAATTGAGGCTGGATGGTAAAATGAAAAATAGTGGTTCTTTGTGTTCAAGATCTCAGTAGAGCAGTAAAGTAGTGTTTTTTTTTTCAGAATGTTTGAGCATGGCGACCCCTCTCCACCTTTTACATTAGGAACTTGTGTACAATATGATGACGATGTAAAATACTGACTGTAGGCCTAAAACTCAAGCCTTTGCAGCCCTCTGCACTGAAACAATCCTTGCGTTGAGCTTCAATAACCTGTTTAAAAAGTTATTAATCTGAAAAAAAAATCAACTATATCAAATATCGCCATTTAGCTGGAAAAAATACTGAGATATGATTATTGTTCATATTTCCCAGTCCTACTTGTATGTATAGTAGAGTGCTTTTATTTTGAAAAGCCAGCATTGAAAATAAGTGTTAATAGGAGCAGGAGCAAAACAAACCTCACTTTCAGCAAGAGGCCACATAATAATGATAATAATAATAAACATCATAATAATACATTTTATTTATAGAGGACTTATCAGAAACTCAAAGACACTTCACAATAAATAAAAGATTAAAAACGATGCAAATTCAATTATAGAGCTTAAAAGTGCATTTTAAGTCCCTTTCGCTATTACCTGAAGATAATACTGAAAAGAGAAAATAAACGGTATCAGACGATACGGTCATACTGCTCAGCTGCCCAGGACCATCTGCTAATAATAGGTGGTAACAGTGCATATTAAGCACTCATGTAGGCCTTCACATGCAAAGTTTTCAAAAATAAATCACTTTCTAGTAGGGAGCCTTGAAATAGTACTTGTATCATATTTATCAAGACTTGCAAACACTAGAAAAAAGGCCTTGTCTCAGTTAGGTCCCTTCAGACAGACCTGAGCTCAGTCAATACAGCTCTTAAAAGTGCATGAGATGGTGATGGTTCACCTCACAACCACAATCAAACACTGAACAGGGGCAAACTGCACAAAGCACAACAACCTCATGTGTGTGTTCCTGCTTCAGTTTCATTTCTACAAAATGATTTGTGAAAATGAACTTGAGACAGGGCAGATAGTGGTTGCAATTTATGCACAATTTATCGTCCTCCTAGAGGCATAAACAGTACTGAGTTGCAATGCCCTCTCTAAGGTAGTGGTCTGGAGTTTCAACTATTAAAGCCTGAGTCATTTAGTGCAGTATCACAAAAGATTTAAGTTATGTATGTATAAGTGTCAGCCAGGATAGACTAAAGCCCCCTTGACCCTGGAGGGATAAGCAGTATAGATCATGGATGGATAGGAGTATCTTGTTATTAGAGACGTCTCCATCAACTTTTTTGGCCTCTGATTTTGAACCACTTTTAAAAATATGAGAATCTGCCCGTGCTGCGACCCAATCTGATATTTACATTTACTTAGACTATACATCTGCTTACTGGTTTTTGTGTTTGTTTGAATTTTTTGTTTGCTAATCTATTAAGAAAACAAAGCACCACAATGCCCTGTTATTTAATTCCACTGAACAAAGTCTGACTGCATCATTGTATAGCTCATAAAAAATTAAAAAAAAATCTATACATATATACTCAGAGTGGTGTAGGAGTTTTGGATGTCCTCTAGTTGTGACTAGTCCTGTGAGTGCTAGAAATGGCCAAATAAATCTGTGATGCTGTGTTGTGACAGCAGGTCCTCATGTACAGCCTGATGGAGGGATCGTGCAGTACAACCCACAGTTTGTACCCTCATATCGTCCATTGCCTTTTTCATATTACTTTCATTGCCACACAGAATGCATGTACCTGTTGCTTGTTGTTTTTCTGAGTTCACAGCGGCTCCTGGATGTCCTGTTTGACATGCTCTGCTATATGAGACCCATGACACTGGCATTCATGCACTACAGAATGCTTTAAACCTAACGTGGAGGAATTGATCCAGTATTCAGCAGTGAGACTCAGAGACAACATGAAACACCTGTCAAAGATTTAATGTCTGTGGTGAAACTCACAGCAGTCACATCACATTTTAGACCACCTCCATGTATGTTGCCTCAAACCTTGCTCCAGAAAAGATGTGTCTTCAGTGTAGCGCTGAGAGGGAATACCCTGGATCCAACAGCTTTAAAAGATGACAAGACCTCCAGTCTCTGCCATGAAGATGGGCTAGTTGTCAAAAGTGATAATCCATTCTGTTCTGTAATCTTTTTGGCCTTAATGCGGTCTCTAGGATATTTATTCTTCTTTTTAAATTCCAAAGTTTGTTGTTTCAGTGTTGCAGCCTTTTCCCTTTCCTCCTTAGCTTTAGATAATCCTCCGTATTCTGTTACACCTTTTGTTTTTAAATGTCATCTAAATCTGGTTGAATTAAAGGCAGCACTATTACTACCTCACATAAAACAGTAGTTTTGGCTTTTGGACTCTTCTTACTCTTTGCATTGGAGCACTTCAACACCACAATAATCTTACATATTAGTCACAGGACTACTACTGCTATAATACTCTCACTTTACCAGCCTGTCATTAAGTGTGCTCAAATGACAGAAACTGACATAAACATTTGGGTGAGATGATCCAGATAAATTTCTTTCTCCAATCAATTAAGAAAATGCTGAAATTGACACCTAACTCATACTTTTGCTTAGTACAGTCATTCTGGACAGCACCCTCTCATTTGCACCTCATATTCAAAACATCAGCCGGACTGCATTCTTCCACCTCCACAACAACTCCAGACTCCGCCCATCACTGTCCCAATCCAGCACCGAAATCCTGGTCCACTCATTTGTCACATCCCGCATTGACTACTGTAACGCCCTCCGCGCCGGACTCCCCACCAAACTCATCAACAGACTGCAACTCATTCAGAACTCGGCTGCCCTGATCATTTCCCCGCACCAAATCATCTGACCACATCACCCCTGTTCTCATCCAACTTCACGGGCTCCCTGTACAATACCACATCCACTACAAAAACCTTCTCCTCACCTACAAAGCTCTCCACAACCTAACCCCCACTTACCTCTGCGATCTCCTTCATGAATACACTCCCTCCCGCACCCTCCGCTCAACTTCTGCTGGACTGCTAACCATCCCCACGTCACGCCTCAGTACCATGGGTGCCCGAGCCTTCAGCTGCTCAGCACCCAGACTCTGGAACTCCCTCCCCCCACACTTAAGACAGTCCGACTCCATCACATCATTCAGATCCCAACTCAAAACTCACCTGGTATATTCCCTTTAACTGGACACCGTGCACTTCACTTGTTTTTTTTTGTTGATGTTTTGTTTTAATAACTCTGTGATCTCTTATGCTTTTATGCTTTTATTTTCTGTAAGGTGACCTTGGGTGACTTGTACTATTATTATTATTATTATTATTATTATTATTATTATTATTATTATAGTGACATCCCTGCATGTTATCATGCATTCAGGAAGCCATGTTAAGGATTAACAGTCACATTTTTTCCGGTCATGCCAAACTGACAACCAAAAAGATTTTCTTTACATTGAGCATTTGAAAAATTTGAGGACATGTTAAAAAAAACCTTCCTCTGAAGCTTTGACTGACAGATGCCACCCACCATCCTTCCACTTAGTTCATCCTATTCTCTTCACTTGTCTCTCCTCTCCTGACTCTTTCCTGCTTCTCTGCCTTTTCTTTTCCTCTCTTTCCTCTTTTCCACTAAAAGACAGGCACAGACTACACTAATACACTCCCTCACTCTCCTCTCTTCCTTGTCTCTCCCGTCTTATTTCCTGTCCTTTCTTATCTGCACCCCTAAAGGGCTTGTCTGTCTCCAAACTGGCTGAAGCAAGGCTTCCACTGGTCTGCGCCTGGCCCCTATTATCAGAGCATGACAAGGAGCTGCAGTGTCAACTTGTCAGCCTAATAAACATCCTTTATGGCCCCCCGCCTGGGTATGTTTGGAGGGGAGTCAGCCAGCCACCAAGCAGTGGACCATTGATTTCATGGATAGCACACACTGCTCTCACTCCCACCCATCTATTACGCAGCATACAGGCTGCAATTGTTTTGCCATGCACAGTCATACTTATGACACTCAAACTCCCAGAGGCTCTCTGTTTAGCTTGAGTCATGGTCGTAGAGAGAAAAAAGCAAAAACAGAAAGAGAGGGAGAATGAAATTCGACCCCAGCAGAGGTCAATGATGGCAGCACCGGGGGCAGCAGTGCATTTAATCACAGAGAGCCTTTTAAGACCTTCACCTTGGACTGTTTCTAACCTTTTGTCTCTAGGTCTAGGTCAATGAGGTTTTTGTATTTCTTTTCACACCAATCTAATTCTTGATGGTGAGGGGCCAGTAAGCTGTTGAACGGGCCTTTCAATCTCCAACAGTAGTAATTACGCTTCTTTTTCTCTCTCCTGAAGCACTTCAGCCATTCTGAGCAGCGGACAACCTTAAATGTACCAGATCCAAAATGAGAGGGGCAAAAAGGTTATGATGAAAAAGAGAGAGAAACAAGGAGAAAAAGAAAAGCTACACTCTTGAGAAGAAGTGGCTCACTAGTTCAGCACCATGGACAGCAGCCTTTCTTGACTGGGAGGGAAATAAAGTGCAGAGCTGGAGCCAGACAACAACAAAAAACTGTGAGTCTTTTAACCTTTGTCCACCGAAGTGCTATTAATATTTATAAAGGTGAGTAGAGAGATATAAAAAAAAACTTAGCAAGCAAGCAAGCAGCATAGCCTAAGATGAAAGTAAATGAAAATCAAATACATTGATGTAAAATTTTAAGATAGATGTCACATACTTGACAGTGAAGAGGATATTTACCCTTCAGTTCTTTAGTTTTATCATCTGAAAAAGTTTCCAGCATTTAAGAGCTGGAGTTACTAATGGCATCTCTTTTTTTCTCTGCTTAAAAATATAGCAGTTGTCCCCATAGACTAAATTATTGTTCTTGAAAGGACCAAAAGATCATTTTAACTGATTAACACTTGGCAACAAAGATAAAAGTTCTGGACATCCATACTAGATAGGTGCAGTTCTACTAAGCACACAGATAAACTCCTGCATCCTGTCAAAACTCTGCAAAAACAATGACAAGTTTTCCATGCAGTGAGGTTGCAAATAAGGACGATAATTATCATAATAAAAAAATAAAAACAGGGATGCATAATATTGGATTTTTGCTGATATCCAATGTGCTGATATTTCCAAAGTAATTATTACCATTACTGACGTCCATACTGATATTTTTCATCAAAAGCATGAAGCCTCCACTCAACTAAAACTGATCTGTTCCTTCCATGATGACCGTCTATTTGTTTTAGAAACAGAGATTAAATAAGTGAAAAAACATTTTACTCTTTAATCAATGATACTTTTGATATGTAAAAGTGGACACTCGGTGATGAGGTAAACCATATTGGTAGATTTGCTCAATAAATATGGTCAAAATATTGGCTGTAAATACATAACACTGATAATCAACTGTTTAAGTAAATATCTGCCAATACTGATCGTGTCTGATTATATTGTGCATCCCTTTAAAATTGTCATTCAAAAGTCCCTGAAAAATATTCCAAGACTGTGCGAATACCAACACCCCCTTACAGGAAATGAAAAGATCACACCCACACACACTGATTTAGCCCAAAGAGGAGACGACTCATATGAGCACAGTGTTTACATCTCTCTGTTGACAGTAGGATCAATTTAAGAAAAAAAAGTTTAGGAAACTAGACAATATGGTATACTTAAGAAATATCTACGTTGATGAAAGTTTCCTGTCTTTATATGCAGTACCTCCTCTTATATTAGCTTGACGCTAACACGTTATGGAAATTGCTGTGAACTGGCTATGCACCCTGTGAAATGTGCTTCTTTACATTTTAAGAAATTCTACAATGTGTTTATAATGACAACTACAAAAAATATGGCACAATTAAATAAAGCAAGCTCAAAACGCTTAGTCAGATTGCTAGCTCATAGCGGTAGCTTCAATAGCTTGCAGTCTCATTGTCTTACAGCGTAGTTTCCAAATAACCGAGTAAAATGTTGGGCACAAACATGAAATACCTGTGTACATCTCCCTCTAACACAAAAATTTACACAGACATCATATTTGCGGACAAATAGTGTCTTAGGCAACAATGTGAGAGATAAGTTTGCAGGAGACTGACGAAAGCGCAGCACTGTGACTGAAATAAACATTTGACATGCTCTCACTTCTCTCCTCTGACCAAGAGGAGGCAGAGTATAAATGAAACTTAATGTGTTCTTTAAACAAAGGACAGGGCAGATGTGTTGCTTGAATAAGATAAAATGAATAATTCCCTATTCTAACAAAATAATTAAATTATCTTGTAGTCAATAAGCATATACTGTACGTGATTCATAAACTTCATTGATTTGAACATTATTGTTGTACCTTGCATCTTATTTCTTAATATATCAACCTTTCTTTTTATAGAACTACAATAAAAAATTGGATTTACTTGCTCAGCCATTTGGCTTCTGGCACAAAAAAAAAAACTCCAAGCATCAGACATGATGCACGCAAAGTGAGGTCAGTGCCAGATTTATTGAATATTCACAGGCTCATTTATTGATCTGTGATCAGTGACTTGGTCACCATGCTCTTCTTATCTAACTGACATGGTTGACAAAATTCATCTGGTGAAATATTTCTCCTGACAGTTTCTTAAACAAAACATGAAAAAGGCTTTCAAGGCCAGGAGGGTAAGCTAGTTGTTATTATGAGCAGCCTATCAGGGACAACAAGCCGAGGTCACACTCAGTGTAATGCGGCTTTGATTGTATTTGCTGTCTTCTGAAGTGGCCGTCTGTCACTGGACAATGTGATCAGCAATAATGCTGGAAAAAAACATCACAGAGCTCTGTGAGGCAACAGCGGCCAGGACAGCAAAATCTGCCCACCAGTAAAACTGTCAGAGCGACCTTCACTTACCCTCAGTATTGATGGTCCAATCATATGGAGAATATGAATTAGTACCTGAAGGGATTTCGTAAAACAGGGCATAATTCTTGAGGATGTGTAAGGAAAGAAGGATAAATCATTCTGTGACTCCATGGCATCGCCAAGAGAGTCACAGAAGATGAATTTCAAAAGCATGTATTCCTCATTCCTCCACCGTATGGCATGTGTGGTCTGACTAGTGATTAGAACATTGATTACAAATACTGGCAACAAAAAGTGTGAATGTATTGTCTTTCTGTGGATAAAAGATTTCAGAATATGAATTTTGTAGTTGAACTGCTGGTCAGGATCTCAAGCATTTATCATGGATATCCAGGTTTCTGCAAAATAAAATAGAATCTCTTGAGAAAAGCACAACAAAAGCTTTACACCATTTTCAGAGCATATTCTCAGCCAAGAGACCTTTGAATGAGCCACGTTTAACCCCCCTGAAGGCACTGTGCTGAGCTGTATCTCTCATTTCTTTGTTCTCGTTCCAAAACCTGCCAGAAAGGTATAATACCAAATACTTCAAATGCACTTCATTTTTCAAGTGTTTGACTGAATGCCTAAAACATTAGAAAATGTTTTTGAGTTTTGAATTTTCAGATAAAAAACAACAAAGCTCCACAGCCCAAATGGTGGAATGACATTTGTGTTTCAAGGTAGACGTGATTAGCTAATAATTTTCCCAGCTAATTTCCTGCATACTGATGCTTACATTTGCTGTATTTTTATATAAATGTGCCTCTTTTGTGGTAATTCTGTAATAATTTAATGGAAAAAAGCAATAGTTATCTGAACATTCCTGTTTTTATAAAGCTGCTTTGCATTTCATTATTCGTCCTGCACTGTATGAGAGCTTTCTAAAAACACTGCCGGTGGCTCTGCTCGCTCTCCCTCTTTGTTCTGCTTTCTATTCACCGTCTTTGGCTGTTCCAACTATAAATAGACATCAGTGTCCATTACTGTTCTTGGACTTCGAAAAGACCCCGTTGTACTCTCTAAGCTCTTTGTGCCCATCAGTGTGTCCACTTTCAAACACGAATGTACCCTAAAGACGACAATGTTTTTTACTTTTATATTATTTTGAGCTCAAAGTTGAGTCATCTCCCACACCAGTCATATGCAGTCAATTCAACTTTCTTTAAAGCAGGTCATCACAAAATAGTCCTCTATTTCCTGCATTTTTTTCCCTAACAAAACGAAACCAATGTTTTTCAATGCCCCAAACATCAAGTGTGTTTTTTTTTTGCAGGATGAATAATTCATACTTTTACTATTTAAATTTCAATAACAAGCAAGCATTTGCATTTCATAAGTCCAAACAGGGAATTTCAATAAACTCAAAAAAGTAGCTGCACAGCTAACCTTAAAAAAATGAGTAATCCCTCCTCTCATAAATCTTTTTTGACCTGGAGCATTCTGCAGCCAACAGGGCTATGCATCCCCACTGTTCTCATGATTTCAACAAATTGCGATCATCATGTCAACAACTTGTTTTGATATCCAGTGCATTTACATGCACACTGATGAACCATGATTATTATCTGTATTCTGGAGGAACCTGATTACTCTAATGGTCATGTATACAGCCCAGTGTGACATGCTGTGTCTGATTACAGGTGCTATTGGAACATGAAAAGATGGATTAAAACACCAAGCTTTTGCGCAATAATCAGTTTTATTCAGTGTATGTTTACGGTTTAAGCATGTTATATCTGCAAACAACTAGGGGCACAATAACATGTCTTACGATGGAGAGCCTTTATACTTTATTTTGAGTTTTGGTCGATGTAACTTCACCATTAATAAATCAGAATATTGCAGGTAAAATAGATTTTAAAATCAAGATTGGACCAAAGGTGAATAAAAAATAAAGCTTTACTGGGCCATCCAGCCATCCACTTGTTAATAAGCACAAGCCTCTGCACTGCAGAGTGCTGACTAAATAATGAAGATGATAATAATAATAATTTAACTGTTAAATGTTTTAAGGTGCATTATTACCTCCACCAAGGAGGTTATGTTTTGCCGGTGTACATTTGTTCGTTTGTCTGTTTGTTTGATTGTTTGTTAGCAAGATTACACAAAAACTATTGGACAGATTTTGCTGAAATTTTCAGGAGATGCTGGTAATGGCCCAACTTAAAACTGATTAGATTTTGGTGGTGATCCAGATAACCGCCATTAGCAAACAATGGTTTTTGCGCAATAATTTTCTAACTAATAATGATATCAACATGATTCAGAGTGCTAGGTGTGGGTTTTCAGGGTCAAGGAATCATATTATGATGGAAACTTTATCATAGAACTATTGCTTATAGATGTAACAGCAATATGTGAGCTACCTTGGTGGAGGTTTGTGCTCTCCAAGTGCTTTCTAGTTCTAGTATAGACAAGGAGAATCATTGATAAATGCAAAGAAGTGTATTGGCATTAGTTGTTTTCAACATTAACTTCAACTGTCACCCTGGACATTTGTCAAAAAGAGGTAATTTTTACTTGTTTGTCAAGCATTTTAGCTTTGTTACTTCAATAGCATCATGGAATTAGCATCTACATCATAACAGCTTTAAAATAAAAGTGTGTATGGATTCACTGTCCATTGAGGCCATTAAAGAGAAAATGTCAACTTCAAAAAGCAG
Source organism: Cetoscarus ocellatus (assembly GCA_037902135.1). Taxonomy (NCBI): domain Eukaryota; kingdom Metazoa; phylum Chordata; class Actinopteri; order Labriformes; family Labridae; genus Cetoscarus; species Cetoscarus ocellatus. The sequence continues at coordinate 621,748 of JBAMNC010000327.1, read as the reverse complement.
CTATAAAGATTATGCAGAATAATATTTTTTTTAAGTTTTTGTGGGTTAAATCTTTTGATCAACATCAATTCTGATCAAAAATAATAAAATAAATTCAGTTATTTTCTAAGATTAACAGTCTGATGACATTATGGGATCATTTTTGTGTGTTTGATATGTACAGAAATACACACAACCAGTGAAAAAAGCCTTACCAAGGTATTTCTGAAATTCTTAGCCGAGTCAGAAAATGTGGAAAACTGCCCTATTTCATAATTGAAAGCCTTTTAAACATTCCTAGATCTGCATCTGTATTCAGATCACCACCAAATTCTGATATGTCTTCTTTGTACCATGACCAACATACCCTAAAATTTTAAGCAAAATCCATATAGAATGGATTAAGTCATCTTTCTCTGTGAATGACAGACAGACAAACAAACAAAGGTAAAAATCATAAAGTCCTTGGCGTAGGAAGAGTTATTTTTACTGGAACGCTTGTTTGGGGCTTTTGACAATTACTGATACGCCAATATTTTTGAGCCCATTATCATCAATCAAAGTGCACAAAGTCTCTACTTTATCAAACTGACCTGTTGCTTTCATTCTGACTGTCTATTAGTGTAAGAAACAGATGAAAACAAAATGAAAATATAAAGGAAAGAATCTCTATGAGAGGGATGATAAGCCACACATGGTAATGACGCTGTGCCACACTATCTCACTGCCATGCAACTTTTCTTTATTGTGTTACACCCATACTGATAAACGATACTGATGATTTCTTAATGTAGACCTTCAGCAATGAAAAGGTGAAGCAATAAGGTACATTTGTGAATTTTGTTCATATTACAGCGGATATACAAGATAGATGTGGTAGACATGATTGGTTGATATGACAGCTGTAAATATCGACAGAAATTGCCATGGAAATTTACTATATCATGAGTGTTTGATATATTTAGCCCATTTAGGTAATGTGTTTTAAGGTAACTTAATCACACATATAGCCACATGAGGCCTTTTCAGGTATCAGCCTTAGGTTCACACATCATCTATGACCTTGAGTCATAAGTGTCAGCACAGGATGTTCTTCATAGAGTTACGATGTTTATGCTACAGGGGGACACACAGCTAAACACAGAGGCCCAGGTGTCTGACCTTGGCTGAATCCTAACCTTTTTGGGGATCTGTTGTTCAGTATCAACTGTTGATGTCTAATGTTCCTGAGATGTCTGCAACTCTTAGTTTGTTATGTTTCTCACACCCACATTCCCATGAGAACTCATACATAGCACACATAGGTCTGACGTTGTAGAAACACACACGCACATGCACACACACAAACACATAGGTCTCACCTTGTAAACACACACACACTTGTACCTCATAGGCAAACGCACACACACAAACACACAACACTCCCAGGCTTTTAAAATAATTTGATTCTTTGTTGAGTGTCAGACTTTCTTCTCAGCTGACAGACCGCCCGTCGCTGATCATTTGATTGTCTCCATTCTTGCAAGACTGTAATTTTTTCTGTTTTGTAATAAAGACTCACAAAAGGAAGTTTTTGGTTCAAGATCCTTCATTTCACCTTTTTGGGGAACATAGACAACTTTTTTTTTCCACAAAAAAATGTACTGTTGATCAGTTTTTTATCTACAGACGCCTCTGTCCTGCAGATAAGACTGTGCATCCCTAGATATTTTCTTTGAAATGAAAATAACTACTTTAGAACAGTGCTCTAAAATACTGTGCAACACTTGGTTTCATCAGGAAAGATGAGCAGTCCAATTAGAGTAAGCTCCTTTTTTTAGTATTTCAGGAGTGCCTGAGTAATCACTAAACATAAATGTGTTTGCACTGTAAAACAAACAAAAGCTAATCTTATGCAGAACCAGCCATAGCTGTGAAACCTACAAGCACTTTAAGTATGCAATAATGGATTACGTTCTATTTCTGCAATAATTCAGAATGATCCACTTTGACATCATAACACATTTTTAGACGTTGTTTTCCAACACCCAAAATATTTTTCAAGGTTGAATCCTACTCACAAGGTATCTGAATTTCTGACCTTTTACACTATTTTTAAAAATTAAATTTATTGTTTAAACAGTGAGCAAAAAAAAAAACAGCTCAGAGAATGTAGTCTGTCAGGCAGATTCACAGCATCATTTTGTTTGGGTTACTGAAGCTAAACTAAAATAAAGAAAAAAGATAAATCAGGAATTCAAAAAGCCATAGAGATTTGAACCTCTTCAAAGTTTCCAGATTGTTTTCAAGGTGGGAGTTGGGCTTTTCTCTTTTTGTTGGAGCACTACGGTGGGACAGCAGGCAGTGAGTCTGCATGGCACAGTACTACTCAAACCCTTTTGATTCATCTCCTGCACAAAGGCTGGTCTCTTATGGCTCATATAATGAGCTTTGATTCTCTAATAGAAAAGAAAAGATCAGACCACGACCATGACAACAATGGATTTGCATTATAGACTTTGGAGAAAGAAAATGTGGGGGGATGTCTGGAATGGAAAAAAGGAAAGCCTTTGTTGGCTGCGGTGTGTTTTGGTCCTGTAATTGATTTTGAATACAGTGATGCATTATCTATGATTTCAGGGCACATGGACTGAATGTGACAGTAAATAAAACATGGAAGTTACAAAATCAGGACATGCGTCGAGACAGAAATGAGGACGCGCAGAGAAAATTGAACACACGCAAATATTCATAACGTAAATGTTTTATGTATATTGAATTTGTATGTCGACGGCGTGGAAATCTAAGTGTGACAGTTTGATTATCACAGAAGCAGGGGCAGCAGATTGGATTTAAGTGAAATGCATTATAATTGACATATTCATTCATTCAGTATGCAAGCAGCCTTCTCATGCCTCACAGCCATATGTAAACTATTCACACACGCACACACACCCCCACCCACACCCACACACACAGCTCATTAGCTTGCAGCTGAAACACAGATTTCACCATCAGGAAAAAGAAAGATTTGTTCATTTCTGTCAAAAATTCAGCGGAGCAGCAGCATGTGAGATTTTATTCATGTTTAACCAAATGTAAAACTGATTGTATGATTCTTTTAATGCTTTCCATGACGGATCCGGATGTTTTCCTTTTCCACTTTTAACATCCCTGCAGTGCAGAAGTGACAGCTCTGACATCACTTATTCACCACACAGCAAGGGGCAGCCCATCACAGCCCACCGTCTTTGTCAGGGTGGCCCTCGGCTTTTTGGGTTTATTTCAGATTGAGGTCTTTCAAGTGTGACATTTTATGAAAAGTGCTCACTTTGCCTGAGCATCTTCCTACCATCAAAAACTCAAAGTTTCAGACTTGAAGAGCAAAAAAAACTCAAGCGCACCCTTGGAATAAGTGTTGGGTCATATCCCCAAAGTTACAGCCTGAACAAGGTTAAGTTCTTAAATTATAAACAAAAAAGATGAAGACTCATATCCTTCCTTGGCTGACATGTTTTACTGACAAAAGAAGTCTCGAAAATCTGTTGGCAAACACAAGTTTTGATCTTTTTTGGTTGCTATGGTTTACATCTTAGCACCCTCATAAATGAACCATGGCATCTGTCCCACCTGATAAGTAAAGTTTACAGAAGTTTAACACACAGTTTTATTTTTAGATATTGAACTGAATGATTTTTGGTCGTAAGCAGTGATGTAAAGATGAACCCAGCTGAACTTGTTACCCAATCATGATGTCAAAGATTCGAGTGAGTCGGCCAGCAGTGCCTGCGTCTGTAAAAACCTTGCACAAACCAAACTGGTCAAAAACTGCTCACTGAGGCTCCCCGGCTTGTTGTCATGTAGCCTGCTCTGCATTCTCTCTTTCTCCCAAACACTCCGTGGCTCCACGCCGGCAAGATCCTCATAAACCTTTTACCTTTACTTAAGATTCATGTTAGCAGTGGAACGCTTGCTCCCTCATTGTCACGTAGCTAGCAGCACTACACGTCCTCTGCCTGTATTCCTCAGAGCATTTTGTTGCTCTGAGTTTAAGTCTAGTGGATCTAATGTGCCAGAGGGAAAACTGTTGAACAGTTTGCCTGTCTGAACATTTGAGGTAAAAAGGACAATGTAAAAAAGCAGGACAGCAATTTCACCTGTTGAGATGACAAGACTAAAGCATTGCTAAGATGCTGACACCATTCTTTTGTCCAATCACAACTTGGCAGAATCTGCATTGATTAAAGCACCTATTACCCCATAAATAGGTGCATGCAAATATTCAAAGATATTCAGCCCCCTTCAACCCCACCCCTCAACGGCAGCTGCCTTCTATTTTCCTCTGGCAGGACGGATGGTCAATTTACGCTGAGTGTGCCCGGTTCACTGATTCAGGAACCCTGATGTGCTGCTGCACTGGATATTTTCAACAGGGATGTATCTTCACTGATCAAATGCAAAGTGTTCCCCCCCAAGCTCAGACTGATCTTTGAATGTTGAGTATAAAGGGGCAGTCCTAGTTGAGTGTGACTGATTTTGTGACATAATTAGTAGAACTGAGACCAATAACATGATCTGAACAGACGGGATTTTATGATATTAGTTACAGAACAGACAGTCAAATATAGAGAGAAAGGAGACAATAACGCCTGAACAACATATAGAAATTAAATATTGAATATGACTTGTTTCTCTTGGGTAAATTAAATATTTTTTTTCACTCTTAGCATTAGCAGTATTTCATAAAAACAATGAATTAATGTACAGAGGCTCAAATATTTTGTACAAGTAAAAGAAATGTTCTTGTTTGTCCTCCAAATTTAGCGTCAAATTGAGACACCTGGACAGGTGTGTGTGATGTTAAAAGTAATGTGACAAAAAGAATAATTTTCATGCTTCAATAAGTTAAATTTTGTAAACTAAAAAAGTTTTTTAAGTTGTTGTGTTATGATATGTCATACTGGAGCACAGAAAGTGACTCTATGGGGTCCAAATTATCACATTTATAGTGCTCTGCTATCTGTAAAGATGGAAGATGCCTAGTAGCCGTAATGTTATCATAATTACTGTTATCATAATTGCTAAAAGCAAGTGTGATTAGCCAACTCATCACCCTATCTGTGCCAGCTGCTGGGTTGATTGACTTCTTACTGCAAATCAACCACTCGAGGGGTTAATTGAAAGACAGCCAATACCATTTTTTCAAGAGATCTTGGTACGGTTATACTGTACAGAAGCACAGTTTAATTTCTGTGAAGTTAAATTTCATATTTATTAAAACAAATCAGACAAAGGGGGAATGCCCACTTGTGTCCAAACAACTCTACTGAATGATGTAGTATATGAAAACCTGCACACACAAAGCGAAGCTAACACTGAGAGACAGTTATATGCAAAAACAAAAACATGATAATAAACACAATCAAATTCATCTGTTGGGGCCACGTCGAACAGTCCAATTTTTATAGAGAATTCTGGAGTATGGATACTTTGTCACATGCAAAAGCCCTGCATTAAAACTCTTAACTTAGAAGTATATCCGTATGAAGATATGGCTAGCCAGAATTCTCATAACACTGACTGGATTAAAAGAAATTCAAAATCAAAACTTTAACAGCAATGAAACCTATCAAAAAGATTAGTTTTGCCAAAACAGCAAATAATATCCTCCATTTTCCAACACAATAAGCTGTTTGTAGCATTTAATTCAAGTTATTTACATATTACATTCATATTGCCAACATAATACTCCATACTAAGGTGGAAAACCAAACACCTGTAAGAAGGTCTACATACCACAGCTTCTTTCAGTTCCTGCAACTCAGATCCTAAAATGTCTGCCAGGCCCACTTTGTGTATACAAAGGCTGTGTCATCATTGACCAGCAATTTGTCATCCAGCCAGATGTTTTAAAAATGGGTTCCTAAATGCGTAACCATTTATAAATTAATTTGATGAACGCCTCCTCTGATATTGTAAGAGTAGAGTTTTATAGATTTGAAATGTTGATTTACTGACTGACAGGATGATTAATAAGCAGAGGTTCAATCAGGTTAAAGTCACATTTGGCCTTGTTTGAAGACAGAGTTATAAATAAAGTAAACACCGCCTCGCTGCTTTTCTTTGTGTGCATGCAGCTTTACTGAAGCATTCCTGAGTTAGTCACGACAGGACATGAAGGTACCAACTCATTTATTGATTTGTGTGTCAATCACCTTGACAGAAAATGCAAAGACACCACTTTTATCAAGGGCAACATATTCTATTCAAGTCTACATCCTAGAGCCAACGAATGCCTAAAACAATAATGATTCCACTAACCTCAAAACTAGTGATGCTCTGGTAAGGCTTTTCTCAGCCAATACCGGTTAAGTTTCATGTTCTGTTTTCACAACTGGTTGAGTTTTCGCTCAACAAGGTTGTACAAAAGTATGTCAAGGAGCAATGCATGTAGTATCCTATGTAAGGACATATGAATTACACAATGAAATAACTTGTTTATTATTTATTTAAAATTATGTGAAGTAACAAAATTATTGACAGACTGACTAAAACCATTAACCAAATCCAACAGGCAAAACAGTGCAAATAGACCACTAAGTAAAAGGCACCATGTTTATTAACTCAGTTAAATAATGCCAAAAAAAATCACCTCCACTAAACATAATTTGATCAAGATTCCGACAAAATCTAAATCTCTTTACCAGTCCCTATGTGTCTCCTGAACACACCAAATACTCATTTTACCAAGCCAACCTAAATGTATCACAATGTAGTTCTGACTGGACCTCAAACACATCACTAAACACGACATGCGTTTGTTGTGTAGTAATGTGTAGCTAACTGATCGGCTTTATCCTATTGGTCTTAGTGTGAATTTCTACAAAGGCTTCAACACTCAATACATGTTTTTGACTAAAAGGACTGAAAAAGTTTTGGGGACTCCACTACAATTTATTCCAGAGGAGGGCAAAACAGCAGGAGCAGAGACAAGTGAAGGAGCGGATGACATCCACATGGGAGCATTAGGTTTGCCCACAGGGATTGCTATCAGGGACTACAAGCTTTAATTTGGATCAACCAATCAGAATTTTGTTTTTTTGCTTCATGTTTCAAACAAAATTTACAAATACTGATGGTGGTTGATCAATTTGGACACCTTTACTTAAAACAAACATCTTATCTTTATTGAAATGCCTCAAAAATAATAATGAAACCAGAAAAGCACTCTAAGAGCACAGGCCTAAGCCTAGCAGCTCAGTCATGCCGATCTACCAGGCTATTGTTAGCCATAGTGTTGGCAGAACTCCTCCACTGGCATTGCGAGGGAAGCTGGGAAATGTAGGGACATAGGCTTGAAAAACGTTGATGTCAGTTTACAAATAAACTACAATTCCATAACGATGTAAATGAATGGGATTTGCCATTATAAAATTCAATGTTTTTTTGTGACGTCAATCTGGATCGGATCAGCACCAAAATGTAATGGCTTCTTCCTTGGATCAAACCACAACTCTGATAAAATTTTCATGTAAATCCATCCAGTAGTTTTTGCGTAATCTTGCTAACAGACAGACAAACTGAGAAACAGACAGACCCTGGTGAAAACATAAGCCTCTTGACGGAGGTAAAAAGGTTTCATTTACAATTAAGTGTAAAAAAACAACATTGATGATGTTTTTATTGTTAGTTTTTTTTTTTCCTGGTACAAGGGCATTTCAGTCACAAAATTCTCCCAGCATGCTCTGATTAGATTCATGCACCACCATTTGAGAAGCTCCACTAAATCAACTGCACGTATCCACCCGAAAAAAAAAAATCAGAGTAGGGACGACTGCAGGGGACACGGACTCTGGCTACACGTGGATCCTCTGAGAGCAACACAAGATCAATGAGAGGGCTTTTTGTTTTTCTTTTTTTTTTTAAACAGCAGGGCTGTCCTCCAGCCAGAAGAAGAAATGATCTATGTAGATCTCATTAGCCCCCTATGATGACAGATGTACCACCAAATGATTAATGGCCAGCTGGAGAAACAGGGAATTATTGACGTGACCTTTAGGAAGGCCTCTGTTCAGGAGAGAGACGACCAACACATCTTCTGCTGAAATGATGTACTTTGACATTTCCATCTTTTTCTCTTTTGCCTCCCTGCCTCCTCCTTTCTATCTCCTTCTCTCTATCTCCTTCCCTATGTCCTGAAAGTATTATTATCTGCACTGTTCCTTTTCAAAATTAATAATATGCTCTTAAAATGTTCAGAAAGCTGTCATTCAGTGCAATAAGTGATGTTATTCCCTCTGTAACAGTATTTTCTTTGTATTAGTGCCTATTCATGATGTCCACAAAGGTGTTGAATTCACCTTTAATGAAACTTCGCTTGAGTAGTCATCCTGCGATTGGATTTAATAGACACATCCTTTGTGCGGGGGAAAAAAGTGAAAGTCAATAACGGCAGACTGTGTCATCTCAGACGATGAGGTTTTAATGATGGGGAGCCATCCAGTCACCTTTTCACAACCCCTCGAGGATAAAGGACCACCAACAGTGAGCGGGGACGCTGAAGGAATTAATTCGACATGGTGTGCGTGTAAGTAGAGGAGGCAGTGAAGTACAGGCAGGTGATAAGACCAAACATAAAGACATGCAGAGGTGCATGTGAAAGAAACAATGAAAAAAAGGACACAAACCAACATATTCCACCTGTTTGTCTTTAATGTGTGAAAAAAAGGACATCGACGGATGGTCGACAAAAGAGATACAAAAGCAGGGGAGGTATGAAAAGTGAAGGGGGGAGGTGGAAGAAAATGGTGAGAAAATAAAGATGAGGTGTAAAATAATGAAGGGGAGGAAAGCGACAGATGGCAGATGTATGAGCTAAAAAAGATGAAGATGAGGAAATGAGCATTAATGACTGAGGAGTGGAGGGTGGGAGTGTTCCCTACTCAGCACAGGTAGAGCCCCTGCTATTAACTGCTGTATGAACATACAGAGATGTTTGCATTTTGCCTTAAGTCCATGTTTATCTCACTGCTTTCTCCTCACTACGCTAGGGGTCCAGATCAGAATCGATAATGGAAGCTGCTCTGAGATACATTTGAGTTCACATTGCTTATTCTGATCAGTCCACCTTAAGAGGACTGCCTCAAGATTGACCAGGACATTTATTAGACTTCACACAACTTTTAAAAAGCATGACAAACAAACTTGTAGAAAATAGCAGTGAGCAAGCAACTCACCAAATCAAAACATCTCTAATGTGTGCTTTGCATATTTTGTGTGTACATGTATGTGCCAATCTGAGCCATGTGTTCTTTAAGGAAAGTCACTGTCCAATCGTCTCAGGCAGTGGCCATGTGGCGCAGCCAGCTGTAATCCTGTATGCGCAGTGCAAACATTTAATCCACCTTATATTTATGTTTTTAATGACAATAAAACTGAAATAACAACAGAGAGTGTGATTCAGGGTGTTTCCCTACCATCCTCTTTCTTTTTAAGACCTGGGCACGTTAGACGTCCACCCACCATCGCAATGACACAAATACACTGCCTGGACAAAAAAAAGTCGCCACCTAGATTTAACTAAGCAAATAGGTATGAGCCTCCTATTGGATAATTACTGCATGGGCAATTATCTTTCAGCTGGCAACAAGTTATTTAACCCCAGCTGATGCAATGAGTAGCTTCTCATTTCTTAAACAACCATGTCGAAAGACACATCCTGTGGTCGTGGAGAAGATGTTAGTCTGTTTAAGAAGGGTCAAATCATTGGCATTAATCAAGCAGAGGTAATATCTAAGGAGATTGCAGAAACTACTAGTGATGCACCCATCATGCCTAGTGCCTACTGTACAAGCCTGTGGGGGCAGTGCTATGATCTGGGGTTGCTGCAGTTGGTCAGGTCTAGGTTCAGCAACATTATGTGCCCAAAGAATGAGGTCAGCTGACTACCTGAATATACTGAATGACCAGGTTATTCCATCAATGGATTTTTTCTTTCCTAATGGCACGGGCATATTTAAGATGACAATGCCAGGATTCATCAAGCTCAAATTGTGAAAGAGTGGTTCGGGGAGCATGAGACATCATTTTCACACATGGATTGGCCACCACAGAGTCCAGACCTGAACCCCATTGAGAATCTTTGGGATGTGCTGGAGAAGGCTTTGCACAGTGGTCAGACTCTCCCATCATCAATACAAGATCTTGGTGAAAAAATTAATGCAACACTGGATGGAAATAAATCTTGTGACATTGCAGAAGCTTGTCAAAACAACGCCACAGCGAATGCGTGCTGTAATCAAAGCTAAAGGCGGTCCAATGAAATATTAGAGTGTGTGACCTTTTTTTTTGGTGGCGACTGTTTTTTGGCCAGGCAGTGTATGATCAGTCTAATGTAACCACTAAAGCAGATAGTCAGAGTTAGGATATAACTCTGGTTCCTAAATGTACAGTAAGCTGTGCTGAAGTAAGTTTATTTTCCATTTTGTAAAGACTTTAACAGGCAAAAATGAGCAAATGCAATCTGCTGAATTGATTATGTCAACTGCAAATGCTGAGTGCTCCTTCAGCTCAACCTTCATAAGGGTATTAAGATAGATACTGAATTAACTTCTTACAGGCAGGAATGCAGTCTAAATTATCTCAGATGGTCTTTCAATTGTTTATGGTGGTGGATAACTCTGTCAAGCTCATTTTGTTTTTTCTTCTGTCTCAACCCTTTTTTTTCTGATGATCGGCTTCGATTTATTTTGCCAAATGATGAAATCAGTTGCCTCCTCAATAGTGACTTAAATTCCTAAACTCCTCCCAACACTTAGCTGGATGTTGTTTTAAGGTTATTTGTGTGGTTCATCAGTTATGGTGCTGTCACTGCTGCATTTAGTGCGTGCTCCCTCTCCTCTCACTTCACTCTCTCTCGCTCTCTCTCTATGATTGTGTATGTTCGCATGAAAATCTAGTTTTAAGGTATCCCTCACGCACTGGTATGGCTCTTTTGTGTAAGTTAAGTTTTATTTTGTTGATGCCACTGTTTACATGGACACAAAAAAATCTGTATAAACACCAGATCAGAATAAAAAATACTGCATGTAAACATGTAAAGCAGCCTGTGGCTCCTACATACTCCCAGTCTCCCTCCAGTTTACTACTGTATCTATTAGCTTTGCCAGAGCAAAGACATAAGGGACAAAAAATTAATCAATTCAAAGATTCGTCTCCTTTGTTATTTAATGTCAGTTAGCAAACAGCTTTCAGAAAGTCCACAGCCACCACCTGGTGAAAGTACTGCGTAAGAACTAGGTTAGATGCAGGCAATAACAGTATTATTACCTTCATCATCAAAATATTTTTACAAATCCTTATGAGCTCCTACAAGCATTGGAGACACAAACTAGCCAATTTACGGTCTTCATTTAAAAGATGTAGATGTCTGGTTTTCCATCTTACTTTATCCAGCCCCAAGTTTTGTCTTTATTAAAACTGAGCCCATTTTGCTCAGCACGTGACGACTCCCATGTAAAGCCTTTGATCATGCAGCGCAGCTTAACAAGAGTGGAAATGTCAAGGATACAGAGAAAAGGTCTGGGACAAGCAGGTACTGAAGGAGCATATAAAAGTGTGGGTCAGATTTTGCTCTTCCTCTTTGACAAAACAAGAAAAAAAACAGCATTTTTCATGTAAAAAAATGTGGTTAAAGATTGTTTGAAACATGTCAATAAGATCATAACCAACAATCTCAAACAGCTCTGGAGAAACACTGAAAAAGAAAAAAATGTTTAATTTTATGGATGAAGAAAAAACCCATCCTGGATAAGAGGGCAGTGAATATACTGTCACAAAAGCAGATACAATGGATGGAAGGCTGGATGGAAAAGGTAAAAGGTATTAACTTGAAAAAAAAAAAAAAAAAAAAATATATATATATATATATATATATATATATATATATATATATGTGTGTGTGTGTGTGTGTATATACATATGTGTGTGTGTGTGTATATACACATATATATATATATATATATATATATATATATATATATATATATATATATATATATATATATATATATATATATATATATATATATACATATATATACATATATATACACACACACACACACATATATATATATATATATATATATATATATATTTATACATATATATACATATACATATATACACATATACATATATACACATATACATATATACACATGTACATATATATATATATATATATACACATATACATATATATATATATATATATATATATATATATATATATATATATATATATATATATATATATATATATATATATATATATATATATATATATATATATATATATAGGCATGAAAGAGGGCTGTAAATTTTCCCACAAGTCATATTAGAATGGTTTTGGAAACTTACACACTGCTGTAACACGGACAAAAGGCCTTTCCATTACATCATTCTATTTACTTTTCCCAAGGCCATACTTGTGAGCTGTATGTCCTTGCATATGAATCTTACCATCTTGTTCTTGAGCTAAAATGGAAATGTTTAAATCACCCATGCATCCAAGTGAGCATCTTCTATGCTACTTTTCTGAAAAAATGTCCACACGACAATGCTCCATGGAGTCAAGAAAGTGCTGGAAGTCCTCCATTGTTGCTCTTTGCTTACAGTGTCACTCTATGTCAGAATATTGCAATGTGTCTCACTGCTGGGATGTTACGCAGCTCTCTTTCCGGCTCACATCCCCAGCCTCAAGTGAGAGTACAGCTGACAGAGGAAACATGAGCAAGATCAGGGCTTACCCCTCCAGACCATAGCAAACTGGACTGAACCAAACTAGACCACTCAGTGGAAATGCAGCAGAAATGCACCTCACTCGTCGTTAAGGTCAAGGGAGCAGCATCAGAGTACAGAAGGTCAGGTTGCGCTGGGAGCCCCCTCTGTTGGATTGGGCGGTTCACTGCTCCAGGTGCCCTGATGTGCTGCCACACTTTAGATTTTTAGTTGAAGTGTGTATTCACAGTCCAAATACAATTTTATCCCCCCCAAGTTTGAATGCATATTTGAACAGTGAGTATAAGGTGACAGCCCTAGTGGGTAATGACTGATGGATGGATGGATGGATGGATGGATGGATAGATAGATTGATATGGTTCTAACAGAAGTAGACAGAGATTGATTTTATTATTGTTATACCTTCTATTATATGAAAAAGTGTTTGTTTGGGTTTTTTTTTTTTTTTAAAAAGGAACAGCAAAGCCTTGCATTAGCTGCCATTTTAAGAGCTACAAAAAAGGAATATAACAATCTGCTTACAGATAAATGGCCTTGTTTATGAGGAGCTTACATTCTTGAGTTTAACTTAATTCTCTGAACAAGTTTGCTAAGATTCCACAAACTTTACACTGCCATATGTATAAGGATACAATATTAGCAGTTAATAACAGCCTGTACAGTTGATTAACTTTTGAAATGATAATCTGCTGATATGATATCATACTGATAATAACATGCATTCTTAGAATGGACAATCAAAACACTGAGTAAGAATGTAAAAACTTTTAATCTTAAGAACTTCCTAAACTTTAGAGTTTGTTTAAAAATTAAAAGTGTGTTTGCACCACAATTCTTCTGCTGTATCTTCTTTGCACCATTACAAAACTTTCACTATTTCCTGTCAGAATTCTCACGACCAAAGATGTAATAGTATTGTTCAGTTTTGCAGCTGTGAGCGCAGATAAAGCTGAAATTCTCCAAGGACATTTGGGAAAAGGTCAGATTTAAAGGGAGCAGTATTAACTCTTTTGTTGTCATAAAAAAAAACTATTCATGGAATTTAACAAAAGGAGACTTCAATCTGTTGTTGCTTGAAAAAAATCTGTTGTGCCTTTTGAGATTTAACAGATGATAACAAAAACTGAGAACATTTTGTGAATAATGTCACAAAATTCTCAAGGTAGTCTTTTTGAAAAAAAAATACTCAAGCTTACAGAGAAAAGTAATTGTACGATTGATTTCTGCCAGAGTTAGTGTGATTTATTAGAGCTGTAAATTTTATTTGAAGTGTATTTCTATTAAGCTCCTCTCATAACTACACTCCCACTGGCCATGGTCTTTATTGACAAGCTATAGAGGAGTGATATGTCGTGCCCTTCAATAAGATGGGAGGCCTGGGGCTTACAGGGAGCTCTGCCAGCTCGGACACGCATCATAATATTTCAGCTGTTGTGAAGGTAATGGTCAGTCCCAGCTGTGTCATATCAACACCGATGCCTGTCCATCCATCTCTTCCCTCAATTTCAGTCCCTGTTAAATAGAGATACAACAACAAAACACGGAGGAGTTTCTCAGGCGTGAAGAGTGCAGCTTGGTGCAGCCAGGGCATTTCATTTCCAAATGCCTCTGAGAGCAAGTGTTACTGTAGATCTGCTGACAGGCTTTTGAAAAGAGTCCTGATAACATCCACACTCCTGGTCAGTTGTGGAGTCCCAGCAGTCTTTAATCAAAGCCCCGTGGTGTGTCAATACTTCTTTGAGTAGCGTTCTTAATTTTCTATTCTTTGTTTACATGTGTTGTGAGTCACTAGCAGTGCTGTGCCTCAGAAGGTTAAGGGTTTTATGAGAGCAGATTCTGATCCTTTGCTGATCACGGGGAACAACAAGAAATAAAAGTCAAAGGAGTCAGTAAGTGCAGCAGAAGTAGCCCTCCTCCACAGAATCCAATAACAGGGAACGGAAACGCAGGGTAGACTACAAAAACAAGCTGGCTCTGATGCCTTCAGAGGAACAAAAAGGCTGCACACACAAAACTTTCAAGCAGACCAAGTAGAAAAATATGGATCAGAGGAATCCATGTTGAGCAATGTAAGGTTGTCAACATTTTTGATTCTTAGAACTGTTTTGAGTGAATATGTTTTAAAATACTACAACTTTTTTATTACAGCGCCATAGCAAAGCAGAACATCAAAACCTACAAATTTATATTTCTACTAAATGCTGTGAGGCAGAGTGACCACTGTCAGAATAAAATAAATGACAATGACACATTAACAAGGGTTGTGAACTAGCAAGGATATGTTCATACCAGGGCTGACAGATATTGGAAAAACTAACATAAGGATAGATATTTTTTCCTCATGCAGTACCTGGTGAAATCTTTTTTCTTCTCTGAAAAAGAAGGAAACACTTACAAAATGTATTCTTTAATTTTAATGTAACTTTAAGAATTTTCATTTTAAGCATTTTATTGTTTCATTTTGGGGTCTTAATATAGTTTGTACTCTAAATCCTGTCCACCATTTGTGAAGCTAGTGAGTTGCTTATAGGATTTCAGCTCTAAATGTTTGATCAAGAAAGAAATTGTCTTAATTTGATTTTTATAGCCTTATAGATTTAGGGATTTATATATTTGTTGCAGACTGTGCACTGTGCATCTAATCGTATTTGTAGCTTTCTTGGGATTTCCAGCCCTTGCACCACTGATGAAATAATAGAATGTAATAGAGACAGAGTCGAATGGCTGAATGTTTGACAACTAGTGGTCAGAGGCTGAAATACAAAACAAAACAAATGTCCTGAATTTCTTTCAATTGTTTACTGATAAAATATTGATATTGTACCATAAGACATCAATAGAGTATCATTCCAAAAATATCCAACTTACTGGTGTATTAATATTTTCTTACACCCCTAACATTTATTGCAGGCTGTAAGTCAGTTGTTATACCCATACATTATAATTCAATTTCATTTCTACGGGAAAGTTCCTATGCATAATGTTTTTGGACTGTACATAAGTTAAGTTAATTTTATCTAAGCTAGTACACTTATCATGACACTTATCACTGATATGGATTCTGTCTTTAAAAAATAAACAATCAGTATGAGCCGAATACTTACTTGTTTTACTCCTCTGTTTTGTCTTTGGAGTTTGTAAAACAGTCAATCTAGTCTGTACAATTACAAATGTCCATTAAAGCAACAAGGCTGTTGTGATGAGAGCCTCTCGCTGCAAACAAATGTATAAAAGCCGATAGTATTGACAGGACCCTGAACATCCTGAAGCATCCTGAGGTGATTTTTTCTTAGTCACTCCATTTATTCACCTAAATGAACAGGTACTGTGTGTTTCTCTGGTCCTCCAGTTCCCAGAGCAGATTCCACCATTTTAATTCAGACATGTTAACTCTCAATCTAACAGAATTTATTCCTGTGTGTACTCCAGTTCATAGAAGTATTTCAAATTATCTAAAAAAAAACTTTAATTTCTCTCTTTTGGTAGCGGCTGTTTCCTTTTGTGAGGCAACCTAGTTGGTGCTGCTGGCAAAAGGATACGTAGGCTGTTCTGTATCTCAAAATGTGATGACCCCACACTGTGTTTGTGGTTTGTTTGCCCCCACAGTTCTTTAAATAAAGTGCAGAATCTGGCACCATGTAAAGCAATACATAGCATTAGCATCTGCACCAAGTTTTTTTCTGAAAAGAGAGAGAACTGAGCTGTGACTCTGTGGCACACCTTCCGGCTCATGCCATGTACCTGACACAACTCCACTTCAAAAAACCTGAACTATCCCTTTAAGTTTGTACCACAGTGAGGAAAATGAGAGTTTTTTTTTTTTTTTTCTAGTAGTTACCAGAGTTTAAATTCAGGCAGCAGTTTCAAGTATTAAAACCTATCAAATAAAAATACCAATTTCTGTCACCAGTCCTGTCTTTTGTGATTTATAAATGTTACACTGCTCATTTCATGACCAACTAAAAACTACTCACAGAAGCTTTAATTCAAAGTCCTAATACAACAACTGCATAAATAAAGAAATTACTGATACGTAAACAACACTTTTATATTAGTCAAATTAATCTAAGAAAATGCATTTGGTACTGCAATGAAACAACGGGCTGTAAGATTTCAACCCAAATCCATCCAATAATTTCTCCTCATTTGATCTTGTGCCCGTTTTTTGAAATACACTGATACATTGGCCTTCTAATTTAGCTCTGCCGAGTTTTTAGGACAAACAGGAGCATCACAAAAATATTTGGTTTGTGTGAGCAATCTCTGACCTCGCTTTCAAGCAAAGAGCCAATAAAGTGGAAATCTCCTCTGGTGGACGTTTAGTGTGAATGGAAGACGTGATTTTAAAAAAGGGTAAAATATACTTTCTTTATCTATTTAATGACTACTCAAAATACACAAAGGCATCGTTGGGTCAGAGGAGCTGATAAACGGCTCATCTGGCTCTCCTGAAAGGTCAGAACTCTCATTATTTACAACAATCGGACATTCGTCATGGTTCGCCGACAATGACCTTGTGAGAGCCTGTCCTTCTGTCCGTCTACATCTCAGTGTGTGAGTCTTTATTTTCTCTGAGCATGATGAGGCTTTGAAACACACCTACAAGTAGTCTCCATGCCAGCACACATGTACATGCACAGACAAACACACAAAAATCACAATATATACTTGTGTTCTCATACCACTAGAGTGACCTTGGTCTAGATTAGCACTGGTCCTCAAGGAACAGACCTAATTTATAAATCTTTAGAGAAAACCACAATGCAGTTCTTTCAAGAGTGTACTCCTGTGTACTGCCCTGACGAATAGTGATCCAGACGATATAACATGGGAAAGAAGAAGTAGAGATTATCAAACAACAAACAAACAAAAGGATTAAATATAAGAGTTTGATGGCAAAAATGAAATTGCAGCTCTCCAGATTTAAACTCCTCTGGTAAAATATTGTATAATGTTAATATCACTTTTTTACATCAAGGAGAACATTCTGAAATTTTTGGAGGAATAAAATATGTTAAAAGGTAATCGTCATCCTTCATGCTAAACAAATAAGAGTAGCATTTACAGGAACCAAAATGTTTTACTGAAAAATTCAGGTAAAATGGACAAAGTAAAAGTCACACCAGTAGAGCTGGCTATCAATTCAGATTTCCTAATTCAATTCGATTTGATTCACAAGGGCCCGATTCAATTCGCGATTCTATTTGATTTGATTGATTTCAATTCAGTTAAGGATATTTCAGTCACAGTACCAATTTTACTTGAATATGGAAGAGATGCTCAGATACAGTAACTCATGCAGTAAATAGTAGAAACTAACTAACTTTGTGCATTATTAAAAATATTAATGTTTACATTAAGAATTGAGCCCAAAGCAGTTCCAGTAATCATGTACTTTTTATTAAACATAACCTGACCAAAACAAAAATGTAATAACTTTAATCAAATCAAACCACAGGGAAGGCAGTGTAAATAAGGTGGCTGCTAACAAAGCTGTACGGTCGTATGTCCTTGCATATTAATGCTGCGACAGCATTGGTTATTTTCCGGGCTCGTGGAGAGTTTGCTGAACTTACATACAAATGCCTTCACCCGCTGCGTTTGCTTCGGGTCCAACATCTTTGCTGACTGCGTTTCCGGTCGGTGTCACGTTAAATGATTTCGGAGATTTGTTGCGTTTCCACAATATGTACGCTGCATATCTTGTATATAGTTTTACTCTTGTCCAGTTCATTGCTGCCCTTCGTGTTTTTTAATCCAAAATGCATCCAGACATCTGCCTTCAAATTTGTTGTTGGAGTCTTCAGTGCTAAACTGCAAGCTGCATTACACACTGAAAAAATACATATTAAAAGATCAATTTAGGGATTTTACGTATCGATATTGGGCAATTCAATGGAAAATCGATATAAATCAATGAATCGAAAATCAATGGAAAATCGATTCAAATCAATGAATCAATTTTTTTTTTTTTCAGGTTTTTTAGATTAAAGAAAAAGGTTTTAGAAAACAGGGATGGGTATCCTATTGTGTGGTACCAGTGCCACCACACCCAAAGCCTACCAAAGTGATTCCCAACATAGATCTTTGTTCTTGTACCATTCACTACACCTAACAAAGATACTGAACCCTCTCTGCCTGATCCGCTCTGTGATTTGTCCAATGTACCCCATCAAAAGAAAGAGACGTTACTGGTGAAATAAGCATCTTGTTATGGACTGCAACAACAGTATACATTATAATTGCTATTTTTCCCCCTTACAATGATTGATTCAGGTATTATTTGGGTACAGTCAGGCACCACTTAAAAATACTGATTTAGCACGGGTAACAGAAACCCCAAAACAAAACCCAACCCTAACTGAAAATGCATAATTAATTCTGAATTGTATTTTATGTTATTCATTTTATGAGAATGTTTTTCAGAAAATTATTGAATAGCCCTTCTCTATTCATCAATAACACAAAAACAATCTTATGCGCTTCCATGCCAAATGAAAGGTAATAAAACAAGCAGAGTTAGGAGTAATGACAGTCAAAACTGGCCAGCTGTTAGCATCAGTGTTAGTCACCATAATATCTATTTTTTATTGCTTATATTAAGATCATTAAGAGCCAACATGAATCCACCTTGAGTACAACACTTTACAACAATCATTAGAAGCTAGTGGCAGGGAAAAAACATCTATTAGACTGGCAGGAAATCTTGATTCTAGACATAAAAGGAAAAACAGACTATAAATATCAATCAGCCTTTAAAGTAAAAAAAACACCTTGGAAAGTATCTGAAAATAGTTTGGTTGAGGTTAAAGCCATGTATGATTCCTGGTTTATCTTCTCGTACTTATTTTCAATTTGATACAGAGCACTACAGAATGGACCTGTGCTTGATGACTCTTCCTTGTTTGGAACACAAGATATAAATCATGAACCATGTCATTTTTTTGTACACTGCCCCTGACTATTGCTGATGATTTATGATAATTTTAGGATTTGTCTAATGACACTGCTGAGACAAGCAATCTCAGCAGACTGATGCTGCACCCTGTCATTATCTACAAGGCCGCCACAGTTCAGATCGGCTAATCTTCAATGTCAGAACACTAGCAGTTGTTTTGATTTGGAACAAAACATGTCCTTGGTGAGTTATATCCTGCAGCGGCACCCCTTGGATTTATGGGTTGTGCTGTTCTGCTTACAACACTGAAAAATGGCAAATCAGCATATAAATGACTGCGTTATTAAGAGGGCTAAGGAAAACATCAACCCACCAAGTCCATTATATTAATTGGAATCACCCTTCCCGTCGCAGGCTAAGGCCTCAGCTGGACTTGGGTCGAGCAGTGATAAATGAAAGGCTGGACCATGAATACAGCCTCACCCAATGATACCGCAGTACATGTGAACAACTGCTCCCTTTTGTTTATGCTGACCTTGTAATTAATGGGATAGAGGCAGGGATGGAGGAAAATGTACAAGAGTAAAGAGGGAGGAGGAGAAGGGGGTTGCAGAAGAGTGGGATTTTAGCCCTTTGAGAGCAGACTGTGCCTGGAAATCCTAAGTTAACACTGACAGCACCTCAGAATGATGCTGATAAAGAGATGAACGATCACAGGGATCAAGGGGTTATCACTAAACTGGGTAGCTGAAGAAAAACAGGTAATTTGTTTCTCTTGCTTTACTATAAAAACAGCAATAAAAGGATGATCTTGACCATTAAATGAAAGATAAACAACGGACAGTTTTCCTATTCATGTTGTATGTATGGATTAATTTAACATTTCTATCATGCCCACTAATTAAAACAGGTCATACACAATATGGTATGAACCACAAAAAGAGAGGGTGTGATACAATTCAATAGAACACTATCAAATACTATACAATACAGTACCAAACATATGGTACTGTGTGGTGCAGTATATGATATGAAAAAATACAGTACAATAAAATATGATACCATACAATAACATATGTTATCATATCATATCATAAGGGCTGTCACCTCATATGCCATATTTGAATATCCGTTCCAAGTTGGTGGAAATTCGGACACAAACTGTAAATAAACATTTGAATTAAAAAGAATACAGCGCAGCAGCACACTGGGGTGCCTGGAGCAGTGAACGGACAGAGGGCACTCCCAGCACAACCCAACATACCATGCACTCATGTTGCTCTTGTTACCTCAACAACAAGGAAGTACACCTCAAGAAAATGAAAGACAGGCGAAGCCGATCCAAGCAGTCAGTGACAACACCACAGCATCTGAGGTGTGCCACATGGAAGCACTTTGGGCTCCCCAACACTGATAGCCTAATAACACAAATTGGGCTGTGTGTTGATTATGTGCAAAGCAGCTGGCTCACTCCTCATCTGTGACAAACCCATGGCCCATTTGATTTGTTGGCCTTCCACTCACTGCAGTCCAGGGGCACCTCATCAAGTGCTCAGCCCCTTGCAACTGCATCATCCTCCCCAACCCAAGTGAATTAGTCCAGACCAAACATGTTAGGTGCAAAAGCAACTTTACACACTCTATTAGCAGGACAACCGTGATCCTCTGAGTCCTTCGAACATCTGTTTGCTGAAATTGCTGACAAAACTGATACATATACATGTTTCTTTTGGGAGGACACTTTACTTTCAATAAAAAAAGTTAATGTGAAATCTTGATTGACCAGATTTAATGGCTATTCTATTCCATTCATCTAAAATGTGTTTAAAAAAACTTTTATAGTTGCAGGTGTTTTAAACTGAGACCAAGTGATATGTAGCAGATGAAGATTTTAGCTTACACACGTTGTCCCACTTCAGTAGATAAACTTTAATGGTACTGGTTTCTACTCAATAGACATGCTCAAATTAAGTATCCTACAATTCTTTTCCACACATTAAGCACCCTAGTACCAATTATACATCTACTTCATGTCGATTTAAAATAATAATAGTTCTTCGAGGGCATCACATTAATTTTCATCAGTTG